>NMRA01000701.1:43207-182104 GCA_002633005.1 Phoronis australis | reverse complement strand
ATGTGATGTTGACAACGGACGATGACGACTTTAGGATGATTCTGACTACCGGTATGCCTCTAGTGGCAATTTTAGTATTTGCCTCTAGTGGCAATTTATAGTATTTTACATTGACCTCTGTATTTTCATAGGTCTTCAGGTGTATACTTTGTGTTACTTCGTGACTATGAAGGAAAAGTTCCAAGTAGAAATTTGTTTCTGGCATTCTAATGCTGTGCTAATCTCGTATGTTGGTAAATTTGTTTTTATTCTATGTTTCTGTGGTGCTTTAAGCAACTGGTGTATAGGATGTGCTTGTATTATGAAGATTACTCACATTTTGCCCCTAGCCTATTGGCGAGACAATGACCATGCCTTTGGCCATTTTGCTAAGTACAACATACTACATATATGCCCTCTACTGGCCACTTTATGGTACCAATAAACAACCCTAGAAGGATACCGTATGCGGTGCAATTGTGGGCGCATTTTAACGCTCTGCGTTGCTCTTGTTTATAATTGAAGTTTAGGTAAAACTTTCTGGTGCTAAGTAAGCCTGGGGAATGGTGAGTTCGAAATTTGAACTCCATCAACTTGCTTTTAATGGGAACAAAATTATGACTTAATTCAGCCTGTGGAATGTCTAGTTTGCAAAATCAGATGGCCAAATTAAAAGTGGAGATTTTGTGGTCAGAAATGGCTGCAAGTTTAAACATGATCGAAACGAAATTGCATCACTCCTCCAAAAAGTGGACAAAGAAGTGGTTTCATAAGCCTTCTGTTGCCTTCGTGTGGCCGCCTATATTTCATATTTCGTCACCTCGTGGCTTAATTTGGCAAATGCAAATGTTTGTGTTTTAGCAACCTCCCCATTAAGTGCATTGTTACCTTGAAAGTATTACCAATATGGAAGTCTTATTGCATGTTAATTGTTAATGTGCAAGCAGTGCTCTGCAATTATCTACAACCTGCTTCCACTGAAAAGATGACTCAACTTAAAGTTATTACACAATGTATGTCTCAACATTTGGCCCATTTTTTAAACACTGTCTAATAGTATATTCTTGAACAGGGACATACTGGCTGGCCAGTTTCCGTGCTGACGCCTGGCAAAGTCCCAGATATTGAGAACATCACTGAAGCTCTGAAATTGGGTCCTTATGGAAGGTGTGTCTACGACTGTGATAACAACGTCATGAGTAATCAGGTATAAATTATCAGTATATTTATAAAAATTTCAAAATCTACGTCAGTTTGTAACATTAATCTGATATTGACGGGACAATTTATTTGACTTTGGTAAAGATTCTTTAGTTAGTAAAAGTAACAATAGTGATCATGGCACATTTATATTAACGGACTTTTACATTACTGTACTCGTCCGGCTAACCACTCAGAGCGCTTAAATTCTTTTTGGTACATCTAAAAAACAGGGTTGGCGGTAAGCCGAGCATGAGCACTTAAAAATGAAAAATTGAAAATTTCGGAGGTGGGCGGTAAGTCGAGCATGGGTGGTAACCCAGGCGATTATGGTAAAAATCTATTACATGTAGCTTTATCTCTTGGGTTACTTCTTTAATAAGCTTTTAAGGGTTTATACGTGCTGTACAGTTCGCAAAGTTAGTTTCTTGAACGATCAATCATGCTCGAACATTTCAGAGGATTCTGGGAGACGGCTAAAGTTTTCTTGTTGCAGGTTGTCAACATGCAGTTTGAAGGGGGTGCCACATCTTCGTTCACTATGGTGGCATTCACAGAGAAGTTGTGTGAACGCCAAGTGACTATATGTGGAACAAAGGTAACCGTAACTCATCAGAATTATGTATACTTTTAGGCAATGAAAGTTATTTGTATTTCTTTAAATTTGTCAGCATTGTTCTTTTCTGTCGTTAATAATAGCAAATGTAGCTGGTATAGAAAACAGTCATTTTAAGAATGATTGGTTCAAGTTGAACTGTTTGTTTTAATTTCTACAATTTGTGTGGCTTTCTGGTTCCAGAAATGCTGGGCTGTGGGTAAAATCAGCTCAAATAAAGATTTCTGGATAACAACCGGCTTTCGTCTTTACATATCTCAGTTGCACCCTTATGTTGCAGTCATTGTTTCAATCTGTTGTCATAGCAGGTAAGTT
Organism: Phoronis australis; assembly: GCA_002633005.1. Classification (NCBI taxonomy): domain Eukaryota; kingdom Metazoa; phylum Phoronida; family Phoronidae; genus Phoronis; species Phoronis australis. The sequence continues at coordinate 179,994 of NMRA01000701.1, read as the reverse complement.
TGCACCCTCTAGACTCATGAATGAATGATGTATTTCTCAGTTACCATAAAAACTTGTGTTACAGGGAGAGCTCCAATGCAGTTTTGATTCAGACGTTCGACATTTTGACTTCTTGACTGGAGAAAAACACGTCTACAAACCCAATCCCACTATACTGCGTGGTGTCTTAGATGGACACGGTGGATCAGACTTCCATCTGATGAAGTCATTTGTTGATGCTGTTCAGGTGAGTAAAGCTATTTGCTTTGTTTTGATGTTTGCTGTTTGATCATTGGACCAACCTACTTCCATTCAGCTGGCAGCCATATTACTTTTGCTGAAACAGCATCCAATGATGTTGAAACAAATCCGTGTGATGCTATTGCCCTAGTCAGCCTAGGGGTAATTTTTTTCATCTTGTTCTTGGTGACAAAGCCCTGGACAGGTGTGATGTTTGTGGAATTCGGCATGTAAAGTAAGAGGACACCTAGACAATCAATTTTATTTTTGTGCATCTTGTTTTTGGTGACAAATCTCATGGACAGGTGTGATATTTGAGTAATTGGGCACGCAAAGTAAGATAACACCTGGTAGCAATTTATTTTTTGCGTGTTGTTTTGGTGACAACCACGTAGACAGACTGGTGTGATATTAGAGAAATTCAGCATGCAAAATAAGAGAATCAATGCCCACTATTTTTTCCACAAAATTCCACTAGTGTTTAGCATTGCTGGGCAATTTGTTTTCTGTAATCAATGTTCACCTTATCTGCCACAGGGTTTGGCTAATATTAGTGAAATTCGGCAGCTGGGTTTTTTATGATTGTGACAACTCCTTCGATAATGTTCAGATACTATAGGTAGTTCTGCATCAACTAGAGATAACTTACTGGTCTTCTAATACCAGACGAATGTGGGTCCCAGCTCATTGGAAAATGTTCGCAAAATGAACCCCTACTAGTATACTGATGCACGATGCATGACGTGGGTGCATATGAATGTGCTGTGTTACTCGTGTTTAAAATGTTGGTGGGTTTGATTTAACTTCCTGTGGAGACTGCATTTATTTCTTGCAGTTTGCTTACGAAAGAAAGCATACTGTGGCGCAGCCCTAGTTTTCAAACTAAACTAGACAGACTTCGACAGAATGCTGACTCTGTCAAACTTTGGCAGTCTTCTTGACGGAATTATTTTGACCGTTTAGTTCTCTTTGCATTATTTAGTAAGAGTATGTGTGTGCCAGGGTGTCATCTAACTTCGATGCTTTCTTAGTCATTTATAAAACAATGTATTTAATAAGGCCAAGCGCCTGTATCGGAAGTTATAGTCTTTTGTATATGCCTTATAGGCTGCGCCTGTGGGTTCAGGTGGCTGTCTCTTGTGTGTATTCATAAATGTCTTAACTTGATCCCAGTGTGTTCTTGGTTCATTCTTATACATGTACCATTTCAAATTGATGAATGCCATTTTATTTTTTCCAATTAGGCCAAAGATCAAGAAAAGATTTTGAGTGGACCATCACAAACCCTACAAAGTCATCTGATTGTGTTTGCAGCAGAAAGGTCGCGCCTGGAGAACAGAGTCATTGACTTGTTATTGTAGTAATTGGCTTCATATTCTAATTTTTGATTACTAAGATCGTTCATGCAGAAATTTGAGGTTTTTTGGAAGCTTCGGTTGAGTGGTCAAATGTGTTCTTAAGCGTGAGTTGTTGATGTATAATAAAATTTGTATGCTTTTAATTACCAGTGACTTCACAATTTTGTTCTTTGAATTTCTTGCTGTTTGGATGGTCAAATGTTTTGTTAGGTTTTAAATTTTTGTTATTATTATCTTTTTATCAATATGTATTTAATTTTAGTATTAGCCATTTTGCACTTATCATGATTCTGGGTTATTCTGATATATTTTTGATACAACTGTGATAATCCTTAAAGTGGGAATAAAATTGGCCAAATGACTCTTCGACATGTTATTACTGATCAAGCTGTCATTTCTCTGTCTTTTACTCCTGACATTAACTAATGTCAGACGACCCCAACAGGAACCCATTGTAGCGCGGAAAAAAGTTAGGTGGCGCTCGTGCTAATCGAAGCAAATGACTTCATTTTCATCTTTGTGACAGGAGATGTGCAGGCCTCTACCACAAGAGAACTGACTACATGGTGACGGGTCCAGATAATCGCAGAATTATAAAATTACGTCTATTTGAGACAACTGTTGTTTTTTAATTAAATACAGCCACACAGATCAGACACTTATACTTGCATAGCATATTAGATGGAGTCCCAGTGCCCCGACGTCAACGAGTCGTGTCAGCCAGAAACTTTGGAAGGTACCTACTAATCGATTGGTAGGAAACTAGTTCAAATGATTGCAGCGCCCCTATGTTACATTTTCTATCATTGTTACATTTGCTGGCAGTGGAGGCGCTATTAAAACATGTTTGTAAGGACTACATAGATGAAATGTTGACTTCATGAACAGACAAAGTTAAGATGTCATGGTGAGGTTTCAAGCAAATTCAAATATTCCAAGCCAGCAACAGTTCAACTATTCCCAGTAACCGTTGCGCCAGCTGCAACGGCAGGTTAGTAACAAACATGACCTCAGCAACTGCCTCACAACTTAATGAGAGACACAGAACATCCATTTATTTCAACTATTCCCACTAATCAATACGCCATCTGTGGGCTGGTAGATATGGTACATGGCAGCAACACTGAGCTATACAATACTTGAGAGACACAGAACACATTTCAACTATTCCCGTTAATCGCTGCCGGTACCACCTGCTGGCTGGCTGATAACAAATAAGACGTCAGCAACAGGTTCTCAACTTTAGAGACAAAACACGCATTTCAACTATCACTACTAATAGCTGCGCCATCTCTGGGCTGGTACATCAGGTACATGACATCATCAGCAGGCTCTCAACTTGAGAGAAACAGTGAGGTAGATCAAGTAGAACACGCATTTCAAGTAATTGAACTAGTCTTACTTATCGTTGCGCCACCTGCAGGCAGGTAGATAAGGTACATAAAACGTCATCAACAAACTCGCAATTTTAGAGACACCAAACACGCATTTCAACTAATTAAACTATTCCCACTTATCGTAGCGCCACCTACGGGCAGGCTGACAAACATGATATCAGAAACAGGCTCACAACTTGAGTGACAGAACACGCAATTCAAATCATGAAAAACACGCTTTTCAACTAATTAACTATTCCTACTATTGGCAGCGCTGCCAAGGTATTGACCTTTTTTGTTTATTAAGAATGAATCGTAGCCTCTACTTGTTTTTTAACAACGTACCGTTGCACATATCAGCACTGTAAATTGACCTTAACTGATCTTGACTAATCAAAAAAGTTATTGTAATGTGTAATTGTGTGACACATTGAATAAAAATAATCCTACTAATCGCTGCGCCACCTGTGGGCAGGTAGATAACGTACATGACGTCCCGAACACTGACTAGGCTCACAATTTTAGAGAGACCAAACACAAATTTCAAGTAATTCAACTATTTCCAGTAATCATTGCGCCAACTGCGGCGGCAGGCTGATAACAAACAAGACGTCAGCAGCAGGCTCACAAATTGAGAGACACAAAACACCCATTTCAACTAATTCAACTATTCACAGAAATCGATACGCCATCTGTGGGCTGGTACATAAGGTACATGGCGTTAGCAACAGGTTACTTAAGAGACACAGAACATATACATTTCAACTAATTCAACTATTACCGCTAATCGCTGCGCCACTTGCGGTAGGCTGATTACCATCGAATAAGACGTCAGCAAGAGGTTCTCAACTTTAGAGACACAAAGCACGTATTTCAACTAATTTAACCATTCACACTCACCACGTACTGCGTCATCTGTTGGCTGGTACTTAACGTACATGTATATGACGTCTTCAAGTCTTCAACTCAGTAGACGCACCAAACTCGCATTTAAACTAATCCAAGTAGGCCAACATGAATAATTCCCACTAATCGTGGCGCCGCTTGCGGGAGCAATAGGTTCACAACTTGAGAGACACAGAACACGCATTTTAACTAAGAAACAAGCATTTCAACTAATTTAACTATTACTACTAATCGCTGCGCCACCTGTGGACAGCTAGATAACGTACATGACATCATCCACAGGCTCACAATTTTAGAGACTCCTAACGAGCATTTCAACTAATTTAACGATTCACACCAATCGTTGTGCCACCTGCAGGCAGACAGATAACGTACATGACGCCAACAAAAGGCTCACCAGGCTCACAACTTGAGATACAAAGAACGCAGATTTTAACTATTTCAACTATTCCCACTAATGAACCTTCGAAGTAGAGAACTGTTGGAATAGTGGACCTTTGGAGTAGGCCTAGTGGGCTAGTGTTCCCATTTCCAACAACATAAGAAATTCAAGTAACACGCAAAAACATGAAATTAAAAAAATCAAGTCATTCTCCGACTAAATGTATCAGTCCGAGTAGGTGTAATCACTCTTTTAAACACGTCTGATTTGAAAGTTTGGCAGGATGTAATGCTAGACGGTCCTGGACCACATCACATGGCAATTTGAGTCCCGTGTTTTGCGAGCAACCGTCACGGCCTCCTCATCTTTGGTATTACTGATTCCTTCACATCTCAGAAACGTAGCGCTGAGAGTCATTGTTGTGTATACAGATTCCCTTCCCCCTAATTAATCTGCGTCAAGTAAGGGTTTTACTGAAAACTCCATAGTGTCGACGTTGTCAAAATATCAAAGGTGCACCGTTCAAGAAATTAGAACCACCTCCGCGTAATGCTAACCACGGGCCTGCTTCGTCACCGTGATTCTTAAGCCGACACTTTGTGTACTTGTATGGATATCCTTACGAACTACTGTAGTTTGTGATTGGTTTCTCGCCGACTGAGGTTTTCTGACTTGATGACCGTCTTTTATTGAACGATTCGTCAATGCACATTTAATGGTTTGTCATTTACTGTACGATGGTGTGGCAGGTGTTTTGGGGGTCGTGGTCATTGATGTTCTTAGTTTCGTCGTCGACCTCACCTTTAGATATTTATTTGATTTTGGCCAGTGTTGCTCCTCAGAACACTTTCATTTATATATTGTTCAAAAACAGACTGTATACTTACTTACATGTACGACACTATATACCAGCATAAGGTCTTACATGTATGTATAAGTGTTCATCGATAGGATGGAATCGCACACTTCGCGGAAAACGGTCGTTTCCAATCCATAAAGGTGAGGAGTCTACAAACGATAACACCAAGATGGCGCTGACAGCTGTTGTAATAGGTGCGGGAAACAGAGGAAACGTCTACGCAGAGTATGCTTCAGTATGCTCCGACTTCAAGGTAAGTTATTGCACACTCAGTAATGTAACTCTCATCTAGTGAGTATCGGTGCTCAATGCAATGCATTATATATCGCCATCCAGCATGAGTCGGAGTTGTTCGGCTCTGCCTTGTATGTCGGCCTCATCATCAGTGTTTTTTTTACACTCTGTGACTAGGAATAGACCAAAAGTCATAGAATTCCTTATGCAAATCACGTTGCTTTAGTGAAATAGTAATTACCATACGATAATCGCACTCACAGGGAAGTAGCTCACATCGGAGCAGAAACGTCACTATGACGTGACTATCAGAAGTTAAGGATTTTGAGATCATAAGCAAAGACCGAAGAAACCAGGGTGAGAGATAAAATAGTCACATTATTGTCACAAAGGACATATGACTTCAGCCAAATATTTGCAAAGATTTTTTGACTAACCCTGTAAAAGTACTTTTTCTGAAAGTAAAAAACCTGGAGATTTCGATTTTTGACTTTATACCAGCCTGTCATTGGGTCATATGGCCATTTCTTAAGCATATGTAGCTATATTGGAAAAAAGGAAAGGTAATAATCCATGACAAAACAATAGCACCGACACTGACCAAATTTCATTCGAACATATACTAATCTTCAAAATGAAAATATGAAGTCATGTGACGATCCCTTTTGGAACCGAAGAACCGTACCTTGATGTAAGTGTACAACCGTTTCACCCTCTTCATATTTCCCTCATTTAAAGGAACCCAGTAATATGCATATTCTAATCTTCAGGATGGATCACAAAAACACTGTTAAGGTTGGGTGAATTATCATATTATTTACGTTTCATGCGTTATTTTGATTTTTTCATAAAATTTCTGTACTTTTGATAACCATCATCTTTCGAAAAAGAATCATTCAAAGCAGTTTTTTGACGCTTTAAGAGAACATTGCGTAAAGCATAAAACCTGAATGTTTCATTTGAATCCTATCCGTCAGCCATTTCTGAGGTAATCCGACGTTAGCTAAATTGCAGGGGCGGCTCCAGGATTTGAGTTTGGGATCAGGGCAGAGTATTAGCCAGACATTCGCACCCCTGAACTGCCAAATGGAATCTGGGAGAATTATGGGGGGCATGGCCCCCTTGGCCACACCCTAAATCCGCCACTGATTTAGACATTTTTACTCCTACATAACCTTAAAATATATGTCAATTCTTATACATGGAAATCACACGAAAACGTGTCTTATCGGAGAAATATGTCGCTGGAAGCCCTTAAATGTATGTATTTACATTACCTTACTTAAAATCTCAGAAAATTGTTTTCATGTTTCCCATATACGTGCATGTTCATGTTCAAAACGTTTACAAATACGTATTACACTACAAGACAAAAATAAGCAGACAAAATACCATCACGGGGCGGACATTAAAATACAAAGCGAGGCTCACCGCGATAAGCAAAACGGAAGTTGACAGTGCGTGAGTTAAATGGCTGGTCTTTCGAGTCCAACCTGGATATCAAATCTCAAAAAATTGTCAATAACTAACCGCAGAGACGTAGAAGAATACATTAGAGAACAAGTATATGAACCAAAGAGTTGTCTGACGAAAGGGTAAAAAATAAGTTTTTTTTTCTTAAAACTAGATTCAAAACATGAAAAATAGATATGACCAAGACGCGGCGATCGTGTTACGGATTAGATATATGCTGAATGCGGGTCTACGTTTCTTCGACTCGTGAATTGTTGATAAAATGCTTTCTACACAAACCATGTAATCTGTTCCTATTTATGACGATTTGAAGATGTTTGAAAGTGTTGGCTCATCGCATTTTGTTGTCATGTGCAAGTCACACCTGTTTTAATTTGTTGATCAAGAATGTTAACATTAAGCATAGCCTAGGTCCTGGTAGTGATGTAGGGACTGCCGGGACTGACAGTTGATTTGTCTTTAACCTGCAAGAATAATTGATGTTTTTAAAATTATTTTTTATTCAAATAAAAAAACAGGCTGGTAATTGAAAATAAAAATTATTTGCCCGTTTGGTTTTAATAATTCTTACATATATTTCATGTGTTAGGTTTCAAATATCAAACTGGCCCAAATTGAATTTTAAAATTAAAACACCTAGTTTCAAGTTGTTCGTTCAAAACATTTAAACCTGAAAAAATAGACTATTTTGTTTTAGAGGTCAATTTCAGTTAACTGAACAGACCAAGCATAATTATGTTGTCATGTGCTTTCAGGGGCTTCTTTCATCTGAGGGCAAAGTGCCTGTGCCTTCTGAGGGGGCCCAGATTTTTTTTCGCTTAGTGAGGAGGAAATTCTACCTCCCGATTACGATCAATAGCACCCCCACCTTGTTGCAAGCTCTCATAGGCTCTGTCTCAAGTAGCATTTTGTGCTCTTTCAAATTGCCACCTGTGTTGTTACAAGTGATTTGAACTTCGAGGGGAAATTTTCAATCACTTTAGTGGAATTGTTAGGCCTCGTGAGGGGAATTTCGAGCGATTTTTAAATATTTTGAGTGGGAAACAGGGTCGAAATTGGGCCCCAAAATCAAGGGATTGAAGGCCTTGTACATTTTGGAAACAAATTCATCATGTTTCAACCCGTAGTCGTGAAAACACAGCCTGGCTGGAGGAAGAGTAAGCAGTCGTTGCTATGATGCTCGGCAACTCAGATGCAACAAAATGTGATCCAACTTTCGAAAACATTGATAAATTTTACCCGTAAATATTTTCCTTAGTCGCGGCGTATGGCAATTACCCAACGCTTCCCAACGTCCTTAAGAATTGTAAAAAACAGACAGTTGAATGTCCGTATTTTTCCATCGCCTTTCGAACAACTTGGAACAGAACTACGCCGAACCATTTAACGGAGCTATCATAGTGAGCCTGGTTTTGGAGCGCGCTTCTTGTCTGCGTGACTAGGCGCACCGGGTATATGTTTTCTCGCCATGTCGGCTAATTCTTTTTATAAAAAGCATTATTAGAAATAACTAGATTGCGCTGCAAAATTCTGCTTGTGACACTGAGCAGTTACGTGTTGAAATGTAGTCTGGTCTCTCCTCGTGTACGCAACTGAACGGAGGCCGACTACAACGGTATAACTAGTATTATTGGAAATTTAAATAATGCAAGTCATCTGCAGGTTTATTTTCCAACACTGTTACAATTGCGATTTAAGTTCATCAATCAACTCTACGTTGACCTGTATTTTGTTTGTACTTACAGATCGTGGGAGTTGCTGAACCACGGAAGCTTGCGAGAGATTATTTCAAAACGCAGCACTCCATTCCTATCAACTGTGTATTCACCGACTGGAGAGATGCAGCCGAATGTGACAAGTTTGCCGATATTGCAATTATTACTACACCAGACCAACTGCATAAGGTAGTACCACTGAAATTCAATCACTGCTTTGGTCGAAAGTGTTCAACAAGGTCGCAGGTATAAAGAAGAACAACATCTCATCAACTTTCAGGTTTTCAAATATCTTGAAACAACGTACGCCGTGTAATTGGTGTAACAGGATAGGCCTAATGCATGTTTTCAAAAACTGCCAATTGAACGTCGCAGTGTTTTAACCTTAATTCTATAAAATTACACTATCGATACAGGTATAAACAACTTCGAAGCTTACAATCTTGTTGTCTGTTTTGTTTTCCACTACAGTACAGCCACTGAATTATTAGACTCTCTCCGGTGTCTCTCCGGTCTAGCCACCCGTGACCGTAACCGGAGACAGACCGGAGAGTGAGGCGTGAATCAACCGTGACAGCTGGCGTGAGCCTAAGCGTGACTGTACCCGGAGTGAGTTTACCTGCATCGCAGATGAAAAAGTAATTTATTAAAATCACATCAGTAACTAGTAGCGATGTGTGTATTCTCACAGACTTTTGTTCATGTGAGGTTTAATTTTTTTTGAAATCGTCACGTGCAATAAAAGACCAAAATTTCCGTCTCAAATCGTAAGTCAATTCAGGAAACAGACCTGTGGACTTTACTTTTCACTTATATATAATTATTTGTTTTTTATATAAACTAATAAAGAATCTTAACACGAGTGTACACGGCGGAATTATTCAATTGCCTTCACCATATGAAGGAGCATAGCATGTCAATTCTGAGCAAATTGATCCCAAGTTCTGGCATCATGCGGAGAAAACGGATCGCGTCCATGCATTTGGCGAGTCAAACAGATGACCGCTATTATTATTTTTGTGAAGAAGTACCCCGGGCATACTGCTTACTCAGTCGAAACGCATGTACTACGGGGAGGGGGCTACAAATAATTGAACTGCACTATGTATTCAGGACTTTTAAGTCAAACATCTGCTTGCAGTAAGGGGTGGGTATGTCAGAAGGGCGGTCTATTGAAATTTTCTGTACGCCAGTGCGGTGCAAAAATTTACTGAGTGACACAATACTTCACAAGATGCGTAGGCTATTTTAGGGCGAATTAACTGTATCCACCTGTGACAAGTTTCAAGGAGTCCACAGCCATGTAAAAATGACTCTGGACACAGGGTTGCGTTTATTCGTATTTACTAACCGTGGTTACTGTACATGTATGTCGTTGATGAGACTTGCTCTTAAGTCGTAAATTGAACATGTACAATGTACATGTAAGTGTAACACAAGACAAGCTGAAGGAAGACGTTTGTATGAACAACACGTGGAATTACAGAGTTAGTCGGAACCCAAGTGTGATAGATGACCGCTTGCAAAGATACTCTCTAATATACTATAATGTCGTTGCAACTTGACCGAAACGAAAGGCAATCAAGGCGTTACGTGTATTTTTACTGATTAGCCCGGTACCCTACCATGTTTACCACAGCTACCGAAGGCGTGAAGAAAGCGTGAGGTAAGCGTGACGGAGGCGCGAAGAAAGCGTGAACGAGGCGTGAGGAAGGCGATAACTAAACCGGAGGTAAGCGTGAGGACTACCCGGAGAGTAGGCGTGAGGCGACCGTGACTGATTTCTGTCGCGCCTGCGTTCCGGTTGCGCTCCGGTCTGGCCAGGCGTGAGGTAGCCCGGACGAAGTCTAAAAATTCAGTGGCTGTACTGTAGCTAAGCAGAGCAGAGTTTGTGTCATTGCCTGTGAACTTCAGCAAGCTGCAGTGATAAAACCGTTTTGCCACGTTTAGGAAATAATGAACCCGTATTCTGGTTTTAAAAACATGCGGTACCTGTTACTGTTAAAACGGAACTTACTGCTGTCACATTCATTATCTCAGTCAGGATTTGATGTTGAGGCGCATGCGCAATATGTCCCTGACAACTACAGGTGTACATTCCCAACACTAGTACACCACAATACATTTTTGTCTATCAAATGCACTTGGATGTTGGAGAAACATGGGCGCCCCCCACTTTTATCAGTGGTACGCCGCACATGGTCTATATGCAGTGCACCACAGGGGGGCTTAGGGGGCTTTAGCCCCCACTTTTTTCAGTTCTGCGCCGCCCATGCATAACCTGAAAGTTTTCTGTTCAGATAATATACATGGACTGTTTTGCACTACTTATACAAATAAGCGTTTTAATTTAGCGAATTCCATTGCTTGTGTTTCATGGTTTATCCCTCTGGTGCCAGCCTTGTTGTTACAGCTCAGGCCCTTCTGCAGTTTGGTTCTGACTGGTTGCTAATTTACCCACCAACCAAGTGAAAGTGAAGGGATACGTGTGTTTTACTCCATGAATGTCACAAATTTGAGGGTGTTGAACCCTAATTTTGAATTGGTGATAGTTACTTACCGGGGTCTTGGATTTTGAAAACCAGTTTGTCGTTAGTTCAGTGGAGAAAAATGTTTCTCAAAACGTTAGACCTCTCCGTAAGTCATTATCACCTTTGAAGTAAGCGGTTTTTGGGCAATTCGAGAGTGGGATAAATTTTCTTGTAAATGTGGTTGAGCAGGAAAACTTCTTGTCTGTGAATTGGCAACAAATTGATTGCTATGGTCTCGGTGCGAGTCGTTTTAAAGTAACCGTCGTATTGACTCAATTCTGCCGCAAAATCGAATATAATCCAACTCAAAATCCTGTAACGTAGATTGGCAGCTGTGATACTCAAACCCATCCGCGCAAGTGACTACAATTGACACTGCACTGCAGCGATACTTGTGCTGGCACAGTACTTTAATGTGACATCCAAGTCTTATGCAGACGGAATTTCATGACAGTCTTTGGAAATGAGGTATACGTGTAAAAGAGGAAACAGCATGCAACGAAATTATTTTTGGGATAACTGCTTTTGGAAATGGACGACGTAGAATGGCAACAAAAATAAAATTGCATTTTAATGGCTTGGTTCCGCCTTTTTAGTAGACCATCCAACTAGTGCAACTTAGGACTAGTGCGCCTTTGCTCTTGGGCACCATCGGAATAGTGCACTTCCGTACTCTAGTGAGCTGCTCCCGATCAGCCTTATCTTTGCTTTGACTATGAACTTTCCTGGATGGATAAAGACTTACAAGACGTTGCATTTTTCCTTTTCTTCATAGACGCTTTGTGAACCACGAAAACTAAGGCAAACCAGCAGAATTCACGTTCGGCAGAGATTTTGTAAATGATTTTTCAAAATACCGAGGGAGAGAAAAAAATGCAAATTTGTCACTGTTCACTTCATACCTGACAAATCGCCACCCTTACAAACCAACTCGTGTTAGTTCAAAAGAATCGCAATATGAAACCGGCATTTGACGTATACAATTGGTGACGTCGAACTATTCGTGACGTATTCACTTTACAAATTCTGTAAAATGAAGCCGGGAATGGCTCACAGTGTCATTCGAAACTTTATAAAAGTTACAATATTATGGTTTATCCACTTTATTTTGCGAATTATGCTGAGAACGACCGAGAAAGTTTACTCTGTCACGAGGAAATTCCCACGCATTGTGTCTTTTGGCAACAAAGACGCCTCTGGAACCTCGGCAGTGAATGACGAGTGGTCAGGAGACACATCTGACGCGTCCAAAACTGTTCACAAAGCAGAAGCTGACATTAAATTAATGGAATCTTATGTCAGGTGCGTAACAGATTTGTGTTGTCTTCTTGTGACAGCCTCACGCCGCAAAAAGGTAAACACTGTCCGCAAATCAACGGACCTTGGTGGGCATATCACCGAGTGTGAAGTCGAGTGCGAAGTTGGAAACTCGACAAGCATCTACAAAGAAGACGCAAAATGTGAAAGAAACACTTCGGAGGAAGTGTCCCGCGATTCCACAGAGAACGACGAGAAGATAAAACAGAATGTCCATGAAAATACGGGTCAAACAGTTGAACAGAAAGATCCTACTGATGACCCTGGTGTTGAAGGGAGAGAAGTCGTGCAATTGAACGGTAGAAACAAACCAGGCGACGTCGAATATGTTCAACAGGAAATCATTCAGTCGTCAAGTACCACTGGGTCTGCTGATGAGGCTTACCGGTTCAATCGCGTCAAAATTCCCGGCGAAATTTCGATTAAAGCATATTCATTAAAGACCCGGATTTAACTATCGTGTTTACCTATTGTCCACACAGCATTTGCCGAGAATAGTCTTTTCAAATCGCCGATAACAGCGAGCCTAGTTTCTTTCCCAAAGTACCTAATACATGGGCGGCGCACCATAGGGAGCTACGCCGTACATGGTTTATAGGCCGTGCACCACAGGGGAGCTGAGGGGGCTTTAGCCCCTCCATAACGCTTAATCGTCGTGAGAGACCGTCCCCAGTTGGTATGTGGTGCAACTCGGGACGGTCTGGGGTCTACAGAAAACCATAGTTCCACTGTGAGTGTACACCAATGTGATGAAGGAGAGTAGATCTACTTTCTGCGTCAGCTGCTGGTATGCTTATCTCTTTTATGACACACAATGTGCGACTGGGCAAAGCGTTTTCAAAATAATGTGGATAAATCAGTGGAGTGTGAGACCCCTGAGGTCCCTGTCAAGTCCTCACGGCAATTTTACGTTATGCACCCACTTTTGTCAGTGTTGCGCAGCCCATGAGAAACCTTCACCAAATCCCCGTTTTTGCGACGCATAGAAGCACGATTCTTCAAAATGTGCTGAGAACAGAGTGGCCCCTGAACTCATCGCTTGCGCTACCATGTACTGCCATGTTTTCGACACATGAACCATGTGCCATTCTGGGCGATCTCAGGGTCTTTTGGAATCGCAAAAACCGAAATATTGTTTGCCGACTTGCTCTTACTGCATCTGCACATGCAACTTTTCAAAATAATAAGTCGAACACACTTTTCGAGACCATTCCGGCTCGCGGCTGGTGTAGACCAACACGAAGGCGGAGACCGAAATTCGGATGACGTCACAAATTTTTTGATTTTTGGGTTTATTTCTTGAAGAATAAATATTGAAGAAGAAATACATAAAATTTCGTACCAGTTGTTGGTAACCGAATTCAAGCATTTATGACCATGGTGTGAAGAATTCAAGGAACGCGACACTGCATTTATTCTTTACGCTATCAATCTAGTCTCTCGAATTTTCATTCTGATTTCATGTCATGTTTTAGTGCAAGTGATGCGTATATCAACGATAGACAGCTTCATGAGAACAAGTGCCGTTGCTCTTCGTTTTCTTATGTTCGTCAACGGCCTCACAGACGCTGCTGTTAAAACCAACAGTTTCTTTAATTGCAGGATCCAGCCTTGGCTTTTGCTTCCAAAGGTTACCATTTGCTACTGGAGAAACCTATGGCGGTTTGTAAGCTAAAAATATCTTTGCATACATGCACAAGTACATGTACACCCGTGTAAAGTTTAATAGTTATCTCGCGGCGGGAAAAATCTAGCCAAACTCACGCGCTCTCATTGAAAACACACGGCGATATCTCGCGCAATCTTGTGAGATCTTGCTTCTCTAACCAGATACTAGCGTGATGGATCTCGATCGCATAGGGACCTGCTTCATCAAAGGCTGCAAGCCCGGTCGTAAGTGCACTTCGCCACAGCACCGACTAGTAGGTGGCGCTGTGGAGGAGTGTAGTTCGTAGCGTAATAAGCCTACTGTGGCCTTCATAAAGACAAACTTTGAAGCTAGGTAAATTCTGCCTGAAACCACAATCGCCATAGCCCACATTAATGAGATGCATGACAGCGAAAATGTAATTTACATTTAAATAGCTTAATAATGCGACATGGACAAAAAATCGGGTTCTAAAATTGGGCCTCCAACGCTATTAAATTGTTTCCGGCTCTTCGGTTGGGAGCTTCTATCATGAAAAGAGGCCCAAAATTGATTTTTGCTAACATAGTCATTTCTACAAGAATAGATCTTTTTAAAAGGTTTACAAAAAACAACGTACTGTTTAAAAAGAATAGGCTTACGCTGTTCTGAGTTCTACATCGGCGGGTCAAAATTTAAAGTGAGATGAAATAAATTAAGTGTTTTAAGAAAAAAAATACAATCATGATCTCCATCCTATCACTGTATAATCATGAAAAATACAATCATGGTCTCCATCCTATCACTGCATAATCATGAAAAATACAATCATGATCTCCATCCTATCACTGTATAATCATGAAAAATACAATCATGATCTCCATCCTACCACTGTATAATCATGAAAAATTGAAAATTGTTAAATATATGATACGATGAACGCACATGTAGCTACATATTTGACATATGAACTTTGACTCTGGTGACTGCCAATAGGGATTGACCATTTGCAATTGAAAAACATGCGTGAAGTCCCAAAAAATACAATCTATCTGTTCAACAAAGACCAGAATTCAAGATTTGTCGTCACCACCAGATATAGGCTCACTTTGTTACAACTGATCATGTAAATAACATAATGTCACCTGGGAAACTGAGGCAACTGTGTTCCGCCGCAGAATGTTCCCATGCAGTCAATTTGGAGTGTTTCATATGTCAAGGTACTCTAAAATCAGTTCAACATGTACTTTGAAGCACGCATATTTGTTAAATTTCAATTCCTGCTTGCATCAACGACGCCTTCATTGAGGACATCTCGTGGAAATGTTTGGGGAACTCAACCCCCGTCTGCGTCATGTTTCGTTTCAGACAAATGCAGACGATTGCAAGGAAATCTGTGAGGCATGCGCAAAAAACGAAGTGATGCTGGCGGTGGGACATGTCTTGAGGTATGCTCCTGCCGCGAGGAAGATTAAAGAACTCATTGACGACGGTGCAATTGGAGACGTCATCACTATACAATTGACAGACTCAGTATGTCAAAGTAACTGGGAACTATATACTGTTGTTTCATTACTTTACGTCATCTTTACTCGTATTGCGGCAAAATTTCTCAAATGCGTGAAGTGCAAACAAGTGGTGCAATGGTGCAGAGATATTCTGCGCAGTCGGAATATGGCACGAATCCCACCGTCGATTAGAATTTCACACAGCACTCTGATAAATCGAAAATAAGTATTGAGCTTTTAAGGTGAACGTCATCTGAATCAAACTTTTGACTGTTAGAGGTTTTTGTCATACAGTGTTTCTGTCACCCAGGTTATACATTTATCTTGGATGGAGGAGTACACAAAGACAACCTGAACTACTTCAAAAGTTTCCCATTCAGCTTCCCAACTGTCTCTCGTACAAACGTGTTATTCTTGGATTTAATGAGACACATGATTTTCTATTTAACATTTTACTATTACTAACCAAACAGTACATTTACAAGGAGAGACGTCACAAAAATATACCTAATATTCATAAGTTTGTTACATATTCTTATGAGTACTATTATAATAATGCTGAAAAATTCATTGCACATGAAAATTTTGTGAATGACAGCTTCTCTGGGAAATTGGAAAATTTCATTGTTCACGTTAACTGTATGTAGCAGTGGTTTACTTTATACGAGATACGAGAATGGTCTCTCCTGAGGTGTGCATGCGTGAATGAATGGGTGTACTTATTTGTTAGTTTTTGTACTTCTTTATCAATGATAATAAACATCTAAAAAAACGAAAGAAATACAGTAAAGGGAAAAAAGTTTTTACAAAATTTTGTGGTTTTGGCAAGTTGAGTGCAGTAAAAGGGATTAGTCTTAGAGTAGATATTTTTGATAATGACGCGGACCGCAATGAAACATTTATATGGCTGCATGGTTTGACATAACAACGACGAATTAAAGCCCGTGTCTCAGTTTTACTCGAATCCGAACTCGAAATAATTTTGGATTTTCTATTCTAATTTTGTGCGATCTCAACATAAGTGTCTGTTATTGTATGCTCTAATTCATAACGGCTTACGTGAATAATTGTCTGATGCTAGTTTGCACTTGGTGACCCCGACAACTAGGCTAGAAATTTTGAGTCTGAACTCCAACTTTCAAGTTTTTCAGTACTCGGGATCTCAAGTTTTTTCGAGTGTGGAGGTCAAATGTGTTTTAAACATTGAAAAGCACATACCATAGGGTTTTCGAGCACAGACTAATAGACACTTATCTTGAACGTGCACATAGTAGAATAGAAAATGCCAAAAATGATTTTGACTTCAATTTGTAGGACATATTAGAGCAGTGACCATTTTAATTAGGGTTTATAACATTATACAAAAAACGTTGATCAAAAGTACGGAATACCTGGTAACAACGGGATTTTCCGTAAATAAGCCCATTGTATTCGGAAAATGACAATTTTCAGGAATTTTTATTTAGTAACATCAAATAAACACCTGGGCGTTTATTCGGAAAAAGGGGATGTGTAAACGGAAAGTCATAATTTTGCTGACTTTGATATTTTTACTTAAAACTGTTATTTCAAATTTTAAATTTTAAATTTGATATTGATAAATGCATAGTTCGCCAACACCTTGTTAGTTTTTATAAATTATAAATGCTCCAAAAACCGAATTTGTGGCAAAAACTTTACGCTGCGTCGGCTTTTAAGAGGAAATTTTTCGAACAAACGCCCCACTATCTGGACACTTCAGCCGAAGTTGTAACACCACGCCCATGTGCGTTTCATCGGGTACTAGGCTTATCTACGGAAAATCCCGGTATAATCTGTTGTATATTTAACGTTGTCTAATGATGAGTGACGTTTCTGCTTTTCTTATTTATGTGTAAAATTTTTAGTCCTCCATTGTTTATTATTGATAGTCGGTAACACATGTATGATAGTATGGTTACATTGACAACCTCGCCTTCAATTAACTTCATCATTACACGAGATACACTGTCTTTCTATTATCTGCAATTTCTGAATCTTCAAGCATTAGAGCCTTTCAAATCACACCATCACTCAGATTATATATTCCAGAAAAATACATACAGTTATAGCAGCATTCAGTGTCGATATTTGTGCGGCTTGTCTATTGTTTTTATGTCTCTTGTGCAAAAATATATTGAAAAGACAGATCTATTACTGATTTGCAAGTTGGTGATTCTTACCTCCTCGGAATATTAATACTGGAATAAATAAACTTGTGGTGTACATTATAGTACACGTATGTATTTTACCTGCAGTCAATTTCTTATCATTTCAGGTCGGATTTTGGCACTTTGCTCATTCTTTCGTTAGAGGAAATTGGAGAAACGAAGCCAGCAGCTCGTTTTCGTTGCTAACCAAATGTTGCCATGACATCGACCTCATTCAGTATTGGATGGGAGACGAGAATTGTAGAAAGGTCTCTTCGTTTGGAAGTTTGATGCACTTTACCAAGGAAAATAAGGTGGTCTTTAAGATATGGTACATATTGCACTTTCGTTATATGGGGTCAAAGGACAATTTTTTGAAAACTGGGAATATATATGTTTTTCCTAGGTTAGATTCAGTGCTTCTATACAAAAGAGCATCTGTGACTGGTTAGATTGATTACAAATTGTACACTATTTAATGTTCATGAAAGCGGTGGTACTTAATTTCAGCCCAGCGGTTCTGCTTCTAGATGTCTTGATTGCTCCAATGAATTCCAGTGTGCTTATTCAGCAAAGAAAATTTATCTGGACTCTGTTATACAGGTAATTAGCTTGGCTTAATCCTTATAAACTAAAACGAACAATCAACTGATTGCTATTAAAAAACGCCTGAAAAAGGTAAAGTCTATGCAGTTTTGAAATGTCTAGTATTTCCGAACCACGCCCTGTCATAAAGCGTTCCTGCTTGAGGTCGCGAATAGCAGACACTGATTTATTTTCTTCGAATGCCGAGTGAATTTGTCATGAAGGATCATATCTTAGTATAGTGATGCTAACTGGAGTTTATTTTTGTTAAATGATACTCGTTTCTGTCTTGTCTTTCAAAATTATGAAAGCTTTGTACCGTTGTGATTAGTCGATTATTTCGGTCCAGTGTAAGACTCCAGCCTCTGTGCCGGTTGCGGTCGTGACCTCAAAGTATTTGCGTGGCATCCACAATCCATTTTCTACTATTTGGCATCGACACATGTTTGTGGATAGCACGCATCGCCACAAAATATGGAACAAGTATAGACTCATGGTAACTTACGTTCATTATCTCAGTCACAATTTGATGCCGATGCCGATCATACTCAATAAATGTCTGACACCTACGTTCCCAGCAATGGTGCAACACAATACACTTTTTCTCCATCAAATGTGCTACACCACGTTGGAGAACCTTCACCAAATCCCCGTTTCCGCGATGTACGATTCTTCAAAATGAGCTGAGCACGGTGAGGCACCGGAACTCATCGCTTGCTCCACCATGTACTGCCACACCCGTGTCCGACGCACGAACCTGTGCCAGTTCTGGGCAATCTTTGGGTCTTTTGGAAACGAAAAAACCGAAATGTTGTCTGTCCAATTCTATCACTGCCTCTTCCGCACATGAAACTTTTCACAATACTCAGTGGAACTCAATGTCCTCGAGTCCACTACGGGATAGCGGCTGGTGTAGTTCAACACAACGGCGAAGACCGGATCCACTGATGACGCCACACAAAAATTTAAGTTTTTTAATTGTTGCGTTTGTTTCTTGATTAAAAGTGCAAATATTGAAGAAGAAATATTTAAAATATCGTACAAGATTGATGATAACCGAATTCAGTCATTTATGACCATGGAGTGAAGGGTTTAGCCAACTATTGGCCGTACTGACCGCCATGCTCTTCCGAAAATATAAGGAATGTTTTATTGTACTTCAAAGGGGAAAACAGGCTTTCCCAATTCGGTGCTGGTTCCTGGTGAGATCCCAGACATTGAAAATATCACGGAAGCTTTAAAGGCGGGTCCATATGGAAGATGTGTCTACGACTGTGACAATGACGTAATGAGCAATCAGGTAAATTGTAAGGATTACTCAAAATTTATCAGTGACACTAACTGGGGAGGGTTTATCTCTTACCTTGCCGTTGGCAGGGTTTTACAAACAAAAGCGAGATTAGGTCATGGTGGCCCATACACTGTCACGCTTGCTTTATGTATCCATTTTCTCGAGTAACAAAATGTTCTTCCTAGCGACTCTACCAATTACAACAACCACATTTGCACATAGAGCAGACTTTTCTCACGTACTATGTTATTGAAACTTTTTCCTCGATCTACGTTCAGGTCGTCAACATGCAGTTTGAAGGGGGGGCCACTGCATCTTTTACCATGGCGGCCTTCACGGAAAAGGTTGGCGAGCGAAAGGTAACCGTTTGCGGAACAAAGGTAATTTAACCGTTGACTTACGACCTGAAATCACATTCTTTGTTTTTCACTGTCTTCTCTTTTTAATTGACAAATTTGTCATTTCAACACCCAGTACAGGTGATTGATGACAAACGCTGTCGTTTTGGGCAACTTTGAAACATCGTTACGCGTATCCTCTCAAGGTTAAAAGTGATAGCATATTACCAACCTCTGTCCGCATTGCATAACAATTAATTAATTAATTAACGATGAGTCACCTACCATTTTCCTGTGCAGTCATGAACGCTTCGGCATCTCTGTGGTCGGTCAATGGCTTGACACTAAGCAAAAACTATTAACAGCCCAACACATTCTGTCTGGTCCTCACTAGTTCAGTTTCACCACCACGTCGTCATACATAGTGCGAATGTCCTGTCTTTCCACTGATTCATTTCACAGGATGTGGTTTAATTTTGCTCCACCTCCAAAAGTCGCCCATTCAGCACGTTTACATCACTGCCATAACTGTTTTGCAATGGTCAATGGACACGTTGAAAAGTCAGGAGTCTTCTTGTTTCATCTAATAAAAAGCCGCTCCAGTAAAATTCAAGAAACCTGTGTACCATCTTTGTAGAGCTTAGGACGACAGTAACATGGCAATAGGCTTCGCATGTTGTTATAGGGGGAATTACGCTGCACACTTGATTCTGTACTTCATCATTTCGATTTCTTGACGAGATCAAGTCATACCTACAACATCTCCGACACAAGTTCTGCTCCTAAATTGCTGCAATCTCACGGAGCCGCGGCTTTCCATTTAATGAAGTCATTTACTGGTGCTTTGTGGGTAAGTTTAAGTTGAGGGATATGGGCGTCATGAACTTCTACATGTATCACTATAACGTGTCACAGAAGTTTGACATAAGAAAAATAGCACCGCGCCATGACGACTCACGTTAGAACAATTTGTTCTTCAGTGGCGGAGAAGTTATGTCCACCGTTAAATCTAGAACAAAGACAAATTGTGAATTTCATAGAACTGGAAAAATAGTGACGGTCACTCCATACAGACTCTGTACAACTCCTAAGACGTTATTTTACACGAATTCGAGCAAAATCAGTATGAAAGTGACGAATACAAACATGACATTGGGTACAGCAACCGTGCGTCTGGTAGTAAAAAGCGCACCTAAGCACTAAGCTTTCAAAGTCATTTTAGCTGGTGAAAATGTTGTAAGAAATATCTGCTGATAAGATCTGTTTAGTAATGAAAGTATCTAGAATGCTCATATTTTATCTGCTATTCTTATTTCGAAGGACAACGATAAAGGGAAGATATTGAGTGGACCTATGGAAACCCTGCGGACACATTTGCTTGTTTTCGAAGCAGAAAGGTCGCGTTTGGAGAACAGAGTGATTGACCTGTAACATTTGCTGTGTTCAGTGTTCAACCTAGCAAGGCTCTAGTCTAGACCCAAAAAATCTAGTGATGAGTTTTGTAAAGGAGTGTGTCATTGTCAAGAGAATTCCTTCACAAAAAGGATAATTTTGTTTTGTTTCGTTTTGTGTATTTAAAGTGGAAAGATTTTTAAACACTCGTTTGCCAAAGGCATTTTAGTAAATGCCTGAAGTCATTCCGAAAATTTGTTGTTAGTATTTAATCTATCCATATCATCATTGGGTGACCTTGAATGTATTGATTTGACTTTTATATATTAGACTCATATCGTAAAAAAATTGTGCGACAATTTGTCATTATTAATGAATATCTCACCCTCGACAATCTGTGTTAGTGCAGCCAACCAATGGTAGCTCATAGAGCTTTCACAGTGTCTTCTTTGAGTTTAAGTTAGCTATTTTCCAAAACAGTGTAATCTGAATGTTCAATTAAAATTCAACTTCTTGCATTTCTCATCTATTTTCTAGTACTCAAACACCTGTGCCGGATAAAGGTTTCTTTGAGCCCCAACTCAAGCCGGGGCCCTCGATAACATGAACTGTCTCCAAGTTCCCGCAGTTCTCAACTCCCTCCCGTCCCCGTCTGCATTATATCAAATAAACACATTAAAATTAAGAAACTCAACTGGGAATCGAACCACAGGGCCCGGTCTCCAATCTTTTTACTCGAAATGGAACTCGAAATTAGGTTTGGCATTTTCTACTCTACTTTTGGGCGAACTCAAGATAAGTGTCTATTATTCTATGGTCGAGTACACAATAACTTACGTAGATAATTTATTGCCCTTAGTTCACAGTTTGTAAAAACGATATTAAAGCAATAAGATCGAGTTTGAACTCGAAATTTCGAGTTTTTACTCGAGTTTGTAGCACGAATATAAGGGTCTTCAAGGGCGAACTTGAACTAGGAACTCCTATGCATAAACTATAATGTATTCGAGCACAGTCTGATAACCAATTATCTTAAGTTCGCACAAAAGGAGCAGAGAAATTGCCAAAAATAATTTCGAGTTCGTTTCGAGTACAAAGACTAGAGACCGGGCCCAGGTCCCGAGATTGCCGGTCTAAGTACTATTACCACTACTGAGGAACACTGATATTTGTGCACTTACTGTTTGCAGCAAACTGTTGTATCATCCATCCCATGAGCGAGATTTCACCATTTTCACACGAGATTTGGACAATTATATAATCAGCAATTTATATTGATACATGTATATTATTGTGCCCAGGACATGCCCAGACCTGTACATGATACTCGATTTTGCTGGATCTCCAACTGATGGTTTATGATGCCTGTAGACCTGGGACCTGTTCCAAGAACTGAACTGACTTACATGTAGGTTCATTTTGACTTAAGTCTAAATCCTGTCAAAATTATAACAAAACTTAAGTCAAACTTCAGATTTCTTATTTAAAAAGGGTGTGAGACAAATTTAAGCTTTTTTAAAATCTTAAAGTTGATTGAAATTTAAAATTTGTTTTAGCGAAGTCAGTTTTCCTGGAACGGTCTCTTGGATCCCAGAGGTTTTTGGACATGAAAGGGTACTCTATGAACCAGAGTGTTTCTTAGGTAATCCGATTCTCGAAAATGAGCACCAGATAGATTAACTCTCCTCGGTGACTGGGTGTGGGGTCGCTCGAAAACCCTCACTGATCGCAAAAAGCCTATTGGCACCGACGTTGGATCGGATGTTCAGGTGCAACATTGACCACAAACAGGTGTAGCATCGTGTGCCAAATGATAACAGAATCACCAATTTCCAGGTTGCAAATAGAATATTTTGAGTGGCGTGCATATTCAAGGGTAGACGGTCCTTCACACGAGGGAAAACAAACTTAAATCTACTCATATCATCGATGGTAATATTTGTCTCTACTAGTCCCTTGATGATTCATATGAGAATTAATTTCTGAATTTGGAAAGAAAACACAGCTAATGTAGACGTTAGTTGAGGTCAAGAGCATAGTGACAAGCGAAGACCTGGTCCACCGGTGAGCTGTCCGTTTTTCTAAGCCTCTGGACATTTCTTCCTGGCGAAATGTATATGGATGTGGCCGAAACCAATTTATAAACTGTAAATGATATCAAAATTATTTTTGACCGAATGCAGGTCATGACAACTTGAACAGACTTTGTATACAATTGGCAATCACATGCCTGCGTACCAAGCTTTTGTATCTCCATGGCCAACTTGGCGTTCCGCGCTCACATTCAATAAGTGCCTGTGCTTGACCATGTGTTCGCTCGGATGATATTATGCCTCACCGTGATATGATTCTGTTTTGTTACAAACAAGACCGTCGAAACCATCAGCGTCTCATGAAAACGTTTCACAGTTTATTGCAGTATGCGTAACAATAAATTGCAAAATCGGAAGTGGCGGACGTACAAGGTATACATACGCATTGCCAATGACTTAAAATGTCGGCTCATTCTCCAGCAATTCAAGATTGGACTATCGTGGTGATGTTCATACCAATGAGTTTTGTTAAGAATTCAACGTTGACCCTTCAATACCGGCGAAATACAGTGGTCTAAATCAAAGTGTTAATTTCTTCCACGAAAAGTGGGTTTGTGGCAGAATGGGATATTTTGGATATTAATCCGGTTGGTGGCGCTGCCACTACTGTAAATCAGATGCAGGTTGTCGGTACGTCATCACATACTGATTAGCCCTTCAGGTCATGGTCACTCTATCAATGGAAAGGTAAAGTATAGGTTGCTGCAACCATTTGCAGATTTCTTTTTAACTTTAATTCTTTCGATTTAATACATGTACATATTTATTTTTACAGCATGTCAGACACCGTTTCGTTTACAGTGTGTTTTCTGCATTGTTTATTTAGATCGGCTCCTTTCCACTTGATACGTAATTATTCCAGTGGCTAGACAACATAAATGATTGCCGAAACAATTTTAATGCTCCACTTGACCAGAGGTGAGTGAACATAATGCGCCAATGAATTTTTTGCACCACTGACGCGGAGCGCGGTACTAAAAATAGCCCTGCTATACAATGACTTAATGCCCCTTTAAATTCTTGGCCTTAACTGAGTTTTCGTATTTCATATAATTATAGTAAGATAACATTATAAAAGTATCGATGCATAAGGAAAACACTGTAATCAATTTACATATACCTAAAGACAGTCACCTTTATTTGAGGGTGGCCGTCACCACTCGGCCGAAAGCAGTGCCCCTTGAAATGTGCAACACTGCTAGTGGTGACAACCGACCATCCTTTATTTTGCTTATCAGAGTTTTCAGTCTCTTGGTGGCGCTGAAGTGTGTGCCGCTCTGCACATTGAAACGGGACACGTGAGAAGAATCTCATCGGCTGCAGGTGTTGGATCAAACTCGACGGGAGCGTTGTCAAGAGTGTTTACTAGCGTGCTTACATGGTGATCCACGGGATCTCCAACGATTTCACCGAAACACAGAGTTTTGCTCACGTTCATTTGCCTCAATTTTCGAAAGATGCACAACACTGCGTGAAGCGGCTGTAAACTAAAACCGTTGACCAAATGGATAAACTTTACTCTCGTACTATTGCGTGTGCAAATTAATTCTAGTTAGAGGAGTAAATTAATTACGAACGACTTAAATTAATTGTTTGCCCTGTAAATTAACTTTTAACGACATACATGTAAATTAAGTATTTTCAGCCTAAATTAAAATTGATTATTTGCAGCGGAAATTAACATTTGACGGAGTAAATAATTTTTTATGGCATAAATTTATCGTTGGCTAAACGTTAATTACTTTAATTTAGGCTGTAAATAAATGATTTACGCCGTTAAAAGCTAACTTACGCCTCAATTACTTTACGTGTCGTCGCTGATAGTTATTTTACGTCCCAAGGGAGAAATAATTTACTCGCGTAATTTACGTGCGTAACGTTCACCCAATTGGCCAACGATAGTAAACCAGTCTTCCGTCACAAACTCCGGCTTTTTGATCATTGGCAGATACCTTGCTAATGTGCCTGGTTATTCAGAAGGCGGCGTTGGGGAAGGTTGTAAAATGTAGAAAATCTTTGGTAGGGAATTTTGTGAGGAAATGCTCCCCGGTTTTCGTAGAGATTTAAATGGACGTGCAAAAGGTACAATTTGAATAGCACGCCTCACCACACTAGCACATGTATGGGAGAACTCCGGGGAATTTACATGTACATGTAGTTTGGTATAATACAATGTAGGCCTACATGTACGTATTGTATTGGAAAGGTCAACCTAGCACACAGAAAAACTACGGTAATGTTTATTCAAATGGTCTGAGCAAAAGTTCGATCGATTATAAGGATCGGATCCCACAAGGCCAAAAGTCTCACACTGAGAATGTCCTCGTTCCAAGTCTGTTAAGATAAGTAGTCTTGGACCGATAACACCAAGATGGCACTGACGGCTGTTGTAATAGGTGCGGGAAACAGAGGGAACGTCTACGCAGAGTATGCTTCAGTAAGCTCGGACTTCAAGGTAAGATATAGCACGCTCACTGGGGACATTCGTGCCAAGTGTGGTTCCGTGGCCAATGCAGTATATCTCTAGCTAGCAGTCAGAGATTTTGGACTCTGTGTCAGCCTCATCGCCAGTCAGAACTCTTTTCCACCCTCGGTAATTCGAGTCTGAATAGATCAAGTCATTGAACTCCCGCTTCTGACTGCAGCTCCCGTCCAAGTAAAGTAGAAGTTAATCATAATTTGCAGTCGCTCTAGGCTTAATGGAAGTAGCTCTCCCGCCCGGAGACGAAACATCACTATGACTAGACTGCCAAAGATGGATTTTGACCGTAGCTGACCAGATCCAGGGCGAGAGACAGAATAATCGTCTTGAGGTCACGCAAAACAAGTGCATTCAACTGATTTGCAAAGTTGTGTAGGCTAACTCTGTAAAAGTACGGTTGTCTGAAAGTAGAAAGCCTGCAGATTTCGATTTATATTCACTTCATATCAACCTTGCTCAATGTCATATTGCCATTCATTTAGTACATGCAGCCAAATAGCCCTGGGGTGATAATGATTCATAGCTAGGCCTACTGTGAAACAGTCGTTGAATCAATACTGTCCAAATTTCACTTGAATATAAAAATGTTCAAGATGAATCTTAAAGACGGTGTTACAGTTTGGTGAATTATCATATCATTTTCGTTTTATGCAACATTTCAGTTTTTTATCAAAATCATCCTATTTTTGATTACCTTTCTTTCGAAAAACGACCACTGAAAAATAATTCCTTGGGAGCATTTGGAGAGCAGTGAAAAAGCATAATACCTAAAAGTTTCATTTGAATCCAATCAGCCTTTACTGAGATATTCCGACGTTAGTCCGTTTTGGACATTTCTCTTCCAATCCTACTTACTGTAACCTTAAAGGAGTCAATTCTGATACATGACTAAATCAACCCACAATTAGCGTGTCTTATCGGAGAAATTTGTCGCTGTAAGCCCATACATGTTTACTTTATCTTCATTGGAAGGTCACTGATATTGTTGTCATATCTCCCCGTATACAATGTATGTGCATGTTCACGTTCGAAACTATTCTACGTAGTGCAGTACAAGACAAAAGTAACTTGAAAATACCGTGCGTTTTCCATGGCAGCGCACCATAGGGGGCTGGGTGACTATAGCCCCCTCACTTATTTCAACGAAGCACCGCACGTGGTGACAGGGCAGCGCACCATAGGGGGCTGAGGGGCTATAGCCCCCACTTATTTCAGTGCTGCGCCGCCCGTGTGTTCCCGCCATGACAACTAGCTAATTCTGTTACCAGCAAACAATACTGGTAATAGCTACACACTTGGCGGCAAAATTCTAGTTGCGCGACCAAATGAAATATCATAGGCTGGTTTCTCGGCGTGTGCGCGTACATGTAACTAAACTGAGGCCGGTTAAATAGTTGGCTCTCTGGCGGGAAATTTGAATAATAAGTTACCAGTTGATTTATTTTCCCGCTATAGCAACCGATTTCACGTTGATTTGTATTTTGTTTGTTCTAGTAGATCGTAGGAGTTGCCGAACCACGGAAACTCGCGAGAGAATATTTCAAAACGCAGCACTCCATTCCTATCAACTGTGTATTCACCGACTGGAGAGATGCCGCTGGGTGTGACAAGTTTGCCGATGTTGCAATTATTACTACACCAGACCAACTGCATAAGGTAGTACCACTGAAATTTGTCAAAATTGGATTATCCAATCACAGTTTTTTTCAACATTGTTCACTGTATCGTTAAGGTCGCAGGCATGAAGAACTCCTCAGGTTTCAGATATAGACAATATAATTAGTGTAACCAAATACGCCTAATGTAGTTTCAAAACTGCCAATATCACCATGTTTCACGGGACTATATTATAACACTGCTGTTAGAGTTATACATTATTCAAAGTTCACAACCTGATCTGTTCTGTTTTCCACTAGCTAAGCGGACCAGACTTCATGCCTACACCTGCAAACTTCAGCAAGCTGCAGTGTTTGCCGTGTTTAGAAAATAACGGGTCCGTATGCTAGCTTTCAAGTACACGCAGGTATGACTATGACCTGCTACTGTTCAAAAACACTCTTTGCACTTCAGGGTATCAATCGAGTCTGTCGAATTTTCATTCTCATTTCATCGGAAGATTTAGGGAAGTGACGACACTATCAATCTCAGAGCCGTAGCAAACGTCATGAGTACAAGTGTCATTTTGCCTCATTGCCATGTATTCGTCAACGTCCTCACAGACGCTCCGCTGTTGGTGAAAAAAAATCTTTAATTGCAGGAACCAGCCTTGGCTTTTGCTTCCAAAGGTTACCACTTGCTACTGGAGAAACCTATGGCGGTAAGGACGTTGTAAATATGTTCGCATGCATGTACACCCGGCTAGAGTTCAATAGAATCTCGCGAGATCTTGCATATCTAGTGAGGTACTTAAATTGCTGAACTTGACCCCAAAGGGACCTGTTTAGTCAAAGGTGGAACGCCCGATCGTAGGAATGCTGCGCCACAGCGCCATCGTCACAAACCACTTTGTATGGTACACGACTGACAACACGATGTACCAAGAACGATCTGCTTTTATTCACGTCTCTGATTGGTCAGTTACAACATGACGATCCAATGAACAATTGTGACAATGATGGACCCAATAATACATTATACACTTTAATGAGCTGCTTGTCAGTAAAAATAAAGTTAATATTGAATCAGTATATTAAAATAACATAGACAAAAAAATTCATCCTCGGGCTTCAAAAATCGGGCCACCTTTATTTAACAATATTCCACGATCTTCGGACCCACTCTATGGCTGCCTTTGGTATCGTACCTCCTATGTTAGTAGAGGCCCGAAATTTTTTTGGTGGTCGAGACTTTCCTACAAGAATTTGTCGCTGGAAATAATAAGATAATAAGCGGGTCCAAACTGATCAAGTGAGGTAAAATAAGAAAACCGGTTTGTGAAGCCACAGATTACTCTCAGTTTAATTGTTCTGACCACTGTGTAATCCTGGAAAATTAAGCAGTGTTGATTTGCCATATTTTCACAACTTGACTTTTTGTGAGTCACACCAAAATTAAATCATTAATTAACGCGTGGAGGTCGGGTTTGATATCCGCCTGGCAGCAGCAGTAACCTTGTACATGCCCTTAATTTCCTCCCCCGTTTTCTTTTGCGTCCCTGCAAATGGACATAATCTTTATTAAACATCCCTTGTGGCGTGTTTTGTTGCCCATCTTTCAAAAGATATTGTTTTACTACTATACATATATTCTCTTGCATACCTTCATTCTCCTTTTAATCTCTCGAAATAAGCTCGCGAACTACGATTTCTTTTTTCTAGTCCAGTGCCGGACATAAATGGTATTTCACTCGTTAAATAGATTTAAGATACGATGAACGCACATGTAACTACGTTTTGGCGTATGACCTTTGATTCTCGTGATCTCCCGCGTGACCATTTTCAAATGAACAGCATGTGTGAAGTACCGAAAAGTACAAGGTCATCTTTTCACCCAAGACCAGAATTCAGGTTTTGTCGTCACTGCCATAAATAAGCTCACTTGTTACAACTATTAGAATTTAAACTGATAGACTTTGCCAAGTGTGGTTCACGGCAGAGCTATCCCGCGCTATCAATTCGTGGTGTACATCAAGGTAATTACAACTCTGGTCAACATGTACTTGGAACACACGCATATTTGCTAAATTTATATTCCTGCTTGCATCGCCCAGGAGCTGTTTGTGGAACTCAACCCCAGTCCACGCCATGTCTCGTTTCAGACAAATGCAGCAGATTGCAAGGAAATCTGTGAGGCATGCACAAAGAACGAAGTGATGCTGGCAGTAGGACATGTTCTGAGGTATGCTCCTGCCGCGAGGAAGATTAAAGAACTCATCGACAATCGTGTAATTGGTGACGTCATCAATATACAACTAATGGACCCAGTAAGTCAAAGCAATCAGTAAGCATATATTTTGCACCAAATGTCCCAAATGCGTAAAGTGCAAAAAAGTGACGCAGTTGTGCACCGATCATACAATGTATGTGGTTGCATAAATTCGGCCGCCAACTCAAATTTCACTCAGTCAATAAAATGAAAATTTATGGAGCTCATCTGAATCTATCTTTTTACTGTTTGAGATTTGTGGGGTGTCTGTCACTCAGGTTTTCCGTTTGCTGGAGATGTAGTTGTGTGTTTCCCTGTAATCATTGGTTTATTGGCGGCTTTTTTGCCTTAGATGAACACTTCCCACAATCCAGTTGCAAAGTGGCGCATTCGTCTAGTATCTGTCAATAAGAAGGTTTATTAGTATCTATTTTGCCAGGCGGGTGTGCGACGAACTATCATGGGCGGCGCACCATAGGGGGCGGGGGCTATAGCCCCCTCCACTTTTTTCAGTGCTGCGCCGCCCATGACTATGCTGCAGAATAAAGCAACAAGTGGGTGGTCGAATAACCTCATTTATTATGATGTAAAGACAATTATAATACAAAAGTGATTCTGCAGAGTGGCCATGCGATAAAAACGCCATAATGGCACTATTATGAGAATACTTACTGACCCTACGAGACAAGTTTTCCGTGACGCGTGAACAAAGTTTAGGGAATGTATTATGTTCAATACATAAAGGCGATTACAGCAGTTATTTTATGGTAAAGTTCCGCGGACCAAAGTGAAACAATGATATGGCTGCATGGTTTCACATAATATGGAGAAACTTCGTCAGTGGTCTCATCTTTTGCTCCATTGAACTCAAATGTTTTGTTATGTTCTATTCTACCTTTAACGGAACTCAACTGACATAAGTGCCCATTGTTTCCTGCTCAAGTACATAATGACTTTCTTAGATGCTGTGTTATTCTAGTTTTCAGTTGATGATCCCGGCATTAAAGCTTAACATTTTAGTACCGACTCGAAGTTTCGAGTTTTTTACTCGACGTGTTTATAGCTCAAATAGCACGAACATGGAGTAAAAATTCCCAGGCATAAACCATAACATACTTGAGCACAGACTAATAGACAGTTAGGTTTAATTTGAACAAAAATAGAAAAGAAAACGCCGCATAATTTCGAGTTTCATTTCGAGTAGAAGCTTTATAACTCAGCTTAAGCCTATCAGGGATTATAAGTCACTATGTACAAACACAAACATTGAACAATATTGCACTCAGTGTGGACTGATCGCTTTCTATTACATGATTATTACTATGGTATGATGAACGCCAGTGTATGTGAATATTATGAAACTGCAAGAAATTTAAAAGCTTTCAATGTATATTGTTGACTCATCATCACACAAAATACCCAGTGTTTCAACTATTTTCAATTTCTGAATCTACAGTCTTCAACGATTAAAGCCCGCCTCCCGTTCAGTAACGCTTAGACTCGCTAAAAAGCAAATCTTGTTTACATTACGCGAGATATCGCCGTGCATTTCAAATGAGAACTTTGTCTAGATTTTAGCTAGGTACTAGGTTAGGTCCTAGGGTTACTGAACGCACGCCCGATTTCATACCACGTCACTGCACAGGAGAAAAAGACGTACAGTCTATATATCATGTCGTTATTTGTATGTCCAGTCTACTGTTTTTACACCTCTGGTCCTAAAATATACTTTGGAAAAAATCAAATCTATCTATAATGTGCAAATTGAGGATTTGGACTCCCTCGGAATAACAGTCGAGAGTAAATGAATTTTTGGTGTGGTTTTAGTACGCATTTTCCCAGAACTCTATTGCTATTTTAGGTTGGATTTTGGCACTTTGCTCATTCCTACGTCAGAGGAAACTGGAGAAACGAAGCCAGCAGCTCGTTTTCGCTGCTAACCAAATGTTGCCATGACATCGACCTCATTCAGTATTGGATGGGAGACGAGAAGTGTAGAAAGGTCTCTTCATTTGGAAGTTTAATGCACTTTACCAAGGAAAATAAGGTGATCTTTAAGATATACATGTAGTACATAATTTCTATTAAACCGAGGTTACTGAGTTGAAGTCAGAGGGCAAAAGACTTTTGAACACTGAGAATGGGCATGTTTTTAACACTTTAGTTTCTCTCTTCTTCTACATCTATACAAGTGAACTTCAGGCTGTAACTGGTTAGGTTGATTGTATCTGGGAAGATGCACGTATACTATCTAATGTTCATAAAAGCGGCGTTACTTAATTTCAGCCCAGCGGTTCTGGTTCTAGATGTCTTGACTGTTCCAATGAATTCCAGTGTGCTTATTCAGCCCGGAAGATTTATCTGGACTCTGTCAGACAGGTAATTTGAATAATTTCATCCTTCTTGATATAACAAACAGTCAAATCGATATTGCTTGAAACCGCTAGTACTTTTTTACTTTTCCGGGATACCATGTCTTAAGCTATTGTAAACCCTAGGGACTCTGTGGTTTCATTGCTCTTATAGGGAAAAATAGGCTGGCCCAATTCTGTGCTGACACCTGGCGACATTCCAGACATTGAAAATATCACGGAAGCTTTGAAGACGGGTCCATACGGAAGATGTGTCTATGACTGTGATAATGACGTCATAAGTAATCAGGTACACGGTAGGGATTACTCAATGTAGACCCCTGACACTAACTGGGGAGGGGTTTATCTGTATATCCTTCGTAGGCTTCTTCCTTAAAAGTGCGAGACTGAGTAATGAAAACAAAATTAATTGGATTTCGACCTTTAGTGCTTGACGGCGAGCCTTATTTCGCGTGTAGTAAGTTATTCCTTAAGTGCTTCTACCACTATATCAAACATCAAGCTTACTTGAGAATTCTGACTATATTTCTCGTTTACCGCTCTTGAAGCATTTGCCTCCAATCATTTCTCAGGTTGTCAACATGCAGTTTGAAGGGGGCGCCACGGCATCTTTTACCATGGTGGCCTTCACGGAAAAGGTTGGCGAGCGGCTGGTGACCATTTGCGGGACAAAGGTAGTTTAACAGCATTTTGAATTGTGACTTACAATCCCAATTTTTCCCGTCTTTTGTAGTTAATTTGCAGATTTCTCATTTTTCACTCAGTAGATGGTAATTGATTACAAACGTCTTGACAGTTGTTTTGACCAGTTTTGAAACTTTTCTTTCCCCTCAAAATTAAAATTGACAACATTTTACTTACCCTTATCTGCAAGGCACAAAAATGAATCAATCAACTGACAATGACCGGAACTGTTTCTTCAGCATTGATGAATAACTCACCTTCCATTTTCTTGTACAGTCATGAACACTTTGACATCTCCAGTTGGGTTAGCAGTTGAATTTCATCCCCCCACCTCGTCATATGCATGTAATTGTCTTACCCTTTCCAGCGATTCATTTCACAGGATCGGCTCAAAATTCAACCCACGTCCAGTAGTCACTGATTCAACACATTTACGTTATCATCATAATTGTTGTGGATTGGATAATGAACACATTGAAAAACCAGGAATGCTTGTTTCGCCAAACAAGACAGTACGCATTCAAGAAGTGTGTATACCTTATGATTCCGATCGCGTAGGACGTAGGCCAACAGAAACACGACATTAGGTCTCACTGAGTGTTACTTGTTGTTACAGGGGGAACTACGCTGCAGTTTTGATTCTGAACTTCATCACTTCGATTTTTTGACGAGATCAAACCGTACCTACAATATCCACGACTCAAGCTCTGTTCCTAAAGTGTTACAAGCACACGGTGCCGCAGACTTCCACTTAATAAAGTCATTTATTGGCGCTTTGTTGGTAAGTTGTCTGAGGGATTGGCGTCGCGAAATTCATCTATCACTAGAACACGCCAAAAAAAAAAATCCACTGCGTTACAAAAGTTTGAAAATGGTAGCACGCCACGGCACCTCACGTTATAATAATTTGTTCTTCCGTGCCAGAAATGTCATGCCAACATTTAATGTAGACCAAAGACACATTAAAAATTCCCTGCTTCAGGAAAAATAGTTACTGTCTCTCATACAACTTTGTAAAACTTATGAGACATTAGGTTCATATTTTATACGAATACGACCAAAACCAATAAGAAATTGACTAATACAAAACACACTGGGACCAGCATTTGGTATAAAAAATGCAACTAAACGCTATGCTATTCAATGCTGTTTTAGCTGGTGAAAATGTTGTAACCAAGATCTTCTGATCAGATCTATTCAGTAAATTAATTAATTATTCATACGTTCTTTATGCTTAGTTTTGGTCTGTTATTTTTTCTTTGAAGGCCAACGATAAAGGAAAGATATTAAGTGGACCTATGGAAAGCCTGCGGACTCATTTGCTTGTTTTTGAAGCAGAAAGGTCTCGTTTGGAGAACAAAGTGATTGACCTTTGATATTTGTTTATTTAACAAAGTGCTGATGTACTAAAACTCTAGATCCGAAAAAAATCTAGTGATGATTTTGTGCGGGGTTGGTCATAATCAAGGGAAATCTTTCTAAAAATGGTTAATTTTGTTTTGCTTTACTTTGCTTATTCGCAGTGATAAGTTCTTGTAACCTTCATTTTTAAATGTTCGTTATTGTTTAATCTATTTGATTTTCCATTGGATAATCTTAATTGTTTTGAAGTGACGTACATGTACTAAGAGTCATGTCATAAAGCTGTCTGTGCATCAATTGCTACCGTTATTAAGCAGCTAATTCCGGGTCGACTACTTGTTTTTAGAGCAGGGCACATTTGTTGCAACCAGCTTCCGGTTCAGTAACGCTAGGACCTCGCTAAAAAGCAAGACTTCGCGGGATCACGTGAGATATTGCCGTGCATTTTAAATGAGAGCACGTGACTTTGACTAGGTTTTAGTTATGTCCTTGCGTAAGCCCTAGCGTCTTCTGAACACACGCCAGGCCACGCTTTGTCGCAGATGGGGCTTTCACAGTGTCTTCTCCGAATAGTATCTAATTTCCATAACAATGCAGTCTGAGAGTTCAATAAAATCTGTTATACTCACATTTCTAAAAAGTTTTTCTCCTGGTAATCTAAGCCTAGTGCCCATTACGGGTCTCCCTGGGCCCTAACTCGTGCCGGGGACCCTGATGTGAGCTCTCCCTCCCCGTCTCCGCAATATTTTTGCTTAAATACGGGCAAGGAAATGCTCTTTAGTGTGGACACTAGGCGATACACCTAATTGGTGTGCCGAGTGCCTTAATCTCTAAGTTACAAGCTTTTCCGGCTCGTAGCCCACATCAGTAATTGGTAACATTTTGGAGATCATGATTTCGTTAATCTACAGCACTAAGAACGCGTCCTGGAAAAGAATCCAATCCAATACTTTGTGTTACTGACCGCTCTCTGCGGACTGTTCCGCTTTTAAAATTTTTCTCGCCATTCCGCGTCACCATCAAAATGTCCCGCTTTTCTGGCACAAGACGAAAATGACATATTATTGAAATTTCCCTTGCGTCATAGCCATATTTTCCCGTTCGACTAAAAAGAAAATAAAAAGGGATATTTCATAGTTTTTGCGCCACCTTCATACACTACATGTATGAGTATCAGGATCCTTTATCTTTACTTCCTAATCTTTTATGGAAAGTACTACACTGCAGTCAACGTAATAAGCTATCCTCAGTACATTTCAAAGCTACGTAATACGTTTGCCGATTTTCTTTCAATCAAGAACAAACCTTTATCTGCAAATTTGGGAGCAATTAGTCAAGTTTTTATAAGTTATACCAGTCGTTTGTCTTACGGTTTTCCTTTGGCAATCTTATAGGTGATCCGGTCTTACATGAATGTGAGCTTCGATTTCCAGCAAGTCGGATGCCCAAATATTTTAGACCTCCATCAGCCAAGGGGGAGGGGTCGAGAGGTTTGGTTGGGTGACCTCTTTGGGGAAAAGGTCCTCTCCTTCGGAGAACAATTATAACGCGAAAACGTAACACTTCGTGAAAAGGGTGCCAACACGACTAAACAGGTCAAACTGCAGGGTGAAGAAGATCCAAATTTCGTTCGACAGGAGGCATCCCGAGGGTGGTGCGTCCTCAGTAAAAAATGCCCAAGCAAACTTGACATTGGACACCGCTCTTTAAAGCGCTTAAAACAACCATTTACGTTGTTTTGGCATGTGATGTACATTGCCAGCATGCATCATTAAACGTAATTCCTTTATAGCACTGCATATCACAATCGTAAATTCACAATCCCAAAAATACGGTGGCCCAAAGATGACAGCGCGCGTTTCTTTTTTAAATATCTCAGGTCCTCGAGATCCCGACTTAAATATCTCGATCCTATCAACTCAGTCTGTTTTGAAATGCCTACCGGTCTCAACTAATAAACTGTGGTTTTCACAACGAATACTAGATGTAGTTTGGATAAATACACGTTGTAAACTAAATTGAATGCATGGTCAGGGACGTCGAGAGGGGGTGGACTGGCGGCTCCACAACCCTGGGACCCGTGGCAGTTATGGGGTCACATCGGTGAAGAAAAAAAACGGCGCAACAAAAAACAAAAGTTCCAGAGGTTTGGCCGGTCAACCTCAGTTGAAGAAGGTTAATAACTCAGAACCCACGAGGGGCCCTCAAAATTTGATGGGAACAGTTTAACAATTGCAACATACATGTACAATGTATGTGACTGTTGACAGCTGGTTAAGGAAGAAACGCTGTAGAGCACGTAACTTTTTATATTGTACAACTGCGTATAATATGGGCGGCAGGCAAGTTGTACAAGAAAATAAATGTTCTAATGGTAAACTAATATTCCAGCTGCATCCTTGCTTAAAAAAGCCGAGTACCGCCGAGTAAAACAGTAATAGGCCTATAAAAGCTGGCGGTTCTACTTATACTGTACCCCAAGTATTAGTTTACGCAAGTACACCTTTTCAATCATACATGTACTCCGTAAAACCTCATATTTCTGAGCCATGACATTGTGATGGGCATATCACTTTATCAAATAATTCAAATGGCAGTTGCACTGGAAAATTTACAACGTTTGTAAAAAACCACATGTGATCCTATCGGGCGTGAAACCGAGTATAACGATTTTAGACCCAGCCCAGAAAATTAAGTGACAATATTAATAAAAAAACAACGGTTTTTTTCAACTTCAACATGTTTCGATGTCTCATACATCATCATCAGGACAAGTAATCAGGGCCATCAACAAGCTTGACCCACAAGGTCAGTAGAGCTATCTGGACACATCATAGCAACAAAACATGAATGACAACGTCTATGTTAAGAAGACTATATGCCAGTTAATTCGTTATTATGTTAATTTTCCGTATTTTGATTGGTTTATAATTGCTGTTATTTTACTTGGAATAAACACGCACTTTGTAAGTTTAAATTTCTTCGCGATTCCTCAACGGCATTAAATAGATGGCGAGATGCTGCCGCTTAGCCCGCAGAAGATTCGTGTAAATGCGCGTCTTAAAAATAGTTCTCGCGATATATATGATAAATATGTTATTTCGCGCCCTCGTCTAAACAGGGTTGCATATCATATGCATCTATTTAATAACCCGCAGTTATCATCACGAACGTTATATGAAATATACATACCTCGAGACCAGCTAATTAACATATCGTGAGATAGTATTTGCTCGTGTTCCAATTTGTCACCTGGTCGACTGGTGGGGTTGTTCTTTCGTTTGTGTTTTATATGATTTTGGTGATTTTAAGCACTTTTAATGCTCATTATAACCCTGTATTTTTTACTAATTTGTGTTAAAAAAGAACAGACTCATCGTGCATGAATTGAAACCGTCTTTCTTTAGACCTATTACTTTTGCCATTACACTGTTCAAATCTGATCGTGTTTAGACTGGGGCATCTTATATTTTAATCTACTTGATTTTACCGTTCAAGTTCTAAACACACTGAAGCCAGAATGAATTTAGAAAGTTCTTCAAGTAGATTTAAATCATTGAAAATCAAAGTACGTTTAGAAGAAGATACAACGTTTACTTCACGTGTTAGATATTAAACGAAAAGCTAAACGCGTTTGGGCAATACTGGAACGCGTGAAGCAGGTGTTGAAACTCTAAAATGCAATTACGCTGCATGAGAATTTGATGTAAATTTACAGCTACACCAGGGTGTGGATTTGCGTATAATGTAGATTTACGTACATGTATCGGTGCCGTTAAAAAGAGCTATGTACATGTATAAACGTCTATTACCCCGCAGAGTAGGAGAACCCTGCACCGCAGGTCACGTTTTACACATTCTTTTTATGTCGGGGCGCTGAACCGATAAATAGCCTGTGAATACAGGTCTATTGTTAATGTAGCAGATGAACCAGTGAATGTCTCTCCTGCAGACAGACAAGCACATCATAGGTGACTCGGTTTGCACACTCATAAAGTGGTGAATCAGTTTGCTGCTGGTTGAGAGCTCATTGTGTAAACACTGCTTACATGTACGTAGGCCGGGCGGTAACCAGCGGAATGCAAAATAGATTGTTATAAAGAAGAGCAGCATTGCGATAGTGAGCATTGTGTAAACTGATTCGTGGTCATCTTGAAGTCAACGGAATAAGACACAACATGTCGGGCATAAATGAAACACGAAGAAAGCATATGAAGACTGGGTTTCAGCTCATCAGGCGCAAAGTGAGTAAACTAGAAATGACAATTGATCAATTCTCGGGGTCGCCAAGTCTCGGTGATCTGCGAAAGCTTACTAGTATTCGGCGATTTGTCAAACAAGTTGTGAAAGGGGTCGCTCTATTCTGCATGCTGTTCAGTTTGTGCTTTACGTTCATTTATTACTTCCACTGGCCCATGCATCGGAGGACCATGTTCAACATCTTGAAAGTTGTCACACGACAAGATTTGGATCGTTACTTCTGTTTCCTACCCTTGGACGCAATCACGTTGAACACCATTCGTCCACCGCTGTTCTGCGACTTCTGTCGGAATGTCACACGCATTGAGAGAGTTCAAAACATGACGCGAGAGCTTTTCATAGAGAGATACGCTTTCACCGGTCGTCCAGTCATTGTGGAAAGGTACCAGAAACTGGTCGATGGGAACGGCAGGAAAATAGACTTTGAATTTATCAAAGACTTGTACCCACCAAACAGTCCATCGTTGACAAACAACCACCAGCGTTGTGAATACCAGCCTAAGGCAGGCGAAGACATGGTTACGTTAGGGCACTTATTAAATATGAGCGCGGAACGCCAACTTGCCCATGGAGATACGGAAGAAGCCTGGTACGCAGGATGGTAAGTACTAAGTAGGCATAATGGGCTTTTAAATTTGTTATAACCCGCTTTCCATTAAACATGAATTCATACTAGTGCAGCTATTCAACTGGTTTCGTCATTTTCCTTGAAGGCATTGTTAGGTGCTTGGTAAATCTGATAGCTCAGTCTTGTTTGAGAGAAGGCTCGCGCGTGTTACTACGAATCGTCCAATCTCAAGCAACGACTATTGTAGCAGTCAGTTCATTCCAAGCTCAGAAATCATTTCTCATCTGAAAAATAAAAAAACTAGTTGAGACGAGTGTTATCATCCACCGAATCCGCATTTCTCCCTTTTTAGGTGGCTGAAAAACGAAAATCGATAGGCATTTTTCTCCACGAATAAAATTAGTCTCTAAAATTAGTGATTGGATTTTATTTCTGATGCCAACAAGGACATCGAAACCATCAGGGAGTCAAGAAAAAACTTCAGAGTTTATTGCGATTGGCGAATCCTAAAATTGCATAGTCGAAAGTGGCGCACGTATGCATTGCCAATAACATGAGTTGCCGGCTCATTCTGCAGCACTTCAAGATCTGATAATCTTAGCAATGTTTATAAACGACATAGAGCTTTGGTAAGAATTCAAAACTGACATCTAAACACCGGCGAAATGCAGTGGTCTAAATCAAAGTTGTACTTTCTTTGACGAAAGGGAGTTCTTAGTGTAACAGAATTGGCTATTTTAGGAAATTATTCCGGTCAGTGACGCTGTGACCAAATCAAATACATGTTGTCCTGCAGTCTGCGCAATAGCCCTGCGGGTCACCGTCACTCTATCATCTGCCAAGTGACGTTTTTGTTGCAAGTCCAAACATTTGCTGAAATCCTTTTCCACTATCTTTTTTCTTCATTTTTTTCAATTTAATCCAGATCGTACAGTTTTGCTTTGTAATTACAAGGCTGCTTGTGCAAGAAATCTGGTCGTGTCCGTTTACGCCCTGATTAACGCCAACCATAACAGCAGACAAGGATGCGCAAACTATGCATGTTTAAAAAACGAAAACAACACTAAATCCGGGGTAGAGTTCAGTAACGCTAGGACCTATATGTAAGGTAGGACCTCGCTAAAAACCAAGACTTCACGAGATTACATGAAATATTGCCATGTACTTTTAATGAGAACACTTGCTTTTTGCTATTTTTTTTTACCAACATTAACAATGTCTCTACCAGTTTAAATCCAATTTCTTATTATCGTAAACCAAGAAACGTCCTGCAAATATCAATATCAATTATTAAAAGGACAAGTGATTGTTCTGGAAATTTGGCTGACTGACGTAATGAATACGTAAATGTTCTGACCATTTTGAAACATTTTCTTCAGGATAAATTGTGACCGGAAAGTGACCGAACGATACAAGGAACTATTCCTTCCTACATTCCTCCCACCGTCAACGGAGAGTTCCCGAACTTTTTGGACATTCATGGGAAGCCCGAAGCTAGGATACAGCATGCATGTAAGTGAAAGGAGTTTTAGCTAATAGCAAGTGCGTGTACTTGTGGAACGATTCCATGGTGTTAAAACTCCTTTTTGTGTTAACATGAACATTGTGAAATAAGCTAATTGACGTTGTCGAGTTGAAGTCAAAATTTCCGTAAAACTGATTGCAGCAACATAAAATCTGGGTATTATATGTACATGAGAAGGAAATAACCTTGTAACTACTGGTTTTGAGGAATCTGACTAGTCCTTGAAGGTGGGTATTTTGAGGTACATGCAATGGTAATCCGTACCTTAACGTGAAGTTTGCATGGTCACCGTCAGCCGTTTTTAAGAAACTGCATTATAAAACTGTCAGTTTTTTGCTGTTGCCATGGGTTTCGCGTATTCAATTTCTAGTGCTAAATTTGTAAATTAATTGCCCTCCGCTTTTTAATTCAGATCGACCCAGTCTTTCGCCCTCAGTGGCATACGCAGCTGCATGGCCGAAAGAAGTGGTATGTGGAGCCACCTAGCGAGTGCTACTGGCAATGTCATTCCACCATGGAAGAGGTCTTAGAAGCAGGCGATGTCAGTAAGTTATTCCGTCGCAGGCTGCCAAACAGTGTTTTTTTTTTTACATGAAATCTTCTTTTCTAGTTTTTTGTGAGAGCGTATATAGTTAATTACCCTCTTTGGATCCACCATTTCATGAGCCCCGAATGATGCCAATACTTGTTATTTTCGATTATGTTTTGACGTCAGCCTCATCCACTAAATTGCCCAAAAATTGTTAAGAAAATTAATTGTCAGATTTTTTTCCTGACAACACAACGACTGACCTTGATTTTCGCACGGGTCCGACTACTGAGATATCCACTTGGGGACAACCTTTTGCATTGCACAGCTGTATCTCCAAAACCCCTTTCAGGTTGGTTATGAAAATATGACAAATGCAATCATATGAATGTGGCAACAGGTGACAACTTCTTTCGGACGGATCCGACTACTACATGTACAGTGTCTCATAGTGACAATTCTATTTCACGATTGTTCATGTATCTTTGCAGTTCCAGGACGGATTTTCATGAAAATTTACGAATAGGGTTTTGTGAAGGCGACAAAGCCGTCTTGTTTTTGGACAGGTTCGTCGTATTCTGCGCCACTGAGCGTCCTATTTTTGATATTAATAAACATTTCTAAGCCTAGAAGCATGCCGTATGCGATGCAGTCTTGGTTGTTTTCCAACACTTTGCGTTGCTCTTGGTTTTAAATATACATGTAGTCGCACCTTCAAAGTTCTCTTGCGTAGTGCTTCCGGCTTTTCATTCAATAACTGATGTGCCGATCACGTCCGGCTGCAGATGAGCAGGAGTGTCCCTTAGTGCCAAGCTCATTTTTTCTGTTGACAGTATTTGAGCCAGAGTTTTGGTCCGATAATTCCAAACGTACATCATCGGAAAGAAAAGTGCTTTTCTGATATCAGCCTT
The DNA here is from genome assembly GCA_002633005.1 of Phoronis australis. Taxonomy (NCBI): domain Eukaryota; kingdom Metazoa; phylum Phoronida; family Phoronidae; genus Phoronis; species Phoronis australis. Next base: position 138,065 of record NMRA01000701.1, on the reverse strand, counting down.
ACGCTCACAGCCAAACGTTCTGGAGATCATCACCAGCACAGTAGCATTAGCCAGAAATGGGTACCTAGAAATTCTTGGTAGCATAAGGTGTATTTGTTGTTTCATATGTAGGTGCAGCTTGAAGCTTTTTAGCCCGGTTGTAATCTTGCAAATTAAGACCACCATTATGCTAAAAGCCACCCGCCTTGTTTTGAACCCGAACTCTTGCCTTGGGACGCCAACTTAAATATCGCGCTGCTGAGGTTGCGCCGCACATGCGTGCCACTTGTTTGCATTCTTTTTTCCGGTGTTGGTTATTCCAATGGAATTTACTGCCACTAACTTTTCGCAACTTCTCCGTTTTCCAACCGAATTGCATAAGACTCATATCATCAGAAAGCCATTCGTCAATTCATGATAGTGTATGATTATAGCAGAAGAAAACGATTAATAATTTAATTCACAAATAATCATCATTTCGCATATCTGACAGGTTTAAAAAATATAGTTTGTTACCAGAATGCGGAAAATAACAGGGAGTAATTATAATAATATAAAGAGGAAATGAATCAGAGAGGCTATAAAAATTACTAATTAAACCAGCAAGGAAATGAATATGTCAATGATTCAAAAGATTTCTACCCCATCAAGACAAAGATTTTAAAATATGGATCCCTCACAGTTGGTGTGAAGATATTAGATAGACATCATTCATCGAAAGTTACTTTGGTGCCATTTGTTAGAGACTTTCAGTAAAAATTGAGGATGTAGTGACGTTTAAGAAAATGTGATAAACTAATTACTCCAACTACCAATCCAAATTTGCAGATAAAGGCCTTCTGATCGATATAAATGAGCAAACTACTATTGTGTATGTTTGAAGTGTACTGTGGATATACATGTATAATTACATAGGCTGCAGTGTAGGACTTCCCATAGTGCGTTGTAAATAAACGCATTTCTTCAGAAAGTAAAGATTAAATTCCAGACTATTTCCGGTAAACGTCAAGGCCGTGGGTCGGTGCGTGTAAAGAATGATCAATGAAATTGTCTGGTTTTTTGACTAGTTTTGCCCGGAAATCGCTGGTTCTCTAAAACCGTAGCTCACTGAGCCTCGCTCGATGAAAAAAAATGTCAAATAAAAATGAAGCAAACTTGATTTGATAACTGCAACACTCGATCAAAACCCAGTCCTGTAGACTGCAGGACATTCAGGGTGCAAACTCTCGCGGCTAGTCTTGGGGTGGCAAGATATAATCATAGTATGCATTGGTCACGTGCAGGAGTTGGCATTCCAGGGCCAGAGTTCAATGTTTTGAACGAATGCCTGCCTTCTGTGACTCCGCGTCCTTGATCGTTATTCTGTTGATGCTGTCACGATTTTTGTTCTTTCTTTTCAGTTATCTTCCACAACGGCATGTGGTACCATAAAACAGAGAATATTGGTGACGTCATCAGTATCGGTGTAGCTGCTGAATACGATTAACAAGTTGCACATTGTCAATACACCACAGAAATGGCGAAGAGTTTGTGTGTTCCTCTCGTTCATCGCATTGTATCTTCAGGGTGACATCAACAAGTCTACAAAGTATCTCTGAGAAATTTAAAAATATGAAAGTTTTGTGAAATTCAGGGTAAAGCATTCAATATAACTGTGATATTCATCCTGTTCAAGCTGTCAAAAAAAATGCCTGACTGGGTCTCCAGTCTACTGTTTTTTATTGTCAGAGCTGTTTTCCAAATCAGTTCTGTCCAGTATTCCGGTTTGTAAGGATGCCTTTGAGTGAAAATGATAACTTTACTGTTGAAACCTGTTTCAAGGAGAAAGCTGAGGCGGAGGAAGAATCGAAAGGGTGTTCCCTGGAAAACGGTGGAGTTGTACAACTGTAAATAGACTCATTGCTATATTAAGCAACAGTTCTGACTGCAATCCAATGGACTATGCTATATGTGACTCTTTGAAGGAGAGTAAGAGAGAAATCGACTTAGCAGGAGTTGAAGATTTCCCACCATGTATTTTCGTAGTTTTGAGGTTTCAGTTACTGTAGCTAATATGACATGAAAATCATAAAACCTAAGTAAATGAGGACGTTTTATGCCAAATAGTCTCAAAATTAGTTTTTTCCAAGTTACCCGCCAAATGATGTAATGAGTGGAAGACGTTTGTTATGTTTCTCGGTGTTTTACTACATACCTGCACACCTGAAGAAAGGAGATTGTTCCGAAACTACAAGCGTACCAGTATCAAATTTGCAGGTAAAAAGTCCACTTAAACGGCTGCAACGAACAACACGAGTGTCATGCACCCCCGCCAGTCCTTTACAAAATGCATAACCCACGTGTCGTGGCACTCGATCTGGGACGGGGCCCAGGGCCTGGCATCACTCGCTGTAGAATGGAAGCAGTTAGTTCATTATTTATAAAATTTAAAAAAAACACAAGTTGGCTTCATGGTAACGCCGTTTTTGTGTTTGGTCGAAACAACGAATCCTTGAAATGTGCCGAACAAACTGTGGCTCTCGACTGAATCGCATGCTACACACTGACATTCCACGCTCTCGTGCGGCTCCCAAACCGAGGCTATTTTCGCCCAACTTTCACGTATTTAGGGCATTTGAACACAGAGACGCTCTCAGTCAAGTTGCTGTTACTACAGCCTCCACAAACGCACCTTTTCACGTCTGAAAAAGGCGGCCCTTCGAGGACTCTCCTCACCACTGTTCAGTATCACACTGGTAAAAACAAAAACGGCGGAGACGGTCTTCCACCCATTACGTACAACACCGATAACAGAAACCTATTTTTTGTTTGAATTTTTGGCTTTTTTCTTAACAACAGGTATACTAAGGGCTATTAAATCTCTTGAGAAAATTAATAGTAATACAATTCTTCTTGAAACACAGGATCATGATGAGAACTCTTTAAAAGACAATATGATTATGTCAGGGGAGGAAATCTCGAAGGAAGAAATGCAGAAAAGCATTGGAAGAACCCGGGCTACGTTCAGTCGTGGAGGAAGATGCAGGACATATTGAGCATAAACTAAAATAAGCGAGCTTCACTTTGAAATATTATTTTTTGGATTTGATGTTTTTAATTTGACAGTACTCGCACAACTGGGCACATATCTTTGACATTTAGCACATTTGTTGACGATATCCTAAGGTTCATCTGGCAGAAATTTGAAAAAATTCGGTTCATCTTTTGTTGAGAAATTATTTGTCAAATATTGGATCACGTTTTGGGACATCTGATACATAGTAAAACGGTTCTGCTGTAGGTTAGACTTTTATACTTACGTCGCTGTTCAATTAATTAAACAATAGGGTGACGTAGTGCCATGGGCGAGATTCTGATTCCTCACAAATGCATAGTAGGGCCATCTATAATCAAGGATAGTGTATTGATTTTCGGTCTTGTCGCGTCAATGTTGTATCATTTCGGCTGCGGCACGCCATTCAGCTGCTTTTGCTTCTTCCACTCGTCACGTGCATGAAATAAAGCACACGACGAATGATGAACTGAAGAAAACATGCACTTTACTTCCAAAACCATACGTTGTTACTGACTAAGAATGTACAAATGATTAACGTTGTTTCGGGATCAGGCTTTACACTATTGTTTATCGGCGTTTTGTTTTATTCGACGAGTACGGTCTAAACGAATCACGACTTGCCAAGTTTTTGCAGACCCAGGAATCACTTGCATTCTGGGTAAGGAGCAAGTTAAGGCCACTTTTATAGAATACAGTGTAAAGTGCCATGTGCATTTTGGATTGAACGAGAGGCGTTTCAGATGAAAAACCAATGGCTACATTTTCTCAATTTCTAATTTAGTGCCTCGCGAAAGAAGCTTTGGAATTTTGGAATACAAAAAACAATTAATTTCCAGTAAAACCATTTTGCAGCTGTATTCGTGTTTCAGAGCATTTTTTGTAAACATTTAAGGAGCACCCTATACATGTAGACCTACTTGTTATCACGAAATATCAAAACATGTCGTCATCAGTCGACAGTAATATTACGTGGTTCATTGTGACTGGCCGTGTAGCTTCATAGGAATGGAGACGTCCGTTCCATCTGACTGTGTACGAACAGTGGAGAACCTAACATGGATCTTATGACAGAGAAACTTAAAAAAGCATCCAACGCTAATTATCAGTCAAAATCTCGAAACTTGACGTTGAACTCTATTCTGTCCTTGTTTTTATGCTCTCACATATTTATATGTGGATGCATGTTGCCGTCGTCTCTGTCAAGGCGTCCGGCGTCCGCGGCTGTATCTCCTAAACCCCTTGCAGGATCTTATTGAAATTTGGCAGGTGTGCTCCTATGAGCGTCGAGTTGCGGACTGACCCGAGTACCGCTGTGCCCTCTAGTGGCAATTTTATTTTTTTACGTTTACCTCTGTATCTTCAAAGGTCCTCGACCGAATTTGATGAAATTTAGCACATAGGCATCTGTTAATGAGGTGACGATATCCTTTAGTTTTCGGATGGATTCGAAGTATTTTGCGCAATCTGGAGTCCGTTTTTGGCGTTCGCCCCTCTGTCAACTAAACCAGTCTAAGGATGATTGCGAAAATTGGCATGTATGTTCTTACTAGGAAGAGGACGGTTGACGAAGATTTTCCGACGACGTCGACTACTGTCGAGCCTCCTAGTGTCAGTTGCGTTTGTTTTTGCGCCCATGGCTGTATCTCCTAAAGGCTCCACAGGATCTTTATTAAATGCAGCAAATGTTTTTATATGAAGTTGACTACGGACGACTACGACTTTCGGACAGACAGGGCTACAGGTGTGCCCCTAGTGGCAATTTTATTTTTTTACGTTTTCCTCTGTTTCTTCAAAGGTCCTCGATGGATTTCCATAAAATTTGGTACATACGCATCTATTAATAAGGTGACGCTATCCTCCCGTTTTCGGATTTTCGGATGGATTCGAGGTATTTTGCGCCACCTAATGGCCATTTTTACTGTTTTCGAGTCTGTTTTAAGCGTCCGTCCCTCCATCAACCAAACCACTCTAAGCATGATTGCGAAAAATGGCATGTATGTTCTTACTATAAAGAGAACAATTGCCGTTTTTCCGATGACTTCGACTGCTGTGGCGCCTCCTAGTGGCAGTTTTGTTTTTGTTTTTGTTTTGCGCCCAGGCGTACCTGTACCTCCTAAGCCCTCTGCAGGTTCTTTATTAAATTTAGCACGTACGTGTTTTTGTAGGAAGTTAACAACGGAAGACGACAACTTTCAAACAGGTCCGACTAAAACTGAACCCTAGTGGCAATTTCGTTTTTTATGTTTTTCCATTTGTTTCTTAGATGACGTTCCTCGACGAATTTTCATAAAATTTGTTAAATAGCTTTCTTTCAAAAAACAGTGACACTTTTCGGTGTTCAGACGGATTCGACGTATTTTGCTCCATCTAGTGGCCATTTTTACTGTTTTCTAGTCTGTTTTTGGCTTATGTATTGTTAGTGTGAAGAGAACGGTTGACGATGATTTTCCGGCTTCAATAAGTGTGGCGCCTATTAGTGGCATTTTTTGCCCTTAGCTGTGTATATCTTCTAAGCCCTCTGCAGAGAGTTTATTAAATTTAGCAAGTGTATTTATATGACGTTGACAACAGAAGATGACAACTTTCAGACGGATCCGATGAATGCTTTGTCCCCTAGTGGCAATTTCATTTTTTCCGTTTTGCTAAAGTTTTTTGACGGATTTTTCATGAAATGTGGTAAATAGCTTTCTGTTAAAATACGGTGACATTTTCCTGTTTTATGATGGATTTGAAGTATTTTGCACTATCTAGTGGCCATTTTTATGATACAAATAAACACCCTAGAAGCGCACCGTTTGCAGTGCATTCATGGGCGCATTTCAACGCTCCGCGTTGCTCTTGTTTTGTGCGTAAATAGAAAAGCTACCTCAACAAAAAACTCTTAACTCCATTTCAAATATGGCGCTTTATTAGGTTTTAGAAAGCCTTAAGCGCCCTTTACCACAAATTGACGCCAGTAGCTAATTGTCTGTAAAGTAGCTACAGTATGAATCAAGTGTTTGGCTTGTGTCTAAACGACTTTCGTCACACGTGAATACAGTGTATGCTCTATGCAATATCATTTTGTCATATATCAGTTGGTTGAATTCAAAGTTTCAATAAAAGGCCTGGGAATCCTTAGACGACCATACTGCTTCGGCAGGTGAAACTGAACCACCGTGACAAAATCAAATTGATGACCCTGGTCTAAAACAACAATTCGAGCCTAGAAATTAATTTCAATCTGACGGTGAGGTCAATTTTATAAGTGGCCTAAGCCTACTGTTGTTGTTGTTGTTGTTTTTTGGATTAAACTCTGGGGTTTATTGTAAATCTAAGTTATCTGAGCGCATTGTTCTAAAACCTCGAGCCCCACGACTCCGGCCCTCTACCTTTGACTTCCTCGACCCGCGACCCCCTCGACCTAGTTTACGCAAGTTCGACTCCATCTGAACATAGACCAAGGGCTGACCAATGAGTCTGACCGTGAGCTCGGCTGGCTTTTCCCTGATTTTTGCAATTAAGAGAATCGATTCGTCAAGCCTGAAAGCCAAAGACAGAAAAAGAATCAAGGCAATCAAAGACCTACCAACGTACGAAATCGAACTCTCCAGTGAATGATAGGTTCAAGCTATTGTGAGAGAGTACGAGAAGGCCACGGATATGTGATTTTTTCAGTAAATACAGTTTGAAACGTACTACTCACTCCCTAAATTTAATAGAACGGGGTCATTTGTAGTCGCTCGTGGAACTATTTCCGTGACAACGATAGCACGCTCACAATGCGCCTAATCAGATCGTGTTCTTGCACCACTAGCCTTCAGCCAGAGTAGATTCGCGTGTAGGTAAATTTTATGGGAAAGTCACTCAGCGACGCAATATGATGATGAAGTGTGTAAAAAGCGCAGATACCAGAAGCGGATCCAGGATTTTGAGTTAGGGGGGCCAGGTCATAGTATTAGTCAGGATTTTGCCAGCCAGACTTTCGCACCCCCCGAACTGCCAAATGAAATCTGGGAGAATTTTAGGGGAGCCTTGGCTCCCTTGGCCCCCCTCTAAATCTGCAACTGGATACATCTATTGCAACAGGTCGTGGGTCGAGGGCGTTGTGGGTCGTGGGGGTTGTGGGTCGAGGGGGTCGTGAGGTGCTGGGATCGAGGGGGGTTTAGAAAATGCTAAGCTTCTAAGAACCTGTACCGCAATTAAGGCTCAAAAATATTTCAACATTTAGTTTAGTGAAGCTTTGCGCCGACGGTAGCGGCGACCATGTGCATGCGAAATTGACAACATTGAAAGTACGGTATAGTGATGACCCGGGTTCCGATAGTGGCTGACAGTTGCGAAAACAGGAGCTACGGGATCGTTTTCAGAAAATATGGCTGTGTGCCACAGGGACTCAGATCTATGGGTTCCCATTTGATTTTGGAGCGGCATCTTTCACGCATGCTTTTGTCTGCTACCTCGCGACTACACGTATTAGAGAGTGTAAATTCTAACGACTGTTACTAATGGTAGTTCTTTGGGGTTGATTTCAGTGAAAGAAGTCCAGAAATTTTCCGTTTTCGGTAAGATCCGTCATTTTCAGAGCACTTCCTTGTTCTTTGGGATTTTTGCAGGATATACAGTTACCGGCTTCAGACTGCAGTTTTGGGTACAAATTGCCAAAATCGCAATTTTGGTTATTTTCGGCAACTCAGTTTTTTTCGGTGAACGTAGTAAAACAAAAAGACAGGTCTTTGTTGAGTAAAACCCTTACTGTTGTGTTTTCTGTACGTTATCCGTTTTTCAGGAGTCTCGTGTTGAACCAGACAAGTGATTGCTTCGACATCAGCCACTGCACGAATCTGCTACTTCTGTCCTTAGTTGGGTCTCGAACATACTCGCCAAACTATCGTCATTCTCTCGCGTGATTTTGCGTGATCTGGATTTTCTCGTAGGACTTTTTTCTCCATGGAACGCTATTCCGATTGTTTGGGCAGACACTATCAGAAATGATAGTTTTGTGCCAATGGCGCGGTCGCACTCCTTAAGTTATAGCTACCCAGGTGAAACAATAATGCCGGTAGAGGGTGGCGAAATCGATGACTAAGCGAGATGTGGCGGTCGAATGTCATTCCTGTCCACAAACGTTGGTCAGAGAGGTATATAATCTCAAGTGTACCATGATTTGGCAAGCACTGGCCTCAGGATCAAAACGACCGTAGGTGTTTTAACAATGGAAACGTGAAGGGACATTCCCGACAGCCCCTGTTCGTGTCTATCAAATTCATTGATTATCCCCAAAACGAGTTTTTTGGTCGTAAAATTGACAATGATTTTTTGTTAATTAAAACAAGGGATATTTAGCCCAGAGGTACCAAATTATTGTCGATATCCAAAAATAGTTCTGCGTGTTGTGTGGCTGCACCAATGCACAATCTACATTACAATCCATTGAACTGTAGTGTATTGCACATGTATAAATCAAACCCCTATTTACATCTACATGTAGGATCCGGGTACAAAAAAATCCCCAAAGGCGCATTTCTTTGAATCACATCTGTCGCGGAATAGATTTAATAAAAAATTTTCTGGGGATTACACGATTCATTTTTGTAGCCAAATTCAGGATCGTGATGCTCATTCCTGTATAAAATACGAAAAATTCGGTTTAATTTGCCTGAATTTAGACGTCTTATTCGCCATAATCGGGTCGGTTCGGCAACGTTGAGAGTTGGATGAAATGGGCTCAGATAAACGCCAAGAGTGTTATTTAAGTCCAATGTGTCTGCTCGTGTGTGAACGGTAGACATAAAATATCAATTTGTGCGATCTTGATTAATTACAGATGATAAATGTTAAATTTTCTCAATAAATCAAGCTCCAAATGCTCCTATAGTGAAACCCTTGGCGAGGGCGGAGACTGATTTGCATACAAACTCTTCTATCTCGCTTCACAAACACCTGTAGGCCTAATGCTGCAGTACTCAGAAAACAATTGTGACATGAACATGATTCGATATGGCAAACAATGAACGCGCATGTACGCACAGTAGCTGCTTTCTGTTATGCTCGCTGTTTCTAAGGTAACCTCCCGCTAATTAAATAATCGCGTATGTACACTTAACCAGCCCACGCACAGGATATGAACTTTTACCTCGCGGTCACTTGACAAGCTCTACTCGTTAGAAGCGAGTCAATATACGCTCGTTGGCATTTGGTCCTCCGTTGGCGACCGCACAATCGGCTCCGTCCGCTTTGACAAAATCAATCAGCCACCTGTTCGATCCTGGAGAATAGTCGCCGATGTTCTGCACTATCCATTGCCAAGTGATGAACTAGCAAACTAAAAGGACAGTTCCCAGAGTCATCTGTATAGGTCAAGGTAAAGTCGTTATGTTTGTGACTTATACCTTTATTGACAGTTAGTGCAATAAGCGCATGGACATGTGATTCCGCTGATAAATGTGTTTTTATGTGAAATCATACTGGCTATGAAGACAATGCGGGTGGGTTTTAATTAGATTAAGTCAATGACAAATTAGACCAAAAGAAAATTGTTACAAAATGTTAAATCCTTTCTTTTTGCGTTTCTTTTTGTAAATTCTGTGGCATCGATGGTAAGTACATAATCGCCATCACCCCCATTTTCATCACCGTCTTCGTCTTCATCATAGTCATCACCACAGTCAAAGCCACCGTCACTACTCCCACACCATTACCATCACCACCACCACCATCATCACTATCAACATCATCACAAATTAAACTAAGCCAAGGAAACTGGGTCGTTCTGTCGTACATGTATCTTGTTCCAGGACAATGCTTCTCTCTGTCAACCAGTGTTACCGTCAAAAGTTGGTACATGTACATTGTTTACGTTATTTTTTCCTTTCAGAGTTGTAGATAATTGATGTTAGCGTCGTGATATATTTTTTCCAAACGTGAGTTAGTTGTAATGATTCCAAAATAAATATTTTCCTTAATGAAACTTACGAAATATATCTTCTTATCGTCGCCGGATGCATACACGACGGCGTAAACCCATAGTATAGAATAAGACCACGTGGGCGCACTGCTCGGTCATGACTTCGTGGTAAAGCAGACGACGAGTTTCGTATTGGCACGTCGTCGTCTCCATGCATGCGGTTGAGAGTCTATTATCCGTGCACCAAGCTTGCGCGTTAATCCTACATGTATTAACAAGCAATTACCGTGTTGAAACAAACAAATTAGAGGCCATTAGCGACTGTAATTTCCCCAGTGTTCTAATGTGGATTCCGGGGTGTATACTCAGTAGCTTCATTCGAAATCACTGAGGAACTGAAACACACATTGTATTTACAAGACTCGATTATAATCAGTGGTCTTAAACTCCAGACGACGGAGTAATAAGGTAAATATCTTAGAGTACCGTGTCAAATAGTTGTCATGAACCAATGGTCTTCATGTTAATATCCCGAGGGTTCTCATCCTGGTGATGCACAATCATATAAGAGCAACGTGGCATTTCACGTGCCCTTTCGATATCATTAAGCACGTGGTGCAGAATTGGGTTGTGTTTTATAAAGAAGGACCGTTTCCAGCAAAGCATGATCACGGACAGTCAAGCGAGTGAAAAACGAGAGCTCCGCCGGTTAGCTCGGGAGCTTGGTAACCTACACTAATATACTAGCCACCACAGAAGAGATTGGTCGGCAAAGCTGGAATGTTTCATCAAGGTTTCTCGTCTTAGTGGCTTACGTCTCGCGTTAGAACGCAGCCCTAATCTTGTGCTAACGAACTAGCGTCTACGAATGTGCGAACATCTAAATTAGCTTTTGCATACAAACCACCTGGGGTCTTCAATCTTCTGAGTACAATAGAATCAGTAGCATATATTATGCAATGATGTGTGATTTTTATCAGACATTTGAGAAATTAAAGCGATATCAAAAACGTTGTTTACTTGTGTTTTAAATTTGACATGCCTAAATATTTTCGTGGGTAGTACCGGAACATAAACCTGTCGCTGTAAGACATAGCAAATGTAGTCTGCACAGCAGGTAGTCCGTCCAGTATGTGGTTTCTTAATTTAATTTTTCAATATGTTGAACCTGAACAAAAACAGTCACCTGGAATGAAATGTTTTAAAAACGCTCGTCCATCTCTTGGTGCAAAATATTGGAATCATGGTACATGTAGTGTTACAGGATCATGACACGGTAAATGATTTGAATTTCATGTTTAACATACACAAATATGAACACGCCCGACAGATGTTTCGTAAGATAAGAACATCGCACCCTCTGAGGTAAGTACAAGTACGAGAACAATTGAAATTGGGGCTCTAGTGCTTTAGCTCAGGTGTTTTGTGCAATGGGTCCAACCATGAGGCCTGCGCACGTCTGATGCACGGCAAATCACATCAGGCCACCTGCACTGTTTTTTTAAAGGATGCCTGCCCCTGGTACATGTAGGATTTGATTTTTATCAATTTGCATATTTGTACGGAGGCGTCAGTCTAAGGACGGATGGCTTAATAGTAATGAACTATTGTCATAGTTTATTTCCAGGTTGGGAGTTGAGAACTATTGTTGGACGTTACGTATTCTTTGCATCGTTCATCAACAGTGTGTACATGTACATGTACCTTCTTAACTATGCCAACGCCCATTTCGTCTGAAACCTATTTTCCTACCGAACACTTAATATTGAATCAACATTTCCAAAAGGTTCGTCCTTTTTCTTCGTGACTGCCAGGCAGATGAATCTTGGTGACGAAATAGCCTTCCTTTGTTCACGAAATTCTATCCAAAATGACGCAGAATTCCCGTCTAATATTTGCTCAGTGTCTAACCTCGGTTCACGAAAGTACAGTAGATTGGGGTCCATAGCAGGCTTCGAGTAAACTTACAAATTTGTTCTCAATAATGCAGCACGATTAATCGAGTCCAGCTTGTATTCGGTGATTTAAGTGCCTTGGCCAAGCATTCTTGTAATTGCTATTTTGCAGGTATTGTATTTCCACATTCATTCTGTTCAAATATATCTTTAATATCTATTCGAACGTTAATGCATGGCGGTTATATCTTCATAATTTGCCCTTGACTCAAGGTAGAAATACTCTTAATGGAAAATATGACATGAAAGAGTGTACATTAAGTTGACAGGTTTAATTCTGAGTCAATGACTAAATTTTTTCAGATATTTATTATCACTGATAAACAAATACAAAACCCGTAAACAAACAAGGACATTTGTTCATTCACGCTTCCTCATCTCAGGAGAGACCATTCTCGTATCTCGTGGCGAGTTTTAAAGTTTTGCTGAAAGTATGTATACTAACCATTTGAAGTCCCCCTTGATCCAGTCCTAAACAGGCCGTAGTTTAATTTTAGCATTACGAGCCTGCCATACAAATCCAAAGAATATCGTATTCAATTCATGCAAGACTTTTACTGGAGGATTTGGTACACTTGACAACAAAGAATTTTAGTTTAGAAATAGCTAACGTTTTAATTACAGTTACGGGCTCTACCAAACGTCGTTAAATTTCGTCGACTCCAACTTTTTAATAAAGACTTAATCTCATTTATTCTTGCAGTGAGGTTCTTATGCGTCATACCATGCGCGCACCCAGTCTAAAAATTGGGGGACTCGAATTTTTTGGGGATGTGGACCATTTACTAAAAAGACGAGGTACGTTCAGTGCTGTGAATTATGCGTTCGCCGAATTTTGGTTGGTCCTGCCTTTTTAGGAAACTTTTGTCTCGTTTTCTCGGACTTTTGTTTCTCTGAGGTGGACCTTTTTGCCTACTTTGCCCCACCCCCTGGGTGCGCGCATGCATACTATCCAATTGAGTGTCAAAATCCACCCCCAAGACAGACTTTGTTTTGTAGGAATCGTGTCATCAATACCAGTTTAACTTCCAAACCATATGGCTTTTATTTTATTCACATTCACTTGAAGATCGGAGACAATAGCAAACAAATGTAGTACATTCAATGTGCTAGTCAATAAGAAATTCGACTCATGCAAAGTACATGTAATTGATGTGTCGTCCGCATGTTGTGGAATCAAATATTCCTTATTCCCTGCAACTACACCTGCAATATTTTTATTATTCTTGATTAAATACGCCAAAATCTCCGCGCACAATATGAAAATATAGGGGGACAAAGGGTCACCTTGTCTGCAACCACGCGAAGTATTGAACCACGAAGATGGGTGACCATTTACGACGACACACGACTTAATATTACTATAAACGACTTTTACCCACCTTCTGATAGACCAACCAAAATTAAAGAAAGATATTTTTTTTAACAAAATTCCACGACGATTAATCAAATGCTGTCTCAAAATCGATCAGTAAGAGCAATCTTGGTTTGTCAGCTGACTAGGCATAAACATTAAATCATATAGCACGCGGATATTTTCGTTCATATATCTTCCTGAAACAAAATCTGTCTGGTCCTTTCTGTTTAGTTTTCCCAAAATGGATTGTAACCGTTCAGCCACCGCCGAAGAAGTCAATTTATGAGTATGTCACATTGAGTAACGATATGAGTCTCCAGATTTTCAAATGAAGTTAACTTTTATGTTTTGGAAGGGTTTTCACCCTCTTTAATCCATCTTGCTCTCGACCTAGTCATAAGACCTTTTAACTTATTCTGCCTTAGCGCGGCAAGCTGATTATTTTTTGTTTAAGTATTTCCCTATCAAGGCTTAGACTTCTTTCCAACTAGCTTATTTCTTCGATAAGTTGCAGTTCAGCTCTCTCACTTCATATTTTTAAGTAAGTAGCAAAGTAAATTGTTTTGCCGCGAATCTCCATCAACGTTTCAAGAAAAAGTTGATCATTAATCTGAATTACTTGTACTATCGACTGCCTGAATGTCGTCAGTCTTATACTGCTGTTTATCGAATTTAATGGTACCCTTGACCGCAGCAATATACTCAGATTTTCTTAAGAGAGAGTTATTTAACTTCCAAAATGATTTCCTTCTCCTGAAAACAGTACTTTAAAAAACCGTCACCATTGAATGATCGGACCGGTAACCGAATTCTATTATGGAGTCGTTAATATCGGCTGAAAGGTTTTCAGAAATTAGAAAATAATCTAGTCTGGATCGTTTACTTACAGCTCCCCCTAGTGTACTTTTTGCTATTGGGGTTTAGTTCCCGTCAGACATCAGCAACAGACAATTCTGTACAAATCTCCATTCAACTTAATCCGTGACTTCGGGTTATTAACTTGTCGATAATTAAGCAAGATTAAAATCGCCTGCCCAAATAACAGACAAATTTCCTAAATCTTGAATTCCTTGTTTTATTTTTTCAAAAAAGACGGCGAGTCCCTGTTTGGACAATAAGTATTAATTAACGTTATTCTTGCCTCAATAATAGTGATATCCAAAATTATTTTATTAACATTGTAGTATATTCTCAAAAGTGTTCTTAAAGAGGATCGCCACTCCATGGGAAGTTGAGGTATTTGGATTGAAAAAAACATTCATATCCCCACATTGACCTAATACTGTTTTCTTCTCTCTTAGTAAAGTGTGTGTTCTGTAAGTAATAAATGTAATACTGTTTTTATCCTAAATAAGTGAGAACATCCTTTAGTTTTTCACGGAGACCCAGCCCTATGCAATTCAATAAGGTCATTTTAAGTTTTCTTGTCATCATTATAACAGTTATGCACATGTAGCAAATTACAATCTCAAAAAAACATACAATCCTGACTCATTCACACCACATACACACAAAAAGAACAAAAACAATACAAAGGCTTATTCACCCAGTATTTTTGATAATAAGACTTTATAATAAAAAACATAGAGACACTGCATATACGGTTCTCATACAAAAACAAGTTGTACTGTGCGTCTAGGACTTGTAGAAAGACACGTACTGAGCAAAGACACATAAATAATAAGGTTGCCTGCACTCCGTGCCCACACGCAATAAAGAGCACGCTCTCATAAATAGCTCCCCCAGGTAGATTGCCCAGCATGAAGCCCTGACGCTTAGACCAAATTTTGCTCTACGTAGCTGTTGACACTGCGCACGACTTCGACAGTTTCTGAAAACAACGCTTTCTATAAAATTAAGGTAGGTCACTCGTTACTAAAATAAACAATACCTAACCGTTGACAAGCTTTCATCACGATGGTTTCCCGCTGCTGTGCTTCATAAGAATGATCGATTTTCACGCGAGCAAGTTTGACCAAATATACACTCAGTATAAACAAAAAATATTGATTTTGTTTGGGGCACACTGACTCGCTCATTAGGCACACCTCAACAGTCTTGTACACGGTACTAATGACGTCGCTGGTTGTTCGCGAGATTTGTGAGCACAGAGGTAAGTGGCAGGCGATGTCTTTCTGAATTGGTCATTTCTGATCAAGTTGTGGGTGTATACCTGTGTTATGTACATGTATGCTCGTGGTCCTCTCCACCACTTTTTGTCCATTTTGATGAAGCTGTGTTCCAGTGTTGATCCATGGATGCGTTCGTTCGATCAGAGTGAAGTTCACTTTTTCAATAACGTGCCGAAACGGAAAAAATACACGAAGCCGGTGAAGGAGGAGAGATCGGTGTCCAACTACGTACATGTATGGGCGTCTTATTCAGTGAATGCCCGTATGCTCAATTGAATTACATTTAGATGCGACACTGAGTCCAATGACATCGAGACCTTTTTATACTGCGTTTCAAGTGGTAGAGGCCAAACAACACGATTATCAAGCTTTAATAAGATTCACTCAGGGTTGTATTACGAATATCTACTGAGAAAAACCTCGAAAAGACCGGTCTTTGGTGAATTTTTCAAAAACGTTATTACCATGATACGCCTCGATTCATCTTGGCGCTGCCATAGTCGCCCTTGCGATTAATATACATGAATTATGAACAATCTACTGTGTTAGTGAGACATATCATGTTTCAACGTCAATTTATAACATTGCGGACGGCATACAGTGTACATGTATGTCCGGTAAAAAGGCTTTCAATGTGATCGTAAAATCCACAACGATGTGCATGTCTGTCAATTAAACGTCTCCGGGAAATTGATCGCATACATAGTAAAGTTTTTGCAACGTAAGACGTAGCCGCGCAAAGTTTTATACGACTTGCGTTACGTGTACATACAGCATAGATTTGGAGTTTTTGTCAGAGCACTCGGAAAAAATAGCCAACAGCAGTTCCGACATCAAAACAGTTTTTATAAATGCTCCCTTAAAAACTTTAAACACGTCTGTTGTGAACTTCCAGTGTTTTTTGATTTATATCAATGGTTGCACTTTACTCTGACTTCGCGGTCTAAGCTGGGTGAACCGGCCAACACATCTTATTGGTCTGTAAGCAGGAAGTCGTCATCTAGAGCCACGGAGTCAAATAAGAGAGACCTGTGTGAAAGCGATAACGAAACATTGCTTCATTGCGTACGCAAGAATTTAAAATTACGTCTCAGAATGTGGTGATGATTTGCACCATGAAGCTACCCAAGTGACGATCGCAGTGGGGACCAAGCTAACGACTCCTTGCAAACCATGTTGCTCGTCTTGTTGCAGTCGGCTAGACGGTGAATAGTGGAACAAAAATTCGTGAAATCTGCTGTAAAACACCTTATAAAAGGACGTGTATCCTCAGACGGTTTTTGGTTATAAGTTGTCTTATTTCACTTACTATAAAAGGTATTTCGGAGCTTCTAAGTTGATTTTAAAAAATATGAAATTAATAAAGATGCAGTTCCTCTCCAAACCGAATGTAGTGAAGCCGGGAGCAGTCAATTGGTCTGCGTAAAGTGCGTTCCCGCGTTTTTCAGCTCTGATAGCTGTGCTCAGTGCGCGAGACACCCGCAGATTTTCAGTCTCAGCCTTGTTACATAAGTTTGCTTTTGGCTTTAAAAATGATTCCAGTAGTAGGCGATAAAACCATTACAGCCAACATTCAGCCGGTCAGACACATAAATTACATGTAATTTGTAGCTTGCTCATTGCCTCACTTGTCTGGTTTAAAGAACTGTTACTGTCGTTTTTACAAAACTCGACTAAAAACATTCAAAATAGATTTCATCAAAAGTGCAATGCGCCAATTTGACCAAAAACGCTTTCAAAGAAGTTATCATTCCCCTTTAAACTAATGTATAACGTTAGTGGCAAGTTTTTAATTCTGTACCCAGACATTCATAGGCACTTGAGCATCGAATTCGCTTATACCAATTGAACCATAGAGGTACGTAGGTACCCGGCACATTATTTTGTAATGAATATACCTGCTGCATTGGGTTGGTGCAGCTAAACGACTTGATACTGGTTCGATAAATCATCCTCCGACTCTGCTGTTCGTATGCACGTACTTTTTGTTCGTACGCTTTTGGCAGCCTAAGTACTTAACTCGAACACATTGTTACCGAGGCCATATACCTGTATTGCTAGTGCAACGGAATTTTAAGTAAAAATCCACGACTGTCGTTGTCGATAAAATTATCCATGAGGTCTAATATTTTAGAAACTTTCAATACTATTTTAATTTAACAACCATCATTTAACAAGATCGTTATGATGGATAATGGGGCTTAGCGTCTTCTGTCTATATTGAAAGATCTTGACGTAGCATCAAATCTATACATTTACAAAATTAGTAAATCGCGACAACTCAGGATGTCTAAAGATGAGAAATTAAAAGTCTTTATCATTCACACGTGCATAATCGAACGCTAAATCGGTATAGCATTCACTTTAGATCTCAGCACCCTGTCTTTTATTTACTTTTTTGAAGACATGTTTCTGGCAGCAGCCTCGTTTGCACCGAAAATAGTTGGTAAATATACGACATGTTAACTGCATTGCCAGCTCCGTCTTGGTGTAATCGCTGATCATCTAAAGAGCAACGACAAATCGCCAAGAGACAAGCTCAAAAAGGTATATAAGGGAACACTTTGTTTTGAGACTGGCCATGTCCCATCTTCAAGCTAGAATTAACGACATTTTAAGGGCTGTTATATTTCGGTACAAGATGCTGTCCACCATTCTTATGGTTCGTTCTGAAATGACTTTCGCTTGAGCTTCTTGTACAGCGTGTATGGCCTATCACTGTAACGTACAGCGTGTATGGCCTATCACTGCAACATACAGCGTGCATGGCTTGTCACTGCAACGTACAGCGTGTAGGCCCTATCACTGCAACGTACAGCGTGTATGGCCTATCACTGCAACGTACAGCGTGTATGGCCTATCACTGAAACGTACAGCGTTTATCGCCTATCAATGCAACGCACAGCGTGCAGGATCTATCACTGCAACGTACAGTGTGTAAGGTCTATCACTGCAACGAGCCGAGGGACCGGCTGTTGGGAGTTTTGGTAAGCGGTTTCGGAGCGTGTCATTTCAGAATAAAGTTCTCCAAAGTTGGTAAGGTGGGTACATCCGCGGTCATGCACCGATGTACATTTGTCACTGTTCACGTGTTTATGTATTAACTACGAGAACGCTGGATTTTTCTTAGGTAATCACGCAATAACGTCATGATACCTGTCACAAACCACAGCTACTCACATGTGCTGGCTTCATTTCCTTGCAATTTTTGCAAATGGCGGTTTTCAAAGAAATATGGAACCTGCAACTTTCACGATAGTTTAAAAACATAATTCAGTGGATAATACAATGATCAGCAGTTCTCTGTTCTGATCACAGTTTCCTGCACAAGTACTAGCAAGTCAAAATCAAAGAAATTTGTCGTTTAAAAAGACCACCTTCGATATGGAGATTGGGACGTATGTTCCGCTTCCGGAGGATTAAGATCTCGAGGGTCGGACTCGTTTTAAGTCAAACAATGGCATTCAAGTTCAAACTAGGTCATTAGGTTAACTGTTGATAACGTTTCACAAATCACGACAACTTACTGACGTCGAGTACTATTCAGTAACAAGATATGGCGTAGGGAGCCAGGCATGTCTGTAGAAAGTGTTGAAATTTTTGCATATACTGCCGACTTCTTTTATTAAACGACTTTCTGCTTTGGTTGAGAAGTAATACTGCAATATTTGGGCAAAATTGCGTTCCCGGTTTAACAACCTTAGTGGAGCGTGTTTGTAGAATACGGACTTATTTTCAGACGGCCGGGTTACGTGTCTACGTCATTCGGAAGTTGACAAATATCTACCAGTGACTTTGAGTGCATCAACCCACTGAAACACGTACTGCGCGTCCATCCCTAGTGTTCAAACTTTAAAGTTTCGTGCATGAAAAGTGTTTAATTGTGTGGAAGAAAATCGTTTTGAAGGCAGTGCAGGTCATTCCCAATGTAACAATTCTAGTGGTTGGTAGCACGCTGGTGGCGTGTGATTTTTCCTTTGTTGACTTTTCTACGGGTGGACACTTGTCGGATATTTTATCGCCACTTGTTGGCTGGGAGTGTAGGTCTACGTTCATTCTGATTGAAATGCCGACTTCCCACAATCCACTGCAACACGATGGTTCAATACTTCAAAAGATCGATTGTGGCCTGCAACGATAACAAACCGATCACGTAACACAAGTTATGCTTCCGTTGTGTTTTGTTACCGGCAATGAAAATTTTTAACATATGCCTAACATTTCTTAATGTTAGTGCTCTTTCAGAAGTGGGTTATGCAAATGACAGTTTTGCAAGGTCAAGTTTGACACATACCGTGAACAAGCAACAGCCACGGCTGGTCCTGGCCCTCACAGGGCTTATTACATGATTGGGGCTCTAAATCCTATCAGCTGCGATTCTATAAAATCTAGTACCGGACCAGCAGAAAACAAACCTGTGGTGTAAATCCCCTGGCCGCACCTTACACTTTGAGTGTACAAGCAGCCAAAATGCTCCATACCCCGATGACCAAATTTCAATTCCTTTGTGACCAGATTCAATGACCGCGAATTAAGTCAAACAGAAATCGCTTCCAAACTTAAACCAATCTTGTTATCTACGACCACTCTGCCTGTTGAAACAAGTGATCAACTCCATTTAGCACACCCTGTTCGGTACCACGTGGAATTAGGAACTCTTACTCGCTGTCAAGAACAGAATCAAAACGATTTCACACCAAAACCTGAGCCGCTGTCTTTTCTAAGGGGCCACTGCCAGAGGCGGATCTACAGGGGGGTTCAGGGGGTTTAAACCCCCCCTCGGGACAGGATCAAAAATAAAAACTGGAAAAAAATAGCCAGAAAAACGAA
The DNA here is from genome assembly GCA_002633005.1 of Phoronis australis. NCBI lineage: Eukaryota > Metazoa > Phoronida > Phoronidae > Phoronis > Phoronis australis. The sequence goes on along the minus strand of NMRA01000701.1, from coordinate 117,871 downwards.
ATTAGCTACTAAAAATCCCAAAAAATCTTACACGGGAGGAGGGAAACCCTCTCGCGACCTTCCTTCTCCTCGGCGCTACTTGTACGCGCCTCGGATTCTCTCGAATCCTAAATCCCCCCTTACTGAAATCGTAGATCTGCCACTGACTGCTAACAGTCCATTAAGACAATTGTTCATAAAATATATCAGAGTAAATTGACTTCAAATTAAGCATGACTTTTTTGAAAGTTAGAACGTCACACTCTTGAGTTAACCCCATCACAGCGGCACAGAAGAAAAAGGTTCTTTTGCCAAGCTGTGTCCTGGGACATTTGAAATAAAAATCGGTTTTACTGGCACGTGTATTTGGAACTCACACGTTTTGCACGTATCAAGTTTACTATCATTTATCGATGGCCACGTGAAAATTACTTGTTGGCTCACTGTGACGATAGCAGTAGAAAAAAAAAACTGCTAATAAAATAACAGTAAACAATATAGAACCAGTTTCTTTAGACACCACGGTATTAGTTTCGGAAGTATCGTTTGCAAAGCGTCAGTTGCAAAACATTCACCACTTTATCAGAAGTGTACGAAATACACAGAACCTCTTCATGTTTTCTGAGATCTTCGACTGAACAAGTCCTTCGATATTCAAAACCGATCTTAACATCCTTCAAAAATTCTAAATTTGTAGCCGAAACAGTTTCTTTGATACATCGAAACTCTGAAGCCTAGTATGTTCTAAGAAACCCACCGTCGTTTACGCGACATTGTTACAGCATTTTAGCCACACGGTGCATGCAGATTTTTGTATTGTTTTCTTCTGAGCAATCACGTGTTTTTGATTTTGCCTATAGTTCAATCTTTGTTATTACGTAACGCTTTGTTTGCAACAGCAAGTTTATTGATGGTACTGCGTGCATCCAATATTCGTATTAGGCTGCTGCTATGAATGTATGAATGAGTGATTGACAATAGAACATGCGTACGCTCTGATGGTTCTATGGTTTCAAAACAAAAGTGTACAGTTAAATAGTCATTATCTCGACAGCGGAGTGCTACTAGCTGTTATATGAATAAAGACCTCAGCGGTGTTTTGTATTAGAATGTTACGTAGGTGACAAATTAATCCCTGGAGCTGCTGCACGTAATGTTGCGGCAAGATAAGTCATCGGTCAGCATTTGAGCTAAAGCATCACCGTGAAAATTACAAAACAGTGAGATAGGCATTAGAATGACGTTACCTTAGGTGGCACACTACACTTATTACAAGGTTCTGGATGCCGACGCACACCTAAGTGGAGATGAGTCCTTTCCTCGCGTCCTTATCAAGAGTCTGAAAAAACAAAAGGTTTCGTAGTTTTCCCAACTCACAAGCACTACTAATGATAACTGAAACTTAATTATGCTACAGATTTTTAATCAGTTAATTCACATCAAAAAATCTCGGCATAGAAGAATAGGACCAAAAATACCCAAATCTGACTACTTTCTCCCCAAAATTACCACTTCCCTGCAAGTGCTAGAAAAAATCTGACTACAGATTCGGAATGATCTTTCTCTGTAGATTCTAAAATTGTGATCACAGAAAGCCCCTTACCAGATGCACGCTTGTCAATTTTGAACTGTTTGACAGCTACCTGAAATCACACCCGGTTTCTGGGACAGCAGGCGACAGGGGTTGAAAGCAAACTGCAGCCACCATTTGCATCAAAAGTAGCTAGATCACGGCTGAAAAGTCTAGACTTGAGTCATTCAGAACGAGTTCAGAAGCACAAGCAAATTAGTTTCTTTGAAATTTTTTTCAACGCATTCCTCAAACCTCCGCCAAACCTTGGGACAAGAAAATGCCCGTGGCTGCAGCCTCACTGTTCAGTGCTACCTTACATATATATATGCAGTGCCACTTCCGGAGGAGAGTTACGCCCTCTTTGCCCAGAGATGCACTGCGAATAGGGTCGGAAGTAGTTTACGCCATACTCCAGAAACTAGTCCAAATTGGAGAGAAAACAATATGATGGTGGCCTATTCACTTACTTAAACACATTAGTGCAAACCAACGAGTTTCCGTCAACTACAGTTACAGAAGCTCCTGCTTGAACCTTTGTAAACGCCTTCACGCAGACGCCATATGCCTTTGGACAATACACCACAGCTCGCCGGGTTTCAACAATACATGTACATATTAACCATGCTTCCCTTTATTTCATTTCACAGCAGAAAGCGACGTCGCTGAGTTTGGAGTTTTTGGTTTCCCCGAGAATAGCCGTCACAAAAATTGCACGTTGCAACGTAATAGTTTTGCAATGAGAGACTGCGTTGGTCTTGTCATTGGTAAATGCTTTTGCCTGAGCAAACGCACTATACTTAAATAGTGAGAGTGGCCATTTGATAGGATTGAGCCCTTGGTTTGGGCATTTGTTGTTTTGTTGTTTTGCTACATTGAGTGTGTCACAAAACAGGAATTTTTGGGAATCCAGAAATTGTCTGTTCTGGTTGTTGAAGCATCCGATAAACAAAACATTTTTCTCTGTAGATGAAGCAGTATGTTTACTGCATTTCTCAATATCAACCAATCAAAAAGTCTCAGTATTATTTTTTCTACCAATCGGAATCGTCCAAATGTTTCTTTGTTCTATTCGAGAAGCCTCACACAAACCTTTCTCAGTGCTACCGTCGTATCATAGGTAAAGAGTGTATGAAAGTACGATCATGGCCGGCACACACCAGAAATCTGTGCGTGGGCACCCGCCCGTGGCCGGTTGCATGAAACAGACCCAGTAGGGACTGAACTATGTTCCATAAAATTTAAGCGCATTTGCGCACTTCGGGGAAACACTGGCTGTCCTTTCTTTTGCCCTTTTGTCTTTGTCGCTCCGTCAAGACTGGGATTCCTCATTACCTCATGGCCTGGCATTACGCTCCACGATTTGGACGCTAGTCGCAACGAGTCGAAAAGTATAGCCAATGGCTTTGTTGTTTAGTTTGACGCCTAGCGGCCTGAGACATGAACTACTACACAGGGATTTCTCAGTGGACAGAGTAGTGCACATTTGCACTACTCAATATCAGTCAATTGGAATATCAGGATGTAGCTTTGCTCCCTTAGTCAGTAAGAAGCCATGTCACGTGATCTTTTTAGAAAGCTACCATTCTTAACGCTATTGTAGAGTTTCAAAATTTGCCACTGGTGTTTTTCATCAAAGTGTTAAATATTTTTTTTTTGATTTCCATCAAACTAAAAGGCTTTTTTCCATTTCGGCCGGAAATGATGAGACGTTCTTTTGCAAGTTAGAACATTCCGGCTGCTAAATTGAATTGAATGTTGTCACAATTACCGTAACTGGTCAGTCTCGTAATCTATTCCCGTTGATGCAATCTTGAGAAATCAAATTATTTAGAAACAGATTGAAACTGTAATTGCATTACTTCTCATTACAAGTCCGTCTTGCATCTTTATATCTAAACATTGATTCTTCCATAATCTGGTTTGAGAAAAGACTCGTGTATTGACTGTTTACTGAATTAAACTTCAACAAAGCAGCTGCATTGTTGAACCCTGAAATATCTCAACAAATGCTGTGGTGTCCATGCCACGAAGAGGTTTGGCAAGTAATAACTTGACAAACTTTTTGGTAGTTTTTTTGGGGGGAACACACATCTACTTGACATTCTGTTATTTTTGGCAATAGGCACTTACAGGGACCCCGCATTTTGAGAGCCAGTTCGACGTCTATTCATTGGAGAGATCTTTATCTCAAAATGTGTGAGTGACTTTTACCTTACTGCAGCAGATTTCTTAAAAATTTCCAAAAAATCATAACGTCATTCTTTTACGAGGAAGACACAACGGAAAATATAAATATTTAAATTATGTGATGTTGGTGTATGATGGTAGCATGTCATCTTCTTTGTGCTTGATTTTTTGAAAATTGGACATATTTTCACCTTCACGAGTTTCGACAACTGAATGTCTACTTACATTCCGTTGGTACACGACGCAGATTGTTCATGGCGCCACTATTTGTTTCCCAAGTGCCCTTGTTAACTGTAGTTTTGTCCCCTGGACACGCCATGAAACCAATTTATCCCACGTCATAAGGCAAAGCAAAGTATCTTGGATCAATATATCGATCTCGGTGGCAAATCGCTCTGTGTACGGTACGGTAACTGAAGGGTAGCAAACCAGAGTTGTGTTACGTCGACGCAAGAAATTCGAGAAAACGCGAGATCACGCAGGTTTTCGTGAGAGATTGACATGCATAACACACGAAGCACGAGATCACACTAACTTTTCTCACCATTATGTTTGGTCTCTAGGACATAGCCCAGGTACAAATTCTCGAACGTGCTCCAGACAACAATGCGTTTTACATGTAAATGGAACAAACGTTATTGTGTTATTATTCACGTGTTGAAGACGTGATTTTGGCGAAAGATACACAACTGTTCTAAACATAATATAAAGTATTTCGATCAATCGTTTTGAAAGTATGTCTTATGCCTGGAGACTCGAACGAGCCTCCCAATTCGGCGAATTGGGCTAAAAGGTCCGCCTCAGCGAAACAAAAAATCCGAGTAAACGAGACAAAAGTCCACAAAGTCCACAGGAATTCTGCGCAGATGCACAATTTGTAGGCCTTAATCTCGTTGATTTTTATCAGTAAAAGGTCGGCATACCGAAAAATTCGAGCCCCCCTATATTTTAGGCTGGGTGCGCGCATACATTTGGGAGACCCGAGTTGGAACCCTGGCTTTCTTGTCAGACAATCGAACACCGCTCAAAAGTGTCTCCTACTCTCTGAGCTCGGTTTTACTAGAGAGTGAATGACTGTATGTAATGAATGAGAACCACTTCGGAATACTCAACTTCGAGTGTAAAATGTAAAGAAGAGAGAGAAGAAAGAAATGAAACAAGAATTATGCTCTGTTTCAGAATATGAAAACAAACATTGTGCGGACTAGGCACCATGATTTCTATATCCCTTGAAGTACGACTTGGCAGAACTCACGATTTCTGTAACAAGATTGGCGCTCTCTAGCGTAACGAGAGCAAGTAAGTGACTCCCAACTGAGGATCCCGATTCAGATTTTGTGGTTCATTAGTATGAAAACGGAGGAATAAATTCCACTGCCAATCCATTCCATTGTTTGATAAGTTAAAGTTCACATATTTGTCTTTACTGTAGCTTTATGACAACGGCTGGGATAGAAATTCTCCGTTTTATCAACGGTAACCACTCGCTTTGTCAATGAAACATCTTTGCAGTAGGAAATGTAGGGAGCATGACATCCTTGCTCTTTATTGATATTTCAAGAGGTTTGCCTTTTTGTGAAAGGCATTGGTACATCTTACCGCAAATCAGTGGAAATTTGCAGGCATTATATAGCAGGACAGGTGTTCATACCGGTATACATGTATTGAACCTCTGGTCCGCATTACATCGTATTCGTAGTTGGCTAAACGCCTGTCCACCAAAGACTAGGCGTACATTCAGTAACGCTAGGACCTACCACTAGGCTAAAATCTAGTCAACGTCACGTGCTCTCATTAAAAATACACGGCGATGTCTCACGTTATATTGCGACGTCTTGCTTTCAAGCGAGGTCCTAGCGTTACTGAACGGGAGGCGGGTTGCCGTTTGGCGGGTTAGTGAATTTCAATATGACACAGGTATTTGAAAGTCAGCTATTGCTAACCGAAAAGTCTGACTGTGTGCACGGGACCAGAAAGGAACTTGAAATTTCTCTCCGAACTCTTTGCAAGGTCACGTGCGTGTAATAATGCTATTGTGGATTCTCACAGGCTCCTCCTTCCCGTAGCCTCTAGTCGGTTTTGTTTTTTGAGACTTCTGGCCAGAGCATTTTAATTTAATTTTGATTTTGATTTGTCCGTTGTCTGTTATTTATTGTACTATATGCAGCTCTCACTTGAGGAGGTCTTATGATAATGATAATGATAATTATAATAATAATAACAAATAATAATGATAATGATAATAATTTCCCCATATACATGTACGTTTAAATGTAATGAAAATCGTACTGTTTATTGGCGCAGTCATTTAAAAACGTACTATTAAAAAAACAGATGTTGGTGTAACAGTGTAGCTTTATTATCAATAATCAAACAGGTGCTTTTTTTAAAGAATGCTCAAGGTTACAGATTTAATACAACTCTCGTTTCCAAGAGGATTTATCGACCACAAACGAAATCACAGTACGTAACCGCTTCAGTTTAACTTAAGAAGGGTGACATCATCAGAGAGACGTTAGACGGGGCGTGACTATAGCTTCGAGTTAACCTCCGACAACTGTTGTCTGAATTGCTTCCTTTCGCTCTACAAACGAACACATTTTCACGGCGTAAGAATCTGCACCAGCGTGATGAATACTTCAAAGATATGATCGAGTGTTCAAGGCGATGTACTGCTGGTGTAGTAATTGTCGTGTGCTACCACGAACATCGTGTTAAAGGTAACAATGATTGATGTTTGGAATGTTATTCTGGGATCACCGAGGTCTCGGTGGCCAGTGCTGTAGTCAGCCGAACGGTATACACCAGCAGGTGACTGATCACGTGACACAGTAGAATCACGCTGTGCGCACGTGCCAACTGACGAATGGGTAATCTTACTTATTCACAAGACACCTAAATCCCTGTGTACACACCCCGACTTTTCTTGAAATGATAATTCGGAGTGTGTAGACGGGTCTTCTCATTCAATTTTACTCAGTTTGTGTAGCTAAAAATCGTATACTGCGACTTGTATCAGTTGAAATACATGTAGAGCACGGCCAACTTGAATATCTATGTACACACTCCGATACTTCTTGTATGATTTTTCATATGCGACTTATCGGAGTACGCAGACCGTGGTCCAAATGCCGTATGGATGTACCTAAGTTCCATTTAAGGTAGTGGGCTTTAACCCGATTTAGCGGATCGCTGGCGAATCACTGCCATTCTTTTCCTGACTTGAGGTAAATCGAGGTCTTCAATCGAATGATTGGAAAGTTGATAGAGATTATTGTCGCTGTCTCACATTTGGCAACGAAGAATGACTCATTGCATGAAAAATGTGTTTACTTGTCTTTCTTTGGAAAATTGGAGCTATAGGAATCTTAGGTTTTGGGTCTCCTAGCACTGGGGCAGTCACTACGCAATAATCTCCGCCATATTTCTCAATGATCACCACCACACGTTGCGTGAATTTAAAAACGTTTGGTGGAAAGTTTCGTCGATGCACCAGACTCTGCAAGTTCCGCCAAGAACTTCACGTACTTACAATTTAAGCGGGAACACTCTTGTACACAAAAACACAAGTTACGCCTGGGAGATTACATAACTCGGCCCATCTACAGGTTGGGAAAATTAGCTACAACAAGTGGTTGCAAAGAAACAAGAAAATCAATAATCTCTGCTTAATAGCGCTTAGAGACGTGCTAGTTTTGCACGAAACGTTAACCGGAAGTTGTCGAAAACCAACCAGATATCTTATCCGGTTGGCTTAGCTAAATTAATCAAGCATTACCCACTATCGGTGCCCGTAGATCACGGAATGAAAATAATTTTACAAGAAATGATGTCAGTTTAGCTTGGTAACGTCAGTAAACACGTTTAAAAAGCATAGCAGTATTGGACAAAGTTTTTGACGCTAGGAGGCGGCGTGAACAACGCTGGGTTATTCCATACATGTACATGTAAAATGCCAACACATGAAGTTCCACTCAGTAACGTTTGCACTATAAGTTTTTCTACGAAAAGGTGTCTTCCACGATCGGAAACTGTATTGACACTAAATTTTGAATTATTGACTTTATAATTTTGTTTTGTCGTCTTAGACTTCGATTCATGATTAACAATTTTAGAAAACAATTAAATTAGTTCGAAAATTGCAAAGCTGTTATTTTGCTTCCATCGATGAAAATTCTTTACACTACAGTATGCCACTGTTCGTAACAATTATGTGGCAGCTGACTTTTAGGAACCCAGGTCCCAGGATAATCCATACGATTAAATTACAAGTTGCCCAATTATCACACCGCTACACAAATAACCTTTTTAGCTATGATGGAGGAGTTGATGCATACCATGTGCAATTAGTTCTGACACCATTTTAAGTCAGTCTGAGTCTATACTATTACTCCGAGTTTCATAACCAAATGAGATACCCCAGCTGAGCGTGGTTGGCGTATGAATACATTTTAGAAATAAATGTTGCTTGTTATGAAGCATCTGTCACCGTGGGATATAACAGGCTTTGCTGAAGAATGGTTTAAGTGTCTAGTAGCATCCCGAGCTGCTATGTGGTGGCAAATGGTTCCGTCCAAATCATTTGGCAGATATGTCGTTTTACAGTGAAATTCGTGCAAGCTGCAACTCTAGTCGCAGTCACTGCAGTGTTTGAACTTGTCAAAACACGGCATAAGGTGGTACGTGTTAACTTGCAAGTTGAAAGAATCGATCTGTCAAAATATGTTCAATTGCCACATGTATGCCCTTGACGTCAAGAACAGCAAAGCGAGATCAGGCAGCGGTGCTAGAAATGTTAACTTACTAATTATTTGCCAATGATCTTCTATCCATTCTACTTGGAGCTAACGATATTTATTGCCATGACCACTTCGAGTTTCACGAGTTTAATGGCGCAAAAAATGCCGGATGCGCGTTTCGGGAGCCTATTTTATTAGCGTGTACCCAATTTTTCAACCGACGCTTTATCACGTAGTGCTTCCACACAGACCGAGAAAACCTGATATTCACAAATGTTTCAGATAAAATTTATTCAGACTTCTAAATCCAAAACCACAACATTTGTAGAATATTTCTCGAAATCTCCTGTGCATCTGAATATTGGGATAACGTCTAAGTTCTTCCAATAATACTTCACTCAGACTGGTCACGTGGCGGATCACATCCTATATGTATGAACTTAGGCGTTAGATTACAAGGTTTCTCTAGTAAAAGAAACAAGATTAAATGTAGCGATTTATTACTTGAAAAGAGATAACAAATATGAAAAAAACGGTAATTGTGCATTGAACTTGTAACATTTCCTGAAAATAGTTAGGTAACAACAATATTTGATATAGTATTTACCGAGGAATCGGCGCCAGATTTGCAGACGATATAATATTTAGCGTCTTGATCGATTCTCTAGGTCGTCTAATATTTAGCAATTGAAAAGTGAGACAGAAGCATCTTATAATTAATAGTTTTGTACCAGATGTTGCGTTTGGGACCTGGTTGCTTGTTGAGTTTTATTTATACTGCTGCAATTGTATTACTTCAAATTATTTTCGAAAGGCTTGATGATCGAACCGGCTAACGACGTCGAGTAGACCTTGACCTACCTTTCCTTGTCAGAGGTCACTATTGAAGTAGTGCGGGAGGTGAATACGATAAAAAATATCACATGGCCATATTACACTCGAATGATTCAACGCGTACATGAATGGCATAAACAAAAGTATGAACCCTTGCTTATGTTTCACGTAACCAACGGCAGCTTTTTACCTGTTTCTGAAATTTTAAATCAGTTGGGTGAGGGTCCTGTAATGGAGAGGGTCGTGAATGGTGCATTAGTTGCCGCTCTGTTTTTTGAAATGACATATTCTTTTATATTAGGGTGTCCTTTCAGAACTTGAAAATCAACAGGAAATTTGTCGAATGAAGTTCTGAAGCGTGACTGATAGCGATTCTTTGCGCTTGATAAGCAACAACCCACCTGTACAAGTATAAGATGTTTTGTGAGTGTGATCTCTTTGGACATACAAGGTGTCCCTACAGTAATCCTTCTCGATACCTTTGCGAGAAAACCATATTATGGAACAGAAGTGGCTTTCTCCTATATTGTGAACATTCCGGTCCAATTGTCCCGTCGAAACCAGGGCCGCAAGACTACAAAACGTTGGACTTCACGAACATCATCTTCAACGGTCATTCTCGGCAAGCGTGTAAATATAGCCTTGCGGATTACATCACAACTTTCTCTTCTAACTCAGAGAATAACCGAGAAAACAGTTGTATCATCGGCACCACCTTGTACTGAAAACGAGTCATGCATTTCGCTGTCCATGATGATAGCTAGAGCTGACAGGATGCGGGTACAACTGTCTAAACACCAGAAAAAGGAAACTGTAAGCGTGTAAAAGGCCACCACACGCTATTTAGCCTTACGTCAGTGATTTCTCCTACGTGCAATATCATTTCCCGTGAACAATGAAAACACTCCGGTGTCCTTATCAGTTTCCAGTCTTCATTCACTTGCATGGAATAAGCTTAACTCGTTTTAACGGAACTTTTTTGGATAAATAAAGGAAAGAAAGGCCATATTGTTCAAAATCTATCAAAATATTTTGTCAATATTTATTATCCAAATTACAATTTCACCACGCGTCACTTTCCAGTGTAACTCTGGACTAAATTTTTATGGGCCGGGGCTCCCCTCTCTCTGGTAGTGATGGGACGCCAACTTTGCAGGCGGCATTGGTGGCTTGGTGGCGTCGCTTAGGGTGGGTTTACGAAAGCAGTGGCTATGCTGAGCTTCGGGAAGATGTTAACTTCTGGCCTTCGGCTTTTCATCATTTAGTTTTGTTTTGTCTCGATCGCTAAATATTGCGATGTCGGGAAGTTTAAATATGTAGTAACATTCTTATTTTGTGATCGATAACCCTGATATTTCACTAAGTGTCATTGAGTTTATACACTAAGCTAACCAATTTGGGTTTCTAAAATAAAGAATTCTTCTTTTCTAATGTTATTTAACGTACGTGACCGGTTCAAGGTGCATTTTGGTGACCCTCATAACTGTTGTCTTGTACATGTTCGTCCATCACTAATAATTAAATAATATTAAATCGCCTTAGCATTGAAGTTCTGTCATTGAGTATTAACTTCATACCAGATTTCATGGACATTTGTTTTAATTTTTCGCATCTCATTGTATCCGTTTTCCGCATTTGTTTACTCCTCAAAAAGGGGAATCAATCGTGATTTCGCCGATTGTTGTGTAGTTGTCTCCTTACTCACCACGAGCGTGTGCTGCCCTTTAAAGAGGAATACTGTTTTTGAAGGGGTTCTTCATCACTTTTCATTACTATTCTATTTTCTCTGATATGATGTTTTAATATTTTGGTCGATTTTTATGAAAAGGAAAATTACAGTTCGTCTGATCGAAATCGTCTGCATGTCTGACAAAGCAAACACCGGGTGTCACTGTACTTGGATTATTACCTGTTCCTGGCATAAAATCAAATTTGACAAATTGTCATACACTTAGGCCTAGCTACATATTTGAGCAGATGCAGTTATCAGAGCGGTAAAGTGTGAGAACACGGCTTACTCGCACTGTCTGACATTTTCGCAGCTTGCTCAATGCGTCACACTTCCTGTTTAAGGAATTGTAATTTCATTTTGAAGGAAATCGCTTAAAAAGGTTCAAAATGTCTTAACTTGGTAAAATTACCTGAATTGCCTAAAAATCTTCAAAAGGTAAAGTCCGTCATTAATTTCGCGCTTACATACAAAAGTTACTTAATGAAATCAATCCTCTAATAACGTTTCAGCTGGAAAAAGATACGTCTTTGCTTTAATCTCACGTCTCGTTCATCACTGGCAGGTGGGGTTAATGCGTACACAGCATGTGGTGATTGTTCATAACATCAAACTGTGTTAGTCGTGTCAGGGAACCAATTAAACAGTTTCCTGTTTCATTGATAGTAACAACAAGTGTTATTAGTCTCTTACGCGTCATCTGAGACCAAAATTGTCAATAAAAACAAGATGACTACGGTGTAATATTGAATTTGAAAGTGACCTAATGTTTAGGAAAATATTTGTCAACTCATCAACAATGCATTAAATAGTTTATCAGTTAAATAATTAATTGCTAATCCATCTAAAGTTATTAAGATATTTAAGCGATGACCTAGTTTCAGTCATAATATACTAAGTGTTACTAAAGTATGTTTGATGCGTATTCGAGGTCGTTTTTTGTTGTTTAGGTGCTAACAATGTTTAATTGATGGAGCTCTGTCGTACTATCGTAGCTGGCATTGTAACGTAAAAGGGAGAGCATCGGTTTTGCGCCCGAAATCGTATGTTGAGGGTTATTGTTGGAGAGGATAAACTCCTACAGGTAAACGCAATTGGCTTTGACAAGAGCTACAAAACGTAGGTCCGTGCAGGGTTTTTCTTTTAAGTTATTGGTATCTTTTGAGGTATAAGCGAAATTACGCCGGCAAAGTAGAAATACAAAAAGATGTGTAATGGATTTATGCTTGCAACTATTTTATTGGGGGTTTAGCAAGAGTCGAGGAAGTTTTTAGAACATAGAGGGCGCTTTTGAAAAATGGACTAAGATTTACGGGCTTTTTGGAGAATCAAAAGTATACGAATTAAAATGAATAACTCGAAAACGTTTTTGTTTGCTTTTTATCAAGTTTTGAGTCATGTCGTACATCCTGCATGATGAAATTTTAAACATTTTGAACAGTAAGATGGAAAAAATGAACAGCATTTCTTCCTCCCCTAAACAGGTGGACCATAATTGACCTGTTACATGAATGCGTGTCCGGACCAGAGTTCGTTTTTTCACCTCTTCCGCTGACTCACAGTTTTCTTCATCATTTAGTTCGACATATGCACAACTAAGCTCTCTTTCTCCATTGCCAACCTCCCTCAAAACTGATTGGGGAGCCTCCGTTGTTCGATTTACCTTTCGGCACATTTCGATCAATGTAAGGTAATTGTATCGAATTTGAATGTCGATGTTAATGAGGAAGCGTTGCAAGGTGAAACCTGAGTGCACCACCTTTACACAACACACCGCAGAGAAGTGAAGAAATAAGCATTCCTGCATAGGCCCTTGACGTCCCATAATTCAGGATTTGAAAGATTAACGAAGACCTTTTTATTTACAGTCGAATCCGAGAAAAATTAAAAATTTGGCCAATTTTGGATCATCATGTCTCAGCAATGGCCGATCAAACTCACATGAAACTGAGATACTAAGCTTAATTCACTCTTCTCCAACAAGCTTTATGGAATCGTTTTTAAAAGTGTCTCACTTTTGCATGAGGGGCTGTCGAAAGTGTTACTTTTATAATTGTCATGAAAATAGTTTGGAGAACGAAAATGAACTGATATTTTAGAAAACTGTAGCAGAGTGCTTGAGATTTCATCCTTAAAATTTATCAGATAATATTTGATCATATTACTGATACCGTTGGTTTGCTGTCAACGTAGCTTTCGTTTTTCCTAAATGTTACCAAGAAGGCATGGTCACGTGGTCCACTAAATGACGAATTGGAAACCTGCCAAAATCAAATTCTACAAGCCGTCTGCTTTCACAAAACATGTATTTCACAGAGTTAAAATCTAAGAGTGTTGTTGACATGTGGCTAAATACATAGCCTTGACGTTAAGGTTATACAAAATCTTAAAATGCTTTTGGCTTTATTTCATTTAAAAACGTCATCAACGTGTTTTAACGCAATACACAAAACCTGCTCCCGATTAACGTTTTTCAACGTAAGCACGCTTTCTGAAACGAATTGAATAAACATAGAAGCTTGATATTTGATGTTGCACGTTATAAACTAGAATGTCACCGAGTCTTAATTTTATGGAAAGTAAAAAATGCAAATGAACAAGATGTCGCTCAATTAGTCATTCGGACTTCCAATTTGATTGACACAAAAAATATCATGTCTGTATTCTTAAATTCAAGTAGTCAAAATTATACCAAGACCTGTTCAAATGACTTTCTCTAGGATTTTTCTTGACCTTGTCGAGGTGATTGATAAAGCTATGCGTAGAAGTCATTTTCTGAGATATTGATGAATTTCGAGGACAGTCACAAAATCTCTTTCAAGTCAGCTAATATGCGTTAAAACAGCTGAAATCCAGATGGAGATGAAAGAAACTGTATTTAACACACAATGTGAATTCACTCTTGTTGCAGCAGCAATTTAATTAAAGGTACAGATGTCGTCTTACAAACAAACACTCATAGAATCGTGTCAGTTGCTAGCCTGTTTCCTCGTCACCTGAGGTTGCAGTGTTATGTGATTGCAATTTTACAACCTGTTTGCGGTTGATAACGAACTGTGATAATGGCCCGCGATCTAATTAACCTCATCTTACGTAACGCAGTGTATTTCTCACCTAAATCGGCATTTGAGTTTTAGATCACTTATGAGTCGTAAGTAGAACCACTCGTGAGTAAGTGAAACCATTTCTATATGCGATTTTTGTAATCTAGCATCGCCGATGCCTTTATTTTCGACATGCATTGTTAGAGAACCAGATGGGAAATTCGTTTTCATGATGCATTTGCGCCACACCCAGGCACAATATGGTGAATTCGTCTTGGTTTGTATCCTACTGTCATTCCGAGAGTAGTGAGCTCGTTCTACAAACTAAGCCAATACTCATATACGATAATCGTATCTGACTTACCCGTCTGTTCCGACACAACTCGTCGACCTAGTAAAACGTCTTCAACAACTTGTAGGTTGAAAAAACATGTCCGATTTTACTTTAAGTTTTGTTCATTTCGGGAAAATCGTGTGCAACTTCTGAACGATTTACACAATCCGATGGTTGTACACGAAGTTGATTCAAAGTCGTATACGACTAATTGCAGTATTTGGACAAGGCTTAAAGTTTTTCCTTAGACGGACTTCCTGTTATTTCAAATATGTTGGCTATCCTTCAAATTTCAGCAATGCTTAAAGAGACATTTTGTCTTCCGTTTCCAAATTCTTAATTTCACCTTTTTATTGGCCACTTGAAAACTGTCGTGTTTAGACATGCTCTGTGTTCGCCACGTGTTTTGAAGAATCTTAAATTGCAGTCGATTATTGCTAAGTTGATTCTTGAATAAAATAAATCACTCTCCAGCCTAATGAAACACAAGTCTACGGATGTCAGTGACAGCAAGTTTAAATTCTGATTATCGGACACTGACCATACGGTTATGGAAAGTCGATGTTATCTGCAAGTAATTCTCTCGTTACCTTTTCTTGTCAGCTCTATAGCACTTGAACGTTTTCTCGGATTGGTTTCATTTCGCGTAATCATCGAGACTGCAGGCTTACATGAAATTTATCACATCAAGGTTTTTCTTAGTACTGTTACTCAAAAACGACTGCTAGCAGACTCTGTGTCATATCAGCTTGGCGTTCAAGATGCAAAGAGGATCTCAAACGGTTTGAAATAAGTTTGCTATGTCAAGGCCTCTAGAACATTTCGCCTATACATGTACAATTACTTCGAGTTACGTTTCGCTTTAAAATCCTGTATAATCATCTACCTGCTTGGTAAACAAATAATGCAGTATTTTCAAATTCTATTCCTACTTTCAGGTTTAATCTTAATTTATCACTTTCGCAATAATTTATCCGCTAGTTGCTTCAAACTGCAAGGAGGCAGCAGATAAGGCTTATAAACACCGTCAGCTGGTTGAAAATGGTCGTTAACAGTCGAAACGCCATTTTTACTTTTTGGTATGGTATATTCTACTGGGCACTTTCGCCGACCAAAATGATTAAGGCGGTGAAATGTTTGAAAATAGAATTATCCAATAAAAACGAAGTAAGTAAAATATTTCTGTAGCACGTTTCTGTGTTTTGGCGACGGTGGTCATTGTCTTGAGACTATGCTCGTAGATTGTTAGTTTTATTCACTTGTTGCTCAAATGTATTCTCTAGTATTTGAAATTATGTTTGTTTAACTGAACTGCATAACCTGATATCACGTGACGACAGCCTCTGAGAATTACCGTCAGAGGTCGGCAAACGTGTAATTTATGATTTATGCGCGCGCACACTTTGGTCTTGATTATATGACATCTTTGAAGCTAAAACTTAATGTAGTCGATATAGATTCTTTTTGTGTCACCTGTGAGAGATGCATGCAGTGTATGACAGCATAAACGACTGTGCCTGCAATATCGATCTGAATATACCGTGTCCATTCAAACAAGCCCGCGACCTTTTCTATTTAGCCACGTAAAAGCGATAAATTATGCAAAGCTGTGGCATCAATAGTGTTCGTTCCCCAAATACTGACTCTGGTGCGTCATGGCAAGCTGATTCAATTAAGGACACTTGTGTCCAGGGAAACGTGTAGTGTCCCGCTGTCCAGATGATCCGCAAGTCGAAGACCTCTGGATTAGCGTCGCAAGAACATTATGAAGCCGTGAACAGGCTCGTAGTTATTGTCGTGGGCGTATACTTCGCTAGGTGAACGAGCCAGCAAAAATCGTTACTGCTTGCTCACTACGACCAGCTGTAGATCGATTAACGAGACTTATATAAAGGCATAAACAATACGCGGGGTGGCCACATTGTACCAATTTATTCGTGACCGCGCACATAGATCCAATATGGCCGAATAGAAGGGATTTGAAACATCACTTTGGTAAGGTTGTTTGAACGATCTTTAACATCGACTTTTGACTCTCTAAACGCCTCTGTGTCAAATTATCACTCTATGTACCTTCGTTAATAAACTTAATGTGTTCATAAGTTATCATTTACTCCATATGTCGTCAGTGCAGGGCGCGTATTTATCACGGCGTTAACGACATAGGGAGCACAAAGTTCATAACTTGCTTTCGCGTGACCGATCAGTTCAGCTGCTCATTTTTACTTCTTCTACAATGCCGGGTGTGTATGGTATCCGATAGCAAACTGTTTTCTAATTTCCCGCGCCGGTTTTACAGTAAATTGTAAATTGTTCGACTCTTGATCTTACACCTGCAGGAGCTCATAACCGCGTGACGCTGTCCCCGAACGTATTTTGTTTGCTCCATTATGCTGGCCTGTCATGCCGGCTGCAGGCATATCAGGGTTCTAAAGACATGTCCACTTACGGCAAATTTGTCGCTTCGTTAATTCTCCATCACCTGTCTATCTCGTACATTGGGCTAAAGAGTTTTGACACCAGTGACCGTTCAGGACATTACACGGCGCTCTTTTGGTGAATTTCGTAAAAAGGAGGTATTTGTTACCGGATTGGAGTGCATTTAATCGTTTAGCGGGGTTAAGCAATAGTAGATCTACCAATTTGTGCTGTTATGGAATAAAACAGCAGAATATAGATGTGCACACTAAGTGCTGCAGCGTGCATGTTTCGTTAAGTTTGTTTTTCCTTTACCAGTTATAACAAACGTGAATGTGAGTTAACTAGAACAACGTTCCACTGAATAATGCGTTGTATTGTACCGTTAATGATATCCGATATTTTGATAACGCATAAGTCATGTACGCAAAAATCGTTATCTAACGAATAGAATATTTAATGAGGTTTACAGAAATAGGCTGATGTGTGGAAATGGAGACTGACATCGACCACTTGTTGTTTGTTCGTTTTCTTATATAATAACGCGTATCGTGACTGGTAGTTGCCAATGAAGAAAGGGTGTACTTTTTATTGTCTTGATAAATTAAGAACACAAACGTGAGGCGCCGTCCGGTTACACGTGAATACTTGAACGCTGCGGTTCCGTAAACTGTAGCCAGTTTCTTCAGTTGTCAGGAAAGCAAGTCGCGAAAGTCGTGAGTTTACGGAACGCGCCCTAGATAGACCGCTGTTTCACGAGGACCACCTAGTAAATTTCTAGATTGTCATTGGAATGGATAAAACGGAGGCATCTGTTTAAACCATGTAATTGTGTATGAATAAATACGTGGGTGCAACAATCATTTCTTTGCATTAATAATTAAAAATGGTCGGCTTCCTGAAAATAAGAACGAGTACAATGTGAATTCAGAAGCTTTGTTTTTTGTTAGAGGACACGGGTTTTCTGCCTCTTTGACTATAAAGTAATGAATTAAAATAGAAGAGATAGCGCCATGGTGATCAAAATGCCCTTACTTTTTAAGCAACGTCTATACACTGCCTTTCCTCAGCCTGTGTGGACAGATTGTTCTGTTCAAAACTGTGCGCGTAAGTATTCGTACATGTGGGCCTGTAGCAAGTTGACTAGTCGTTCAATTTGTTGTCACTGCAAACCGTAGATCTTAGTGCAAACTCCGAAACTGCACTTTCCCTTGTGTTAATAGGTAAGCAAACATCTCATGCATGTAGTTGCATGCAAACAAGGACAATGCTTGTATCATAAGCGTGTATCATTTGTATTGACCCCGGTATAAACACAATTTCAAGTGTTTGTCAAGAACAAAAGCTCATCTTTGCTTTGGTATAAATTAAACAATCATTTCACCATGCAGCGACTGAACAGCAACTTGAGGACAGGTATCTTAGAGTCAAATCAATTCAGTGAATGTTTTTCAGTGCATACGTTGCCCCTGGTTTCCCGCATTATTAATGTAAGTAAATCACTTCTTGCTATTTAGTGCCTTCAGAAAGTTATTAAGACGCCTTCTACAACTATTAAACCTGTCGGCTTTGATAAGAAAACGCTGGGTAAAGGTGTTAAGGTGCGTCTTTACGAGGTGTCTCTAGGGGGCGATTGAGGAATTAAAAAATAGAGATGGGTTCAGTAGATGTGAGAAATCCGTCGACAATCGAGGTTACGCAAGACAACGCAGAAATATAGTGAATGAAAGTTTCTTGTCAGTACAAGTACCGTAGAAGAGGCTAGACGGACGGCTCTTATTTCACCAGGCTAATGATTGGTTATTAAAACGATGTCCATTAGCTTACCAATGAATGCTGACCCTCCCAGCAAGGGAACGGATTGGTCCCTTCGTCATCATACTTCTTTTTTGCATTTAATTTCATGAATGTACGCATACTGCGATGGTGTAGCAACTACACAGGGCTGAAGGGACAGCTTTCAGGCTAGGCAACTCAAAGTGACTTTTCATATACATTGTAAGAAAGCCAATTCAGGGAGGAGCGTGACTATATTTTCGGCTTGTATGAAGAAAGCTGCGCGCTGCAGTCTGGAAGGACGCTAGCTCTTCGCGAATATGCTTGGAAGTTTACAATCGTACCCTACCGGTAAACAAAACAGCGGCCATTGAAATGATTGCTCCGCGAAGTTGAAGTATTCAAACATGGGATAGCGTCCATTCATCCATTGCATGACGTAACGTAATCGAATGTTGTCCGTCGTGAGTGCTTGCCGAGTGTCGTGGGTCGTAACTCTGGTTCCACGTGAAAATTGCTAGGCTAGGGTTTATTTTCAATTATATGGTTACTGACTGATTTGGCAACTTGTTGGATAGCCCTATGTTCCTCCGTGAGTGTGTGTGTGTGATACCCGAGTTGCAAGCTTTGTGGTAAACCTTGCTCACTAGAAAGAATTACTTTTAACGTGTGTGGATTTTAAGATATTGTCAGTGCGATTACATATGTGGGGAGAACAAAACGTACATTTTAACGTGAACGTCATCTCCATTAGATCGCCGTTGTTATCGTAGTCCTTATTTCAGTCCACAACCTCGTTTTCATCACAACTGTCATCACCATCACTGACATTTGCAACATGCAGCAGCGCTGAGGAGAAAGTTCAATATTGGATGTTCGGTATCGTGCATTTATTATAGAAATGTCTGGCTATCAGTGAAAACTGGCACAAAGGACCACAGATGCTTTTACACTTTGTTACTGAATTGCAGTGCATCAACTTGCGTACTTGCCTTGCCTTACAGTGTGTGCTTTGTATTGCAGACTCAATACCAGTCGTTGAGCGGAAGCGGTGAAGCTGTATCGACGAGTCTGCACTTCAGCAGCCGTTTGGTTGGATGAGATCACGTGCACCTTCGGAGCGATGTCAAGATGAGTACTATCATTGAGAATCCTGGAATACCCCTCGTTGGGATGAACGGGCATTATCAGAGCTACACAGAGGAAGACGAGGATCCCCTGAAGACCCCTAGGTCGAGAAAAAAGAGTAAATACGAGAATGTGGGTCTTCGACTTGCCAGGAGAAAGGAGTTGTTTGCACGACGTCGGACGGTCAGCGACGTGGCACTAGCTTTTGCTATGCTCGGTATATTCCTCATGATCATTGAAACGGAACTCAACATGGCAGGCGTGTACTCCAAGTCGTCTATAGCGTCCATCGTCGTTAAACTGTTCATAACAATATCGACAGTCGATCTCCTTGGATTCATCGTGTGGTACCACATCATTGACATCAAACTCTTCATGATTGACAACGGCATGGATGACTGGCGTCTAGCGATGTACCCTAGTCGTGTGTTGAAGATAACTCTCGAGCTCCTTATCTGTGCAATACATCCACTGCCGGGAAAACACGAATTTGAATGGACAACGGTGAACGCTCAAACTCAAAAAATAAGCGTCAACATCGTATCCTGGGACATCATCTTCTCGTTACCGATGTTTCTTCGCCTTTATCTCTTCTGTCGAGTTCTTCTACTCCACAGTCGTCTCTTCGCCGACGCCAGGTCGCAAAGTCTAGGAGCTTTGAATCGAATCAGTTTCAATTTCAGTTTCATTTTCAAGTCTCTTATGAATCTCTACCCGGAATACGTCCTCACCATTATCACCATCTCAATATTTCTTCTAGCGAGTTGGTGCCTAAGAGCTTGTGAGATGCACCACGACACGGTGCATCGCAGCTTCTTCAACTCTATGTGGGTGATTGCAATAACATTCCTCTCAGTGGGTTACGGGGATATAGTACCCAACTCTTATTGCGGGCGGGCTATATCCGTTATGACGGGAATGTTCGGGGCGGGTATAACGGCTTTACTTGTCGCTGTGTTGGCGCAAAAATTGGAGTTCAATAGAGCGGAAAAATGTGTTCATAACTTTGTTCTAGATGTTGATCTGGACAAGAGGCATAAGCATGCAGCCGCGAACATTTTGAGGGAAGGCTGGATGATATACAAATATAAAAAACAGAAAAAACCAGAGTCCAGCATTCGCAACCACCAGCGGAAACTCCTAAAGGCAATTCGCGATATTCGGGAGGTGAAAGCGGAACAACGAAAATTACTGGACAGCGGCATCAACTTACTTGAAATGGCCAAATCTCAATCGGTAATCTCGGAAAAGATGGAGACGATGGAAGAAAGGCAGGCGGGTTTGGAGGAGAATGTCAATGATATGAGGGAGGTTCTAGACGCCATCGACATCAAACTGGACAACCTCAGCCACATGTTGACCAAGATGCATCGCTCATGATGATCAGGTAACACTTATTTAGAAATTGGAAAGGTCTAATGGAGTTTGTGTGCATTATAGTCACGTGGCAATATGTCTGTCGATTCTAACGTCAAGGCAATCGTCTGTGCTAATGCACCAGTGCACGAGTACGATTTATGTCCGCTCATTATACGTTTAGAGCTACTATAGACCAACTGTTGCATGTAAAAATGCAAGTTTCTTTTACTAAGTATAGTATGATACGTGTAATGATGTATATTCCCTCGCCGCTGCTTCCCAGCTCGGTGGTAAATTTGTGTCGTGCTGTGCAATGGAAGCACTGTGCAAGCCAAAAGTCTAATTGAGGCAATTTGGATCATGTTGCCAAAACGTCGTTTTCGAGACGTAACTTATTCTCTACGCAAATAAAACATGGCGTGCGATTCTGCGAACGCGTTACTTCTTTATTTTTAAAGCCAGTAAAATGTTCTAAAACACCCAGGTGAATTGGC
Organism: Phoronis australis; assembly: GCA_002633005.1. Taxonomy (NCBI): domain Eukaryota; kingdom Metazoa; phylum Phoronida; family Phoronidae; genus Phoronis; species Phoronis australis. Next base: position 96,277 of record NMRA01000701.1, on the reverse strand, counting down.
GCTTTGAAAGTGGTGGCTATTCACAGAAGTATTAATGATTATTATGTAGAGCAGCCACCAGGCTGTTCCAACCATTGTGCTTCCCAAGTTTGGGGCAGAGCCACTGCCCCATCTAGTGACTATTCATCAGCTTCTGAAGATTTCTGGTCTAAATAACCGAAACAGTTAAGGTATCAATTGAAATTTTTGTGCTTCAAGAACTCAAATTAACATCTACAGTACGAAAAATATACAAATATAGGCCGTTCTAGAGGTTGATACATGTATCAGGTCATTTGGATCGGCGTAGAGCAATGTTGCCCCAGGCCAAACGTCCGAGGAATCGGTCAATAGTTATTTTATTAAACGAACGCTGGTGCGTCTTTTCTATGTTTCTGGATTAGCTTGTTCTTACTTGCTTTGATGTACTGACATGGTTTATGGGTTCTGCAGCGTCCGATATGTCAGATTGCGATTAGCGACAACAGACTTCTGGGCGGCGTGAATAAAAAGTGATAACCCACTCCAAGTTGTTCAATGTTACGCAAAAGCAGAACTTATGGTACCGCGTTTTGCCAGTCAGAGGGCAAAGTTATCAGCGGTAGTTTAACAATCAATTTTATTCACTTGCATTCTATAAAAGTTAGATATAAGCTATGTCTTCAACCATTAGGGATTAGAATAAGTTTTCTGTCCATCCAGTTACAAACAAAGACTATGCGTACGCAGATGAGTCAAATTATAGGATACGTTTTTACAACGTTTAGCCTGTTTGCTCAGTGAACTCTGTCATATGTAATTTTGCCGTATTTCAGTTTCAGCTAGTAACAAACAATCGAAATAAAAGCTCTCCGTTTACTATACTATAGTGGGTTAAAACAATGCACACACCATTTCTGACCTCCTTGGCCCTGCAGGTAAACATTGACAATATAACAGGATGCCACGCCATGAAGAAGTACGCATGACAAGCAACTCATCAATTAATTATTTCTTGTCTTCTTGATAAGTGTTGATTTAGTAAAACTGGAGAGAATGTGACCACGTCACTGTTGATCTCAACGTTTCCGATTATTGAGTACATTCAAGCTGCTATAAACGCACATTCTGCCATAGAAACTAGTTTTATTTAGAACACTCGGCGTTATTTATCTAGTCTCAGTATGTCCTGTTGCTCAAGCCAGGGGTTTCTTGGGTTTGTGGAAAACTGACAGTTAGTCATTAGTTGACAACATGTTCAGCTTATAAAACAACTCTCCGTGATAAACCAACTTAAGTGAATCTGGTCTAAGCAACGGCAAACTGTCAAATCGCTTTTAGCACTGGTTCTCTTATCTGATTGCGAAACAACTTGAGATCAGTTTCTAAATGAAAAGTTATATTTGACAGTAAGGCGGGTCTATAAGATCTTCGAGAAACAGAGAGAACGGAGGAGTGGCAAAACGCATTGCCACCTTCGGCATATCCTGTGCAAATTGAATGGATAAGTCGTTCAGACAATCGTAATAAATAATGTCCATCGGCAGTAGAAAATGCCATTGGCGTTGGCTTCGAGTCATTTTCCCAAGCTCGTATTCATTTCGTTGTCGTTTGTCTGATGGTGCCCTGTACAAGAATCGTTTAAATTGTCAGTGAAGCTAGGGACAGATCAGGTGTTATGGAGTTTCCTAAGAAGAGCAAGGAGTTTGTGGTGAAACTTGTAGAGCGCGTGTGTTCAGTATAATGTATAAAACTTTTAAGTTACACAAGCTAAGGCACAGACGAGTTTCATCTTTAAACAGAACCATCAAACCCAACTTATAAAACGTAAATTAACGTGACAACCTTCATGGCAAATTTATCTTGCAATTTTGTCATGTCAGTTTTATATGCGGTTACAAAATCGTTAAAAGATATAGGGGAGTATAATTATGTTCCACCAATTAGATTGTATTGAAATAGAATATTTATCTTGGAATATCTAAGGAATTAGACGCTAACAATCCATAAAATTAGATATTTTCTGACACTGCGAGTCGCGGTGATCACTATCATGTCATTCACAGCACTGTGCCGTTGAAGTGATCACGTGACCTTATGTCGCTAGTAAAAATGTCATTGCTGAAAGGTACGGTTGAAGGAAAAAAGCTCCTTCATCAGCATTCGTTTTTAAAGTACGTGTATTAAAGTTTTCATAAAAACGCTAAAAACCTGAGACTTTCCATAGCTTTAACCTTCAGTTTTTAGTATTTTTTTAAGAATAACATGATTTTGATAATACAAAATTATGAAAGCTTTAATAAATATTTTAGAAACGGTTTTGACATTAAGAGATCATGCTCTCAGAAAAAATTGAAAACGGTCAAAATCGAAGTCCCAAGGTTGAAGTCTTGCTCAAAGAGCAATCGTTGAAAAAACTATTTTCGTGAACAGTCGACCGATCGCCGTTTTGTTCTCAATTTTTATTCCAAAATACGCTTCGCTTTGTCGGTCGAGATAGTTACTGTAAAGTATTCGGGTTTCCCTTTTGGTTTATAATTTCAAAAATCATGGAAAAATCACCAAATTAGTGAAATTATGAAGTGCATTTTGCATCACAAACTCCAGTCCCTCACTGGAGTTAACTCCACGTTAACAGGCCTGGGGTGCGTTTCGCACGCAACAAAATTAACTCGCCTAAAAGCTAGTTCATGTAAGGCCACGCAAAGTTTCGCGAGTGTTTTACACAAGTAGTCTCAGGAGCTTACTAAGTACCAATTACAATATTGCGGCCACTAGACTGATTGGTCGGTGCACTGAAATTCAGAATTGATGATAGAATTCACTGTCTCCGTTCCAGCGAGGATTTCTCGTCACACGTGGTTCAGGACTTCGGTTCTTCTTGAGTTAGGCTTCGCCTTTGCTGAAGCTGAAGTCTCGTAAGTTTAACTCTTCAGACCTAACAAAAAGCCAACATAATCTGTTTGCTACTGCATAAAAATGGATAAGAATGGCCAAAACTACCAAACGACACCATGCAGAAAATAGCCCAAACTTCCAAGCGATATTTTGTAGAGAACTGATTCCTTCGACGGAGTGAGCAGCTTGATAAACAATACGGCTTTGTGTTGCGGTAATCTTTGGCGCGATAATTGGTTTGATTGACAGGTTGCACATAAAAAACCTGGGCTTGTTCGTAACAACTTTCACTAAAAACAAAAACAATTTGTATGAGTTAAATCAGTTTGAAATCCTTATACATTTTGCTGTATCCATTGCTCTTGTTTACAAAGCAGCGCTTCAGTGTAAAATTGGGATAGCCACGGATTGAGGGGCACTGCACACTAGCCCTTCAGAACCATCAACCATTGCTTCCTGGAATTCCTGCACGTTTCTAATCCCCAGAGTTTTTAAGGTGGGCAAAGCACACACGAACATTTCTGCAGCCTAGGTATAATTCTGCCAGTAACGCACTGTACACGAAGCACCGGCATAATTATTAATACTATCACTACACTACGTCTAGCACTCTCACCATCAGGGTTGTTATCATTATTACTATCATAATTTTCTATTGTTAGTTTAATTACCATGAGTTTAGCGTCGTACTTTCTCAAAAAAGTCAAATAAAGTTACCAGGCGTCACATCAGAGAAGTACTACTTATTGGAAGGCACCGCACACTTTCAATTCTTCAGGATGAACTCAATTTTTACCAGTTTTGCTTTAGATAATAACTGAAAACAACCCATAATCCTAAACTTCCTCTATTTTTTTGTTGTCCTAAATAGGTGAAACATTAGACTAGCTCGGTCACACAATGAAAAATAACGCCGAATTGATTTGCTTCACCTCATAAATATCATTAAAATTTCAAAGCGAATACGCTATGTGGTCGATGTGAATCCCCAGCTGGTTCTTGGATCTTGTACAGTACAGTGCTTTTCAAAAGTCGTGGACCTGATATGAACTTCGTACGTGTATATCTCGTAAACAGGGCGTTATTGTTCGAGATCCAGGTGTATGCAGAATGCGGATAGAGCACAAAAATGCTGGTTGTATACTTGGTGTTTGGATGCTGTACGTGTAAAGCCATTAAAGCGCGATCGTGTTCTCATTCTTATTAGTAAACATATCATTAACCTGGTTTATGAAGGTAGGTTATAAACTTGAAAGTTAACTCCGAAAACCAGCGACTGTTTGTTAAAACATTGCATTCTGCGGGCGCGCTGTCACAACGCGTAGATTTATGATCTTGGTTTAACGGCGGTTTGCCACTGGTCATAATTACAAGGCCCCGAAGTTCCAAAATTCCGTGACAGCTTTATCTACACTGTCATGTTAGAATATCAACTTTGTTGAAAGCAGTTGCTCGTTTTGTCACCGGTCGTCTTAAAGATACTTTTTTCCGCTTCATTTTTCTTAAAAACTCCATAAAAGGATGTTTACGCATGTAAGTACAGTTAAAGCGCGTGCCCAAATAATTCAACAAAACTCCAAATATTTTCAAACTTAACTGAATGTGATTTAGTTTCATTTTTAGTTTTGGTAGTGCTCCACAACTTAAGATGGCCGCCGAGGTGAGTGACAGCTGGCTCGTGCATTATGAGTAGATACTCAACTGCCAGCGTACATGTTTTTAATGAGGTTTTTGCGGAAACCCGTCTATTTTTTAAGCACTTAGAGAACACTTAATGGTAAAATAGGGCAAACACAAGCAGGGGTGAAAGTTAGTACAAAATGTTTGCATTTTAGTGATACCAACCGACTGACGAATCTCAAATGTGATCTACACTGGTGATTGTAACGGGAAAGTGTACTTCTCTACCCCGTCATTCGCATGGTAGGAAACTTTCAAAATGTCATTGATATCGGACAAAGGAACAAGGGAAAGCTTTTAGCAACTTATATTTGCTTTTACCAGCTATACCACGGGTTAATTCACTTCTTTTGCGTGGTTGTTCTCCCTCGACGGACAATGTTGCGAATATTTCGATTTCTTTTTTTGTTTCTTGTCTCCATGTAGAACACGATATGAATCTGGTTATGTTGCATATGAAGGAAAGATATTTGGTTGATTGAAATGTTATCATTTGACCTGATCTACATTTGAATAGACTCATCAGAAATGCATAGGTAATCATGATCATGCTGCCGGGTTACGTATTAACGCTAGGAGCAGTGGCGACATACTCACTCTGATTAAGAATCGATTTTCGATGGCCATGGACATTACTGAAATTTGTTCGTGAGCTGACGATTTTAAAGAAAACAGCAAAAAATCAGGGAAATTGTTAAAATTTTCAGTTTACATTTTGTAATTAAACTCAGAATGGCTTTTTGTTGCTTTGTGGTCTACAGTAACTAAGTTCGTAACTTTTCGTAATGGGTTCGTTGCTGAAAAAGCACACCATTTGTTTTAGTTTATGTTGTTCCGTTTCTGCGTGGCATTACCATTGTGAAATATTTTATGTTCTAAGTTTCAACTCAAAACGCTGACAGAAAGTGTCATTCTTGAGGACAACACAAACGATTCTGGGGGATTGTACATGGATTTTGTTTTATTTTAATTCGCATGTGACTACCATGAATTTATGTCGGATTAAGGCAACGCAAAAGTGGCGTGGGCGTGACCATATTTCATTGCGAAAAAAGCTTTAGTCCGAGCAAATCTGATAATAATTGAATGCAACTAAATCTGACCATAAACTCTTGCAAGCATATCTGATCATAAAGGCACGCGTGTATGGTCCAGAGAGGCCGCATGCAAGAACGTTCCGAGCGTCAAATGAAGGATACATGGAAAACGACTTAGTTTTCTGTCTGTACGCTTTTTCAATCAATACCAGCTACATGATGCGCACACTAAAATGTCGTGACGGACGGAAAGACCACGTGGAAGGTTGAAAACGTGGCGGAAATATTTTCAGCTGGAATGGGGATCACGTACTAGGTGGGACTCCAGCTGATATCCGCCTACCGTTCAGTAACGCTATGACCTCGCTAAAAGGCAAGACTTCGCGAGATTACGTGAGATATTGCCGTGTATTTTCAATGAGAACACGTGATTCTGGCTAGATTTTAGCTAGGTCCTAGCGTAGGCCCTAGCGCTACTGAATGCACGCCTACTTGGAAGTCTTGCTGTAGACCCCAGCGTGCAGTCGGAATAGTCCAAGCCGAGAATACAGACAACATATTCCTGATAGCATTGACTTCCTAATTTGGAAAATCACGTGAGCAGACTGGTCTGATAGGTGTCGCATCAGTGCTGAGCAACTAGTACGGACTAACACGAGCGCAGTATACGGATGTGAGATTTTAAAAGTGTTGCCGGTACCCAGCAGACTTCAACATGAATTTATAAGTAAAAGACAGTCGTTGTGATTAGGGAACCAATATCTTCCTTTGTTGAGAGGGTCAGCCTTCGTTGCTAAGTTACCAGTTGTCACAGCTATAGCCTATCATGAGCAAGAATAGGTCGGATTTGTTCAGTCTCTCCTATAGGTACTAGACTACATCTCATTAAGAGAAGCCGAAAATCATGCCGTTGGTCTAAATTTAATTCTAAACACAATTTAAGTCATCTCACTGGTAAAATATGAAAGCAGTTGGGATTTTTAAACTGTTACATAATTTTGTGAGGTTTTCCCCAATTTTAAATCAAATCCTTGTTTGTCAATTAATACATTTCATGTTTCATCAACTCTCCCTACCAATACGGCCTTGACAGGGGTTAATCCTTGGGAAATACCGTCAGTTGCTTATTGAGGAATGCTATTTGAATCAACTATCGTACTGTATGTTCTTTGCTCATTGACACTCATGTGAAGTAAACATGACCAAGGCTCTAGCATTGCATACAGTAGAACGTGTAAGAGAGAATTAACGAGCACAAGTACTAGATACCACATCGTAGGTAAATATCAAGGCACCGTGGTGTCCCCGTCGTCCACTACAGGCAGTTACATATTGGTGAAAGTCAGTGAAGACTTCATTAATACGAGAATCACTCACGGAAACAAACATGTGTGATGTGTGGTATTTTTCACGGTATCAACTGCTATAATTACGTGTAAAAAACAAACGTCAGTGTTGGTATAAGAATACTGTCAAGGTGTTTTGAGCTAGCAGTCACGCGACTGTTCTTAAAGATATCTTCTCCCTTTTCCTATGAAGCCAGGGAGGTTTTCAAAAAGCGCCAAATGGATACGAGTGCTTCAACGTGAGCGTTTTTAAAGTATGGCATTGAAATATACGTCTTTACCCGCGTCATGTCGACGCAATTTCACCACATGAGTATTTGACATTTTTCCAAAAAGCATTTTCACGTCCACACAAACGAGCTCAGATAATCTACACCTAGATTTTCTGCTACCGACCTCTTTAACTATCCAATGGTCAGCTTTAGGGACGTTAAAAAGGTTACTTTAGCTTATTCCATGCACATTAGCTTATCTTCAGGCATTTTAATCGCTGTCGGTTAATAATTTAAACTTATCTTGAGATTAACTAACATATCTGCGCTTGCATATGTTTTAAACAACCAGTGTCCAGACGGCCATTAAACAGATAATAAGCAGGATGAGTTTGCTTTACAAGAGTTTTGCATGATTTGATGGTGGTCGAAGCTAAATAGTTTGGATACTATTTCACTGTTGATATTGGCTTAAAGCGCGTATATCAGATGTTGTTCCGCCGAAAATTTCATGACACCAATATTGAAAATTTCTAGCTTCACTTCTCGTTGGTCCTAGCAATTCGTCAGCGAGCGTGTTTTGATACATCACTGGTGTCGACAGATGATTGACAGTTCATTTATTAACGTTATGAACATGATTGATATGGACGCTTGTCGTTGAAATTGCGGTCCTGCTGATTGACAACGTCGCTCATATAAATACAGGAAGTTCAACTGAAAATGAACGTACACCTGCAGTGCCAACGGCACCATGCCATTTTAATTTAAATAGGCGCGTCTACGAGTTTTACCATAAGTATGATTATTCCTTCAAACAAAATCAAGTGGTGCGAAAGCGTTTGAGTTCGCAGTGTTCACTTTCTGAATTACTGGTTGTATTTCTGCTGGGTGTGACATCACGGCGGGGAGCACACTGCAAAGTTGGGTGTAAGTTACAAAAATGTTCAATTCCTGTTGCGTGATCAATTCTTTTTGTGTGATAAATCAGCTTGACCTATCTTAATTAAAGTCCTGGCATTATTTGCATGTAAAAATGCCGCTGGATAGTCATTATTTGTTTGTCAAAGTGGTGTCATGCCAGTAGGTGGCGCAGTGAGAAAGTTCTACCATTAATCGTCATCTGTAAAAAAAACATTTTACTTCAAATTAAAAAGACCGTTCTGATCGATAGGAAAGTAGTTTGTCTACAATTAAACATGAAGCCAACAGCTGAATAGAAGGAAGGAAAACGATGGACGTCCATTTTCATACAAACTGCCCCAGTGATAGTAACGGCTGATAACAAATTACAATTTCCGGTGTGGAAGAGCCTGGCGTCATCATGGACGTCAGGGGTATCGACCTTAATAAAGCAGATGACGACAAATGAAAACCCGATAATGAATACTGTGTCGAACGCCCCTTGGACGTGACCCAGCTGTTAATACTTCAGTTCACACTCAAAAAAATACCTGCACTCGATTTGTCGACCGTTCTCAAAATTACTGCCGTTGGTCGGGAAATCCGATTTAAACAATTTCTAAATGTGTATTCTTGAGATATCGTTAAGGAAAAAATTCATTAGGTGCTATTTTTGGTAAGCCGAACGAATATTGGCAATCAATATTACCTGTGTTTGTTCATTGAAATGCAAACACAGCACGTGTAAATATTAATCGTTTGACGTACTCATTAGTTTCGTTGCTGCAGTATGTGTTGAACTTAAATAGGTTGTACTTAAAGAAACCGAGATTATTGAAAAACTGAAAAGCTCTCAATATTGACTGTTTTTTTTTTTCTTTTAAACTGATGAATTTGATGTGTCCACGGCGGCCATATACATGCTTAAGTCTAATTTTCGCTGACTTGACGTGTGACAGCAAACCGACTACCAGGCGTGAGTTACCAGACTTAGATCTAGTGTTTGCAAAAACGTAAGAACTCGCGAGACTTCACGAGACATCACAGTGTATTGCCAACGAAGCACGTGTGATCGAATTAGCTTCGTTAGGAGTTCCTTGTGTCTATGAAGTTCTACCCTGGCTCACGTGGTTAATCAACGGTGCTTTTATTATTTTCCGAAAGTAACTGCAGACATATTGCTTAACTGAGAAGGAAATAATTGATGTTATCAGGAAGAATGGTCCGGTCCTTTGTTCATAGAATGTGACCATTTTTTTTTAAAAACACACATTCAAGGCGTACTTATAGTTTGAAATGTTGACTTCAACGCGTTATCGGAAAATCCAGGTGCTCTCGAGTACTATGACCATTGATGTATAGATGGCGCTGAAGTCAATTAAAGTCACAATGTAGACCGTGAGCGCGATTCGGAGAAGGTGGTCTCAGTAGACTAGCACCTACAGGCTTGACGACTCCAATCTATTATTGTCTGGCGACTTCAGCCCACCGACGGTTTCACGTCCCGGGCCGTCAGTCACCGTGACAAAAAATCACATCTTCAAAGAATATTCATACATATAAAAGGGTTTATTTCAGTTGGCGGAGGTACAGCCAACGACTGACACCATTTTCGCCCCACGCTCGTGCGTGGGTGACAATGTTGTTCTGCATATGTTATATATTAAGGGCGTAATTTAACTTCTAATGGTGCAAATTAACTTTTAACGTCGTCACTACAAGTTCATACCGTAAATTAACGACTTTCAACACTTACTTGCTCACGTAAATAATTATTTCGCGCGGTTAAAAGTAATTAACACCGGTAAGAATTAATTTATGGCGGTTATTGCTTAAAATACGCGCACAAATAATTAAAATGAGCGCACAAAGTAACTAGGACCTAAAGAATTGTTTTACACGGTTAATATCTAACGCCTTTAAAAGTAGGGACGCTAGTAATTTACATGTACATACGTTAACTTTCAACCATCCTTTTGGCCAATAATAGTGTTAGACTTAGCTGTGGCCCTTATTAGTTTGCTGGGCCACACATCCGGGATTCCTCATCGTGAAATTAACTTGCTGTTGCTAAATTTCCCGGATCAATCTATCTTGATAATGTTTCAACCAAGCAGATGGTTAAGTGAAGTTACGGCCACGACTTCTGAATGAGTGCTTTTTGATAAATAGTTACTTTTCTGTCTCCAGTACTTGGTGCAACTGCACTGAATAAAGTTTACAATGGGGTTTCCTTCGATGAAGAAATGACCAATCAGAGAATTGTAATTGATAAGGTCGCAATACGCAAGACCATTGCGTCCGCCATCTCGAATATTTAATTACGTATAGTAAACAATTACCAGTTCATGTGCATTTCCCATGTAAGTAGACAGGAGAATAAGGGGTGATAAAATCAATGTTAATCGAAAGATCGCCAATAGAGCCTGCAATTATGTCATATCTTGCATATTCAGGGTTGTCCCAAGCTCTTTTTTCCTGAAAATGTCGTATGCTCAATTTTGGAGCTCACGGCATAATGGCAATCCAGCGAAGCCGAGGAATAATCTGGAAGATTCTGTGTTCAAAAACCCCACAATATTCACGTTATGGCAGCATAGGTCAAGCGTTGCTTTCACCATTTACTAGCTTAATAACAGAAATGTGGATTTCTTTCCGGGTCTCCATAAATGGCAATCTAAATATCGGCTTGTTTACTCAACTTACTTCTCAATCGCGCCAGTGCGCACGATTTGCGCATGCTCAAATCAAAACCGATGACTTGCGTATTCGCTTACGTTAGAGTCATCTAACGGTAGAAATTACATGTAGAACAAAATGCTATGTGAAACGTCTGGGAGAGAAGTCTTTTGTTAGGGTAAAATATGTCGTATTCAAAACACCTCAGCGCCGATAAAATGGGATATTGAGAGATCAGACTGGCATCGTTTTGTATGTAGAGACTTCAAATTATAACTGAATGCTTGTCATGACAACAACTTGATCGGTACGTTTTTAAATCACATGTGAAAGAAACGTTAAAATGCTCTAAAACAGTTTCCTTTCTTGGTAATATCTGAATGCTGATAATTCATATAGTATTTTGATATTTTTCAGGTCATTTATTAGAAACATTGGCTAAAACACTGAGGATCCGAATCTCAAGACATGAATGACAAGGTCGAAAGTGCTTTTACACTACTTTCCGTGGGCATCTGACACTAAATGACATCATTTGATGGGAATTCATCGACGCATTGCGGCATCTGTCAGAAAATTGGACAATGCAGTACAATTGACAATAAAGAGTTCCAGCGAATTCTGCGTGCTGTAACAACGATTTATTAGACGAAAATGATAGAACGGGTAGTTCTAATGCGCAAATGCGCGGCATAATAAACGCCATCCATTAAGTTATTATTTAAGTACCCAGGCGTTCATAAACTGACTGTGTATACGAAATTATGTTTAAATGGTACGGTCTGTTGCAAAATGTAATGTTTCTAACACTTCGTAGGTTTAGTTGTGTGATCAGACAAAGAAATGGCACCCGATTAGGATAGGAATAATTACTAGACAGTTATAAATGTAGACTCGCTCTCAAAGCTAACTTTCAGTTTGGTTAGTTAGAGAAACCACCTCTTAACCAATAATTTGATTTTGAAAATTATTTTGATGAGCGGGAGGTAAGAAAGTTATCATTGTCATCCTGTGTTCGTAAATGCACACCGTTTTCTTGTGTTGGTGTATGTCACGTGGTATAATATGTACTTAACAGGCGGGAAATACGCAGCGGAATGTCAGTAGGAGATTCCGCAGTTTTGTGTTCGGGAGCGTTATACAATACACTTGTCGAACGTGTTCACGCTTGTTTTTATATAAGAAAGGTAAGGAAACGAAAGCAACGCTTCTTATTATGACTTACACTGTTCGTACGAGTTCATATCCAATGTAGAGTACACTTTAATATCTGTCTCGCGGCGAGAAAACTGTAGCGAAAATCACGTGCTGTCATTGAAAATACACGGTTGTATCTCGCGGAATATCATGAGATCTTGCTTTTCTAGTGAGGCACTAGCGTTACTGAACTCGACACAGGTTGTGGTGTTACTATGTAGCAGGAGTGAGAGCATATCAAATTCAAGTATTACCACAGGATACATTTAATGAGATTATAATCAACAGAAGGCATAAAAGAGCGATCCTGTTGGCCGACGAGCGGGTGAGATCTTACTGATTTGAATTAACGGGACAGTTAGAACCTGCACTTCTAATCGGTAATTACGGGTATCAATGGTGATCTTTGTTCTTTCATTGAAGACACAGTCATTAAAGACAAATGGAATCATATCTGATGTAGGCAATGTGTCTGAAACTCCACCGCTATCTCACCAATTAACGCAGGGTATCGCTGGCCTTTTGCTAAAGGCAAGAGATACCGTCTTGCATATCTCGATGGGTAATCTCGGAAGACACAGGATTAGTGGAACTGCGGATTTAGAGTAGTCTATTGGTCCAAACACAGCAAAGAGATGAAATATGGCAAATTTTAGTTGAAAGATGTCAGATACCACAAATTAAATTAATGAGGCTGGAAGATTTTGGAAGTTACTGATTCCACAGCTCTAAAGGTAACAAGAGGACAAAGATGCTCAAATGAGTGATGTGTTGGTAATGTGTTGGATATGTGAATAGCAGATTTCTTCTCGAACTAACAGTATCACTGAAGTTTTCACAACCTGTTTTGGCATTTTGGTGGCATTACCTGGTGAAGGGCATTCGTTACAAAAACAAAATCTGTCATGTTGGCACCTTTGTATGCCGTTTGCATTAGGGGAGACTTCAACGAACGCCAGTTCACTGGACGCCTTCTGGATCCCATCTTCAGCGGGATGCCACCTTTACTGTGGGTTTCGATCTTTTTCTTGAACTTTCTCTGTTGGTGGATCGGCAAGGTTGGTCTGACCCAACGCCATCTAGCTTTTCCAGCTACCCTCTCGTAGTTGGCACCTATTGGTCGTAGTCAAGAAGACTTCTTGTCAGATTTAGCAAGGGTATGACTGGGAACCTTATACCTGCTAAAATATGAAAACTTTGAAAACGAACAGAATCTTTACACGTGGGAGCTGGTCACAGCATCTTGAGTTGGTTGACAAGTCACACCTCAACAACGGTCCTCAGCTACGGGTTGGTGAAATGGCTAGTTTGCATCTTCTCTGGCAAACTGTAGACAACCGGTCTTAAACATATTCTCTTCGATGTGTTAACCAAACTGTCAACTGACCTCTCTACCCAGAAACAATCATTATTGAACCGTCATGCCTGACCATTGATGGACGAGTCACTGTGATGTCACTGCACTAGCCAACTGATGTCGGGACCTTCTCAACTATTATGTTCGTGAGACACATTCTGGAGGAAGGCAAAACTTATGATACGACACTTGGTCGATACAGGGACCTCACAATCAAAACTAGTACTACTTGAGAGCAAAACCTACCAAGTATTCCATGCCAATATGAAGACTGGTTGAAAATAGAGACGTACCCCTGCCGCAGAACAAGACTGGTTTCCTAACGTCTGCAAACATCAAGAGGGACTTGTGCTAGTTATAATTTTTGTATACAGCCTTGATTGTTGAATCTCCTTCTGATAAGAGCGTTTTGGTCGGCGGAGGCTTTGATCCCGAAACAGCTGTCTACGTTGCGGACCCAACACCACCCCTACACGTATACTCTGCTGGAATGTAATCACGAAGACGCAGATACGGAATTGTACTTTATTGTATTCACAACAATGCACAACCCGTAGTCCTCTAACCTTAGCTCGTGATTCAGAGACTGGTGTTATCTGTAACACATTTCAACAAGTTAAACCGTTTGCGTTATGACTTATGGCTGGTATAGCAACGAAACCAAAGCATTTCCCATCCACAACATTTGATGAAATTCGGCCTTATTAGCCAGGGTCCCTTGCTTTCACAGGTTGTGATACTGTATGGCACCTCTTCAGCCACTACAAGAAGTCGGCAACACGAGGCCACGGTAGTCTTTACTACAGGGCCCACTAGACGCTTGCCCGGGAGCCCCATGAACATGGGGTCCCCGCAACGATCCATACTCGGTGCGAAATGGGGTCATAGTAAAAAACTAATGATACAAACTTACATGATGTTCAGTGCAGGAACTACCTTTGAGCAATACCTAAGCTGTAACTACATGTACAATCAGAGCCGCACGAAACATGATTAGGACCCAGAATTTTAAAGTTGATTTTTGACCGTTCACAACATCGTTTATATCAGTTGAACTGATGAATGATCTTTACAAGACGAAATACGATAAGACAGCTTGCTTTTTTCTAACTATAAATAATGATGCAATAAAATTTAAATCATCTATTACCTTGGTTTGAAATTTCAAATTTAAAATTTTGGCCTCCAAATGTGACTTATAATGAATAATGTATGAGAGGCCACAAACAGATGTTGATTATAAATATTCTGCTAAATGCACGTGTTACTTCATACGTATTTACAGACGTTTCAAATACTCATTCCACAAAAACATCATCGGCATTCAAATGATAGAAAACGGGTCCCTCAGTGAAGCATAAATTTAACCTTAAAATGCTTCACAAACTTACGTTTCTAAACTCTACATTCCTTGCTTCACTCGCTTCGGGCCCATCATGTGCATATAGCACGTGACGTATTAATCAAAATGTATGAACACGTTATAGTTTTCAGTTCTTAAGCCGAGCATATAATGCGATTTGGAGCTATTTTGTTGTTTATCACAACTTGCATTTTCTATTCACTTTACCAGTACAGTAAACTCAATTGCGACGGCCTAGTATTTTTAGTTTTCTCAATACCGTAATCTGTAAGAGTTCATTGGTTTCGGATTTTACTTGTTTGCGTATATACAAAAGTTGACTGGTTTATAGACGATTTTTGACAATTAGGAGCTAATCATGTGCTGTGAAATTTGTAATGCAAACAGACAGAAGCTGAATTTTCGGGCAAATTCCACCATTCGACCCAAACAGCAAAGTGCATTAGATGATTTTTGCCAATCTAAAATGACCCTCTAAGAATTGACGTTTCGGCGAGTTTTGTTTAAATTCTGTCAATTCAATATAATTTGCCTTCCAGACAGGCAATCACCAGAAACTGAGTAACATGTACCCGTGTTTCGACAAGGGAGTTTGAAACAGTCACCAGAAACTCGGGTATTCGTGTTTCTTCAACAAGGGAGGAACCGAAACCACGCGCCTTGAAAGTGCACTTTCAAATGTGACCCAAATAAGCTTTCCCAAAATTGTGACCAGTTTAAGCCTCATTATCACTCAGAAATAGACGACACTACCGGAGTTTCGGAGACGATGTTCAGTTTGCTCAATTCCGATCGGATGATGCCATTTTTCCCCGGCCTGGCGTTTTTCCAAAGTTCGCAACCCGCAGCCGGAGTTTCTTTCGCTAAATTTGCGACCCGGAAGGGAATGGTTCATCTTTTTGGTACTTTAAAGGCGAAGGCAACCTTTTTCATGTCATTTTATCAAAAAATAGGGTTCGTTGATTATCCCAGACATATTTTTCACTTATTTACAGCTTTTCGTAATTTAATTAATTACTAGTCGTCTACTCCGGAAATTACGACGTTTTGGGAGGCAAGAATTTCGCGCCAATTTCTTTTCATACAGTCTGTCTGTGAGAGCAGTCGAGTCAGTTATTGTTCTACCTCGGTTGTGATAAGTTCGGTTGTCGTTTGCTTTTGTTTACGAGTCAGTCAACATGCCACGCTGTTGCTGCCTACCGAGAAGTACTCATTATCGTCTCAGGTACAGAGGAGAACTGTTCCACTTGCCCGAGTGTCCCTCGACACACTCCCAGTGGATGGTGACTTGAGCACCCAAACTGCTTACATACCTCCGTGCGACTCCTTCGTCACACACGTGGCACCTTCTAAATAGCTCCAATACAAGTCCACAATAAACTTATCAAACTTAGGCTCACCGATCTGTTCATTGGATGACGAACTGTCCTCTTCACTGGGTGTCGAACTGGCCTGCATTCACTCCCACTACTCAACATCGCTGCAGGGCTGCTTACAGGCTCTGGGCTAGAGACAACAGCACAGGGGGAATCACTGCTAGTTCCCGTCATTGCACGCAATGGGGGTACGTTCGGAGGCACGGGTGACAGTAGATGAAGTGCCTCCTGTCACTGCATATAGTGGCCACAGCTCGCGAGGCTTCTCGCTTCAAAAACGCACCTCTCGGGGTTGGCGACGGGGCACTGCCGGGAATCAACGGAGGTATGGTACCCTTCTTCATGCGTTGTTTTGAAGGGACCTTCATAAATTCAGCGTACATATCTCTGTCGTAATCTGACGGCAGAAAATGCTTGCCACAAACTCGGTAACCCTCCACTGCCTCCCAAAACGTCACTTCCGGAGTAGAGGACGAGAAATTAATCAAATTACGAAAAGCTGTAATTAAGTGAAAATGTGTCTGGGATAATCAACGAACCTTATTTTTGCCAAAAGTGACATGAAAAAAGGTTGCCTTCGCCTTTAAATGTGAAATCATCATACCCTAAGCGCGTATCCCAAGAAACGTTTTCCGGTCTAAACGTGACACTGCTTCGTGAAATTTTGTTGAAATACAGGTGCTCACGTTTCTTTGGCTACATATCCTTGGGGTTTGTAGGCTATGACTGGAGGTGCAAAACTGACGAGGACCGGGTAGACAGGGTCGGAAGTATGAGCAATAGGGAAGAATTTTGAACCATAAAGGCAAAATTTTGAAGAAGTCAAGTAGATTGTGTTCCTCTTTCAGTATTGTTTACCTTTCAACGGGCCTGGGAAATGACCCAGACCTCTTCCGAGGGCATTGTTCAGCCTTTTACGTATCAGGCGAAAATGTTCTAGGATATCTTTTCTGGTTATTGTCAATTGCACTCCTTGTCTCGGCGGACCGATCTTGATGTATTTGGACAGGCATGATCAGTAGACTTGAGCTAGACGGATCCGATGTATTATGGCCCATGACAGATCATAGAAATAACGTCGAGTAACTTACATGTAGCAACGAAGCCAATATTTATGTGCGTTTGGTAACAGCAGTACATTTATAGTCTAACAATCCAAGTGGTAACTCACGTGTCTTTCCGTAAAAGGAAATCGTTACAATCAGGAAAGTGTCTGTCTGCGCCGCAGGAGGCTGGAGCGAGGCTATCATGAACAGTTCGAAAGCGTTCTGAACAAGGGAATGTCTTAATTCGTAGACTTTTTATGAAGTGCAAGTGGCTGGTACGTTTTTTACACTTAAACCATGTCATTGCGTTGGAAATAGTGATATCAGTCAGTGGATCTTTTACTGTATGAGAACATTCCGAGAGTATCTTCCCTGGATAATTTTCTCCTACCGTGACCAAATGGTATTCCAAATTCTTTATTTAGAAAAACTCTCACATTTTGTGTAAAAACGAACTATGGCCCGAATTGCCACATATGTTGAGCAATAGAGGGCGTTGTAAACATTACCACCTCACAAACTCGGTATCAGCGGTAGATGCAGATTCTACATCTACCGCGGGTATCAGATTAAGAAATCCTTGGCTGATAAACAAGAAGTTCCGGTAAAACGGTTTAGTTTTGTTGAAGTTGTCGGTCTTAAATGTAATCACGAAAAGACAGACAATAAAAATGTGCTGACACGCATTGGTCAGAGTATTTTTCGCAGTCTTTTCAGAAGTCTATAAAAATAATCAAGAAGCTTTTGATTTAATCACTAAACTTTAGCCTACAATTACGAAAATGTGTATATCATGCTCTGTTCATTTAAAAGGGATTGAAGTTCAAAGAGCATCGTTTGAGGACGCGTTTAATAATGCTAGTTTCCGATAAACTTCATTTCGTGCTGATTTTAAAGGAAATGAAAGCTAGAGTACCTTTAACTTGTCAATGAACAGCGTAACCACAATTACATTGTGTTTGGTCTGTGTTATTGAAAACAACATTTAAGAATAAAATCTGAATACCATAAAGTATTGGCTGAATACACACAACAGGAAGAAGGCATGACTCCACGTTTGACATGTTTTTGACAAGCTCTTTGCCAAGGGGCGATTTTCTGGAACGAAAATATTATCTTATCATTCCCAAGGGCGGATCCATGATTTTTTAAAGGGGGAGGGTCAAATCGAACACTTTTTAACAAGGAAGGTCTAAGTAAACAATTTGAAATGTCTAGATTTGATATCACTAAAATCAAGGGAAAAGGGGGGCCTGGACCCCCTTGACCCCCCCCCCCCTGGATCCGCCAATGATTCCACATCCAGTAACCACACACACTAGCTGTAGTTGACCATCCTTCCGTTCTGCGTTGTATGTACTTGACTTTCTGGTGCAGAGCTCCCTGATTAGTAACTTGTTAACTTCTGTGAAGTCCTCTCAGGTGTCACCATTAAAATTTTAGCGGTCAAATTCCAACAAGCGACGAAGACATGACCACGCGTACCTTCTACGGACTATTTAAAAATCTTTTAAAACGAAAATTAAAGACATACTATTGTCTCCACCCCAGTGGGGGGGGGAATTATCTAGACTTGAGAGCGATAATATCAGCAGCCAGATGCAATCTAATTGCCTACAACTGCGTGGTGTCTTTGAAGATTGCGGCGGATTTCGTGGTATGTGAACCGGTCGAGTTACCCAGTCTCGTAAGTTACTTTTCATGTGAATGCGATGTGACCCTAACAAATAAAACGGGCCTCCGCACAGCTCCCTCGGCCCCCTACTGTAAAGGTGCTGTGTGATACTTGTTAGAACTTAAACAGGTTTGAACACGCCTTCTATGACAGAAAACAAAGTTGAGTTAGCCCACGTACCGTTTAAGTGAAAAAAGTGTGATTTCAGAGCTTGGAAGGAAGTAACAGTTCCTTACTGGTTGAGATTACAAGCTGTACAGGTTGGCTTGTCATGGCGAGCATGTGGTCTCGAGCAATGACGTACTGTCAGCCAGTTTACAAGACCAAAATCATACCTCACTTTGGTCTGAGTAAGGATGGAATACCTGTTTATTTTCGGGTATGTCGCAAAGCATAAAAACTAATGAAATTCTGTTGACAGAGGACCGCTGTTTGTAATCATATGCCACAATTTTTTCTCAGTTAAGCAGTCATTGTGCAATTATTGTCGAAAAATAGCCAAAGGTCGTTCATTTGCCACTTGAGCCTTGCTGGTAATGGCATCCTGCTAGAATTGATGACTTTGAAGCGCTCTCGAATTTAGTTTATGGTGAAACAATTAAAACATGTGGAGAAGAGATAAAAGATCATGTATATTGACAAAGAAAAATACTACAGATACAAAATAAATACAATGATTATATAATTAGTGAAACTGTAACAGTGGGTGTAAATCTGTTCACTGATATTTAACAAAGACAACAAGTGCGTATAGTCGAAAGGCCATCAGCCTGTATACAGAGCAACTTAGTAACAATCTCTACAAATACATTTACCACATTGGCGTCAACATTGTCTCAAGATTTATGAACAATAAGCCATCAGCCTGTATACAGAGCAACTTAGTAACAATCTCTACAAATACATTTACCACATTGGCGTCAACATTGTCTCAAGATTTATAAATAATAAAAACGTAAGTGACAGAGGGTCATATTGTAGAATTGGTGTATCCTAGTAAAACTTTCCAAAGAATAGGTTAGTGAAAAACCTTTATCAGGAACATTCCACACGAGCTTTCGTATTTATCCTGATCTCGTGTGCGATTCTCCCTCGCTGGTGATTGAATAAGATGATAAACGCAAGTGCTTATACTATCGTATAAACCCAGTGTTTATATTCCCAGTTACAACGAAAACGCGATTTGATTATAAAACAAAACCCTAAGCCTGACGTTCGCCCAACAGCTTAGGTTTTGGCTCCAGATAACAGACAAATATCTTAAAATAATGGAAATGTTTTTTAAACGGATGATGGCAAATACGGAACCGGATGTCAACTATTCATTGGGAATCTGTATCATCGGGGAACGTTTTTTTAAATACAAGACATTCACGAGGCATTCGCCTGCGATACGGTACATCTTCGCTCATGGAACGGAAACAGGTAATTGTCTCCCTTGATTCAACATTTCAGCCACGCTCACCCAATCACTCCAAATGGCGGCCATTTTGCTTGTGTACATAAGGTTGCTATTTTGACATTGCCAACATATCACACTCTAGCTGCATGTACAATTAATACATACCGTAAAGTTAACTGAATGGTTTAAGTTGGCCTGATGTTTTAAAACACTTATGGGAGCAATCTCTGAGTCGTTGTACATTGATGTAGTGAGATTATTCTAAAACAGTTGTGAAGGGGAAGACTTAGTCGTAAACCATTAATCATGAAATTGACCCCGTGTATCAAGATATTTAGCAAAGACGTGCATTCAGTCTTTGTACATTGATGAAGTGAGATTATTTCGAAATAGTTGTGAAGCGTTACACTAAACTTCTGGCTTAGTCGTAAGCCATTAATCATAAAATTGACCCCGTGTATCAAGACATTTAGCAAAGGCGGTGCATTCATAATGTCATCAGCATAAGATAGGGAAAATTGCAATCATATCTATCTACCTGTTCTATTAACAGTCCAGGTTCAACTTTGTCGAAAGGTCATTTATACACAAAGAAAATGATACATGTACATGTAAGTGACTGTGAGAAACGTTGGACAACTTGATTATCATGGGCTTATAGTATTTTATGTTCTTCATCTGTACATGAAGGACGTCACTGAACGTTCTTTCATTTTTCAACATCTCAAAATTATCACTCCAGTCCTAACCGAATCCCATGATGACTGGCCAAAACGAACTGTAACATAATTTTCAGAAGTACAGGATCGAACCAGGGTTCCGTTCCACAACGCGAGACCCGCAAGAGTGATCACGTGCTTTTCTTGGAATGCATGGTGGACACTTGGAACGCAGCCCATCTTTATCAAAAGCGTGAGAGTTTTTGTTCACTCGCACTGTCTCAACAAGCCGAGAAGTTCTCTACTGGTTCAAATATTTCAGAAAAATGGGTCGCACTGAAACAACTTATGATACTGCGCCTTTCTGTTTATGCAACCTAAACTTCCTCCATGCTTTTGTTTTGGTAAAATAATAAACGTTTTCAATGCCAGTTGTATTGCAAGGATCCCATGGCCATTGCCATGTTCCCACGTGTTCAAAGTAGCGGCTGGTCCGACAAATAAACGGAGTTGGCAAATGAGGTTTTGGTTCTAGAAAACTGACAACTATCTAAAAAGACCATTAATGATTTTCGAAAATGTGTACAACTTACAAATGTGTCACAGAAGTAACAGACGAAATGCTCGTTTGCGGAACGTCGTTTCTGGTTCTAACGCACTTCCTTCCCAAAATTTTCTTCAGCTTCTTTCGAAATGTTTTGCCCACGATGACATAAACGAAGAAATTCGCAAATGAATTACACACAACTAACATATTCGTCAGTATGTTGTAGTACCGCTGTGGGACAGGTGACATCGTACTATTTGTCGCGTATAGTAAATGGTTGATAGCGTACGGTATTTGACATACCAAAAATACAACTATAACCGAACAAAGCATGACCGTGATCTTCGACGTAGAGTTGTCCTGGTCTCTGGCGTTTGAATTCCTTCTTTGGAACACACGGCTCCGCCTCAATGTCATGATGAGGCGGAGGTTTACAAAAATCAAGATCACAACTGGCAAAATATAAACGAGCGATGTGTAAATGTAGCCGTGGATAGTTATCCCGGTTTGGTTTCCAAAAGGAGTCAACTCGACAACAGCTTTCGTCTTGTTATCGCAGAAATCGAACTTTTCTACCACAGTCTGAATGAAGAAACGCGGCACGTTCAGAACAAATGCGCAAATGGATGCAACAACAATTTGTATCCGGGCTCCGCGTACAGTGTTCCAATTTCTAGTCTCGAAACCCCAGCAAAGTGCCAAATATCTGTCTACGGCAACTAAAACTATAAAGAAAACGGAACAGGCTTGCAGCGTGACTCCAAAGGGAAATTCAATGACTTCGATGCGCGGCCAGTAATCAATGTAGTCCTTCATTTTATCAGAGAACGGGTAAATTGATCGTAGAAACATGAAAAGTATTCCGTGGATAGCTAAAAACAACCCGTCCGCAACAGCAAGGGATGTTAGCATAACTGAAATTGTCGTCTGCGTTCCGGAACCAAAAACCAAGACAGTAAGAAGGTTTCCAAAGATGCCAATGAGGCAAAATGTTCCCACTACTACAGTATCGATGACGAAAGCAAAAATGTCGTCTGCTGTCATTGTTGTGTTCCCTGGGCATCCCATGCCCTCTGTTGCGTTCGTCGACATTTTGCAGTAATGGCCAACCTAGAATAAACAAAGTTTGCATTAGTATCTGACAAATGGTTCAAGTAAATTCAGTTACAATTCCCAAATATTTCGTTCAGGCTTGGAATTTAGTTGCAATTGCTTGTCATATTTTTTCGTATTAATTTTCTTTCCCCAAATTATTACCGAGGTGATACCTTACCTTAACCGTCATTCTAGCATTTCGCTGCGGGAGCTGTGTTTTATACTCGCGTTCTTGGGCATTAAATTAATTCACTGTAATTAAATGAGTTTTACGCTAAACACGCGGCGGATCACGCGTGCGCAGCTTTTTTATACATGTATAGCCTCGGCTAGTTTCATGGTTTCCTTGTTACAACTTACATGTAGATAAATTAAAGTCATGTTCTAACAAGATTAGTGGACAACAACCGTGTCGAATGAAACCGCCTCAGTCGTACAGGAAACAAATACTTTTAATGAAAATCAGTAATCAGTATATTATCGCGTTGTTTTTATTGAAAGCCGAATGCAGCGTTCGGGGGTCAACGTGTGAGTGATCCTGTCAGCCAACAAAAACCTAACGATAAACAGGCGTTCTGAGATTATCAAGACACAGAAAATGTGCCGTCAATAGAAAGACAATGCCAAAATGTGAACATTTTGTAAGTTATGGTTGTTCGTTAGTGTATTTGCGTTTTATTGGCATCTCAAAAACTCTACACTTGTAAATACCGTTTCACACAAGGTCAACAGCAGTCGACCGACAAGTACATTAATGGTCGTACTTAGGAAGATCATCACTGAATATACAGTACATGTGTCGAACGTGACAATGCCAATAGGGTGACTATCTTTGCAGATGTTCAACTGCTCAATAGTTATGATAAAATCTCGAAGTGGTCAAGCCTTTCCTTTGACACCCAGTGTTTCATGAGCTTGACGAATAGCCCCTTGCCCAATACCTGACGGTCACCGTCTTGACTCCTCGTTCGGCCTCGTTCGTAACTAGACTGTCCTTTTTACTTTTGCGACCTTTTTTGCTCCACCAAAGTTACTCCACAAGACTACTGAACTTCCACTGTTTTTTCGGAACCAGTTTGTCAATAAACCGTGTTCCCAAAGTGTAACGTTGAATTCCGTTAATCTTTCATTGCTGGTAGAAATTGAGCGCGAAGAGCACGTACAGCTGTATGCACCATTTCACACTCAACCAGCCTCCCGTTCAGCAGCGCTAGGACCTCGCTAAAAAGCAAGACTTCGCGGGATTACGTGATATATTGCCGTGTATTTCAAAGTAAAACGCGTGACTTTGGCTAAGTTTTAGCTAGGTACTAGAGTAGGTCCTAGCGTTACTGAACGCACGCCAGAACTGCCTACAACCAGCCGGCCGCCGGGATACCACATGACAAACATTGACCTATCAACAGCTTGAGTAAAATGCCCATGTGATATATAGAGTTTCATACGTTGAGAAGATTAGGTGCTATTATCCGATGCCATCATCAACCTTCTGTAAGAACAGGAATATTAACACGAGCTGTGTGCTACGTTTTATCAAGTTGAAAAACGGTGAAATAAATAGGATTGTTTGGAAATCGCTGTTAGAGACTCCGACGTCGTCGATTCCTATGAAACCGTTCACTCCAAAATCGTTTCAGTTGTTTTTTTTTTTCACATTTCCAGTTAAAATTCTTCGAGTTATACATTGAACACGCTTTATTTCTTGAAGACATTCATGTAAATCGTTCTTATTCACTGTCTGAAACACAAACTATCACACAAAACGTGTCTCGAACCCTTTTATACAACAATACGATATAATATCCATAAAATTAGGCCCATCATAAACATAAAGGGGCCGACAAAAGTATTTTTTTAAATTTTCATTTTAAAATCATATGTGTAGGCCTATAGTTTTTTATAAGTGCAAGTGATTAGGTTCTTGAACTTTGAAAATTGGACAATAAATGTGATTTTTACAACCAAAATTTTTTAACAATGTTGCCAGTATTCTGCTTCTTATCAGTTCTGATGGTGTACAACATAGTTGGGTCAATTAGCAGCAAACCAACAGGCAGCAGGTAGATTTTTAGTGGAGCGTCCACAGACACATAACCAATAAGTATCGCAAGGCGGAAGTTGTCGCTCTGTGCTCTTTGCGAATACGGTGCGCAAAAGTTACCCTGCCTCGATAAGCAGGTAATCCAAGTGTCATCGTACAATTCTTAACATGAAATTCGGAGTCTGAATCACCACGGAAGACTATAAGCCTTCATAATATAAATCGAAAGCACGCTTAATCTTACCCCCACATCATTCCCAATCAATGTATGCGTAACTACACCTGTCGGAACAGTCTAAATGTTTGGTGAACGTAAGAACACTTGAAGGAAAATATCCTTACACCATTACCACCCTGCTGCTTAGACACCACTGCCGGTATGCACACTCCACAAACTACTAAATTCCAGATCAGCTAAGAGTTCATAGAGCTGATGGTATTGTCGAAAAAGTATATATGCCACGTACTCACCTAGGGCAGGTGACACATTCATCTAGATCATATTTCAAGCGTCTCACTTCCGTGTTTTCGACTGGGTTACATTTTCTTCTTATGCGTTGATCTGTTATGGAATGCAGAACATTCCTCTTCTAGGAATTTTGTCGTTTTCGATTGTCAAGATGCCGTGAGCTTTTGAGTTAAAGCGGAGACATTTGCGTTCTAGTGCTTAGCAAATAAGTTGATGGGGAACATTTTGCGAAGTCTGTCTGATAAGTTTCTTGTGATGACAAGGCCTTCGTTAGTCATCAACATAAAATGACCGTGAACTACTGTCTGATAGTCAGTTGGTCATTAAATGTCCTTTAGAGTTTAGCTAAAAGGTAGAGTGTTACGTTCATGTGCAGTTTATGTCAGGTTTATAATCGTTAAAAGATTCTTTCGAAATGAAGGATAGTTTTTGATAGTGCACAATCGTAAGTTAAAGTTACATGGTCCGCCTTGGCATAAAGTCACTCCCTGTCGTAAAGTTATTCGCAGGAATTTAAAGAGGGCTCGTTCCAAAACACGAGAGATGCCTATGAGAGCTCTAGTGAGATCGCCTGGGATGCGTTCCGCGGACGTACGAGGCACACGCGAGTTGAACTTGTGCAGTTGCGTGTTTTAACGCCTGGAATGCATAACGATATCTCGTACAGTGTGATATCACTTTTTCTCTTAAGTGACTTGCTCTTGAGTGAAATGATGCTGATATCCCAATCCGTGGCTATATCTCGCGTACGTGCAACATCTCTCAAACTAGCAAAATGCTGACCGCAGCTCAATTTAACTTGCTAGTTTCTTTATAAGTTTGTTCCGTTTTGGATGTAGGTACTTGCTTTCAGGTACTCTTCTTTGATGGTAGGCATTAACCAATTGGCTGTTTTGCATTCCATCCTCCAATACATAAAACAAGGACGACATCACCTGATAACATGCAGTTTGAAAGGCTAGAAGACACAGTGGGCGATGGTCCGTCTAACTTATACATGTACCTGATTGAAAGCTGCACTTTTTATGAGAAGGAAGATAGATCGTCTGATCAGCGGGCAGACGAGAAGTTAAAAACAATACGTCCTATTTACCGCCTTACGAGTAATTAGAATAACATTAATATGCAAACTTTCTGATTCTGTCACTGAATCACGTGCGTTCACCGCTGACGAACAGACCCACAGGTGGCACTCAGCACATGTTTAAGCGAGGTTTGAATTTAATTAACTCCGTACCTCCCCTATTTTACTTAAAAATCGGCGACTATTAGGTTGACCGGGCGTTTTGAGTTTTGTATAACGTGTAAATACTACCATTGTCATTTTAATAGCTTGATTTTTGATTCTGCTTCAATTGAAAGAATCTAAGTTGTTGATTACTTGACTTTTTTGCTCTCCCGTGACCTGATAAGCTAGCGGAAGCTAATATTTATGAAGAAGTTTAGGCACCAGGCTGGACTGGTCGCCTTTAACATTTCATCCGATGTTATAATCTGGTGGTTACATGTCAGAGCTGTGGCATTGCTCTCTTCTGATTTGATGTATTTTTTCGTTTTTTTGTTATTAGCCGGCTGCACTTGCAGACATTAGTCTTAAAAAGATAAAACATTTCATTTTTGAATCAATTTTGCTGGACTTTGAAGTTTTTGATATCTGCAGTCCACCATACACTTCTATTTTCAGATTTTGTAAACTTTTGGAAAAGAAAGCTTAAGTCGAGACTGAGACGATCCGAGTTTTCAAGCCCAAAACCAGAAAGAAATGTTGATTAACACTCAAACAATAAATCACGTCATTGGAATGTTGGCTTCTCGCGTCTGATTTGGGATCGGACGATAAAAAGACAAGCGTTCGATATCAATTTTGTCAGATGGCGGATGAAGCGCGCCATCAACCTGAGGACGGCATATAGTGAACGCTGTTTTAGACTAGGCCGGTGTATGGATTGAAATTCAATTTCAAACGTAATTATGTGAAGATGGCGTACGACCAGAGGTTGGCGCAAAATGGGTGGTGACTGGGGTGGAGACACAAGAAAGATTGTTGACAATCGGGGGACGGTGCGCCATTGGCGATAGGAGCCGACAACATTGTTTTCTTGCTCGCGCGGCAATGATTAGAATTACTCCATTGAATATCCACAAAGGGGTCCGTGGCAGAGTAATTAGCGAAATCGGATTTGTCTGCCCCCCCCCTTATATGTTTAACTCAAGTACAAATTGAAATCCAACAAAGTAATAGACTGCAAAGACATCAAAGGTTGATTAGAAGTGCCTACATTTTATCGTCACTTAGCATGAGTCAGACGATCATCGCTTCATCTTATGAGAACAATGACTCGTCTTATCTTAAAAAATTCCGCTCAACAATACTTCCCACCAATACGTTTCACGCCGTTCTGTCATCACAAACAATGGACCGTCTAGGACAAGCAGTTACATGTACACTGTGTAAGAACGTGTCCTGTTATTGAACATGGAAAAGTACCAACGGCCTCTCGGTCCTGAGATGCTCAGTTTAGCACACGTTTTGGCAATCGCACACACCGTGTTTGATAGACACATACGTTCCACCGTTTACGATATTCTATTATCAGTGTATCAATCATTTAAACGTACGACAGACAAAACTAATGAGGACAAAAACTGTGAATTAAATAGCGTTCAAAAAGGAAAAATAGATTTTTCTGTCGAATAATATACTTTAGGAAGTATTTTTGTTAGATCTTGAAGTTATAAGCTTGGCCCAGAGCTATAAGACAGCAAAATCTGTCTTTATTACATATCGCCAAATCCTAACAAAGGCTTCAAATTTTAACTACAGTCGAGGCGACTGCTCGGCCTCCGATAGACTTACGGATGGATTTGAACTCCACTCTCGTTTTCCACAAAAAGCTTGAAATTCATACTTACTTTTGATTTATTTTAAGCGTAAACTTAAAATTGATTTTTGAAAAACGTGTAATGTGTCCAACCTTTGACTAATTAAGTAACTGAAATTCCTCGCTGATCTCCAACTGTCGCGGCAATAGGCCTACCCTCTTTTCTAAAATACTATTATTTGCTTTGAAAATCCGATAACCTGATAATTAACCAGCGCAATGTTCTAGGGGCGGGGCAATTACCTCTGCGTTCTTGGACACCATGCCCAAACTCTAAGGCCACATGGCGAGCTTGCCAATAAGATGGCTTCTGAAAGTCACGTGGTTCAAAAAGCGGGGAGGTCGAGGGTCACCGACATCGCAGATTTTTGCCAAAATAATTGTGGCTGACAACAGGCGAATCTAAGTCTTGGTAATTTCACTAGACGTAAGTTCTCTAATTTTGGGACCTCACGTGCCACACTGCCACTTAGTTCCAGTGTGTTAAAGTGATACCGTAAAGTTAATTAGACTCCGAGGCCAACTGTTTACGCTTCCCGTAGAAAATGGACCACAACAATGCTCCAACACACCAATAGTCAAACCACAATAAGCTATGTTATGGTGTAGAAACCTTGACTTTCTTCACAGGCGTATTTGCTGTTCCGGCGCAACACCACCGCGTAGTTGTTCTGACAACCATACATCACGTGCTCTTTGATCTGACTGACCTGACTTCACTGCCTTGGCGACTGAAATTAATTCGCCGTCACAAGCAACTGGACTGAAGCAATAACAACAAGCTAGCTGACCGATTTTGCAACAGTGCAGGTGATCTACATGAAAGCTCGTTTTATTGGAAAGCATGTGTGTACGCCCTTATATCTTCTTTAAGAAGGCTTAGATCCCTGTTACATTAAAATAGTTCATTCTGTATTTCAAGAAGATCCGACTGTCTCTGAAAACCGTGCCGTGAATATGTTAGAAGCTCGGAATTTCTGAGAACAATTTTAGTGTGACCTAGGAATGCTGAACAAGAAAGGTGGCCATTCAATGAATAGCGATGCTTGGAAGAGGTCAACTGTCTCGTTTTCTTTGCGAATGAATCTTCAGTAAATAAAAAAAGTTTCAGAAATCTCACGACAATAAAACGGAAGTGACCACGAAATAAAAACAATTTCAACGAAGCTTGAAAGCGTTGAACTGAAAAACAAGACTTACGTCACGGTGCTGTTTGGGTCATTTGTTGCCATTTCTTGTTAAATAGGCTCAGCGAGGTCAATCAATTTACCTTTTGATCTACAGGTTCGCACGCAGATACAAATTAATTTAGCAAAATCACCCCACAGTGACTTAATTTTTAAATCGCATTAGGTTTGGCGAGTTCAGTACAATAATGAAGAAGCATGAATGTCGTTCCGATCTATTCAGTTGCTAATCGGTTTTTGAAGTACTTTGACTTGGGGGTATGGTGATATACAGTACCTGTACATGTATTCTCACCAATAATTTTGTTCAGGGGACAAGAATTGGAGCTATTACAAATACGTTTAATGTAAGGCCGATATTGTATTCAGCGAAAACACGTTTGAATAAGCAAATTCCAAAAGGAACAATGATTCGTCTTGGCCACTTCAATCATAATACAAGACAGTTTGCGCGACTGTGCTAACCGAGGGCTATGCAGACAACAATACATGTACATTGAAAAGCACAGCCGGTTGAGGGTTGAAAAAACGCACTTCGCGCATTACTGTTGGGCATGGCAAACTTCTTGACCAAAGCTATAAAACACAAAAACGGTGTGCTTTGTGATTTTATTAGAAATCTTCCGACAAATGCTTCCAGTTCGTAATAGCACCAATAGCAGTAGCAGTACATACAGTGTTGTAGTGGGACGTAGGCGCATGTAGGCGTCACGGCAGCCAACCACCTTTTTGCTTTTTAACGTAGCGCCTAATGACCGTCAGGTTCTGCGAGTTCAATATACCTTACAAATTAGGCGCTCTTGGCAATACGATGGACTTTGCGGGCCCTCTTGCCTCTAACTTTACCACTACAGCACTGAGTACTTAGTAGTAGCAACAGTAACAGTAATAGCACACTCGTAGTGCCAGGGTTTTCTTCAGACAAGTCCAGGCCGTACATTTGGAAACAAAACATCAGTTTCGGTAATAAAAGCCAAATCAGAATTAGGACAGGGGAAATATTTGGAAATGAACGAATGNGGGGGCAAATAGAAATCAAGAAAGAAACAGCACAATGTTATAGTTCCCGGCATGGTTGCCTCACAGGTAAGAGTAAGCCTATATGGCTAAAAAATTTCTTCAGTCACAGTTTTGGTGTCCATTTTCGAATAAATTGGAGAATGTTTCAGGATTCAACCATGTATAGTAGTATTATTATTTGTTTATTATAGTGACAAGTACAATTAAATCAAACAGTTATAGGCATAACATTCGTAAGAAAGATAAGTACTCAGCCCAGTTGGGCTTCTTAGTCACTTTAACTACATGTACACAACTCAGATGTAGGCCTACCATAAATGCGTCGGTTTCCAAGTTCAAAAGCAGACTTGATATATTTGGCAAATTGCCTAGGAAAATACTGAAATAGCAGTTTTAACGTATCTTATCTACTGAAATCTGCAAAGTTCGGGATTTGAAGTGAAACATTATTAAACAGAATAGACCTTCGTGAGTTATAAAGAGAACAATCAAACACAAAATGTAGCTCATCCTCTACAGAACCAGAATCACAACACAAGCAGTCTTTCACTTACAGTAGTGTTTACAAAGCGACCAGTTTCCAAATGCAATGGGAGATTTCCTGAGCCAGAAGAGATCGCTCGGAACGAGATACATGTAAATTAATCTTTACATATGACTCAGTTAAAAATTCGTGCTTAAATAAAATGTAGGTTCTTAACTTGGGTTTTGTTACAACAGATTCAGCCCAAGAATGTTTCGCGTATTCAAATAGTTTGTTTCTGGCGTCTACTATGTTACAAGTAGTCAAATTTTGAAAACAGGATTGCATGCCAGTTATTTTAACAAATTTTTGATTCCGTCTATCCAACCCTTTCTACCAACAGAGTAGTCCCATAGAAATACCTTGTTCAGTAACCTATCACCACCTGTGGTTACTAGTTTGTTCCAAAGACGCAGCATATTCCCACCCCATATCGCCACTAACAGCATAAGTGGCTGTAAATCGGTTCAACCGTTGATACCTAAATAAAAACGCATAGCTCTGTTTTGAATATTTTCATCATTACCAAAATTGTTGTAACCCCAAACAGATGACCCGTAATCCAAAATTGGTGTCACACACGAAATAAATAATGTTTTAAACGTTTCGAATCATAGATTCTTGTTAACACGGAATGTTGAGTATATCTTCCCTAACGCTCTACCAAAAGCTTCAGATAACGTATTCAAATTTTCTTTGAAGTCAAGGTGTTGATCCAGAATACAGCCTAAACATTTGTATGTGGACATAACTGATGACACTGTTCAAAATAAATTCAAAACTGCTTCTAGGCATAGACTTGCCATGTTCACAACCATTCCCCACTTTTTACACCAGTTGTTTAAAACCTTCAACATATCCTGCATGTCATTTTCATTCTCAGACAAAAGTGCAATATCGTCGGCATAAAATATGAAATATTGCTCGGGCTACACTGGACACCTTTGCCCAGTTTTTTAATATCCAGAGCTAAGTCATTTGTATATAATGCAAAGAGTGTCGGTGATAAAACGTCCCCCTTACAGAAACCATTTTCAGGAGTGAACCAACCACTATACAGAGTGCCATTTAATCGTATACAGCTCAACGGACTTCTGTAAATCATACGAATTGCATCATACATTCTACCATTAATATTATTTTGCAGTATTTTATAAAACAGAAGTTCATGGTTTGTCCAGTCAAAAGCTTTTTCCATGTCCACAAATGTCACAAATGTAGAAAGTTTAGACGACTTTCTTGTTTGAATGATTGATGACAGGACATATAAGAGATCAATACAGGACCGTTGGCTTCGAAAACCATTTTGCTCGTCAACTAAAATATTGTTCTGTTCACAGAAAACCAAAATTTTATTATTCATCACAGCACTGAAGATTTTATAAATATTGGAAAGAAGACTAATCCCACGGTAGTTCAAAGGTAACCTAGGGTCGTCTGTAGAATTTTTACATAAGGTATCCGGATTATAATTGTCTTATACCAGTCAGAAGGCTATAGTCCACGTTTAAAAGATTTATTTAACAATAGGGTTAGAAATACAACAACAGTTTCGAATCTTTAACACCTCATAAGGTATATAGTNTCTTGTTAAACAGGCTCAGCGAGGTCAATCAATTTACCTTTTGATCTACAGGTTCGCACGCAGATACAAATTAATTTAGCAAAATCACCCCACAGTGACTTAATTTTTAAATCGCATTAAGTTTGGCGCGTTCAGTACAATAATGAAGAAGAATGAATGTCGTTCCGATCTATTCAGTTGCTAATCGGTTTTTGAAGTACTTTGACTTGGGGGTATGGTGATATACAGTACCTGTACATGTATTCTCACCAATAATTTTGTTCAGGGGACAAGAATTGGAGCTATTACAAATACGTTTAATGTAAGGCCGATATTGTATTCAGCGAAAACACGTTTGAATAAGCAAATTCCAAAAGGAACAATGATTTCGTCTTGGCCACATCAATCATAGTACAAGACAGTTTGCGCGACTGTGCTAACCGCGGGCTATGCTGACAATACATGTACTGTACATTGAAAAGCACAGCCGGTTTTAGGGTTGAAAAAAACGCGCCTCGCGCATTATTGTTGAGCATGGCAAACTTCTTGACCAAAGCTATAAAACACAAAAACGGTGTGTTTTGTGATTTTATTAGAAATCTTCCGACAAATGCTTCCAGTTCTTAATAGCACCAATAGCAGTAGCAGTACATACAGTGCTGTAGTGGGACGTAGGCGCATGTAGGCGTAGCCAACCACCTTTTTGCTTTTTAACGTAGCGCCTACCCACCGTCAAACAGTCAGGTTCTGCGAGTTCAATATACCTTAAAAATTAGGCGCTCTCGGCGATACGATGGACTTTGAGCGCCCACTTGCCTCTAATTTTACCACTACAGCACTGAGTACATAGTAGTAGCAACAGTAACAGTAATAGCACACTCGTAATGCCAGGGTTTTCTTCAGACAAGTCCAGGCCGTACATTTGGAAACAAAACATCAGTTTCGGTAATAAAAGTCAAATCAGAATATACATGTAGAACAGAGGAAATATTTGGAAATGAACGAATGTATTCTCCGGGCGGGGGGGGGGCAAATAGAAATCAAGAAAGTAACAGCACAATATTATAGTTCCCGGCATGATTGCCTCACAGGTAAGAGTAGGCCTATATGGCTAAAAAAATTCTTCAGACACAGTTTTGGTGTCCATTTTCGGAAAAATTGGAGAATGTTTCAGGATTCAACTATGTATAGCAGAATTATTATTTATTTAGTATATTGACATTCCAAGTACAATTAAATCAAACAGTTATAGGTATAACATTCGTAAGAAAGATAAGTACCCAGCAAAGTTGGGCTTATTAGTCACTTTAACTACACAACTCAGATGTAGGCCAACCATAAATGCGTCAGTTTCCAAGTTCAAAAGCAGACTTGATATATTTGGCAAATTGCCTAGGGAAATAATGAAATAGCAGTTTTAACGTATCTAATCTACTGAAATCTGCAAAGTTCGGGATTTGAAGTGAAACATTATTAAACAGAATAGACCTCCGTGAGTTCTGGTGGAGTTCCACCCCATATCGCCACTAACAGCATGAGTGGTTGTAAATCGGTTGCAGTGGCGGATTTAGAGTGGGGCCAAGGGGGCCATGGCCCCCCTAAGATTCCATTTGGCAGTACGGGGGTGCGAATGTCTGACGGGCAAAATCCTGGGTAATACTCTGCCCTGGCCCCCCTAACTCAAAATCCTGGATCCACCCCTGGGTTGATCCCTAAATAAAAACGCAAAGCTGTTTTGAATATTTTCATCAATACCAAAATTTTTGTAACCCCAAACAGATGACCCGTAATCCAAAATTGGTGCCACACACGAATTAAAGTTTTAGACGTTTCGAATCCTAGATTTTTGTTATCACGGAATGTTGAGCATACATGTATCTTCCCTAACGCTCTACCAGAAGCTTCAGATAACCTATTCAAATTTTCTTTGAAGTCAATGTGTTGATACAGAGTACAGCCTAAATATTTGTATAAGGATATAACTGATGACACAGTTCAAAATAAATTCAAAACTGCTTCTAGGCATAGACTTAGTTCGAAAATGGGCAACATTAGTTTTTGCCATGTTCACAACCATTCTCCACTTTTTTTATTAAAACCTTCAGCTTATCTTGCATGTCATTTTCATTCTAAGACAAAAGTGCAATATCGTCGGCATAAAGAACCACTGAAATATTGCTCGGGCCACACTGGACACCTTTACCCCGTTTTTTATTATCCAGAGCTAAGTCATTTGTATATAATACAGAGTGTCGGTGATAAAACG
Organism: Phoronis australis; assembly: GCA_002633005.1. Taxonomy (NCBI): domain Eukaryota; kingdom Metazoa; phylum Phoronida; family Phoronidae; genus Phoronis; species Phoronis australis. The sequence goes on along the minus strand of NMRA01000701.1, from coordinate 61,895 downwards.
TCCCCCTAACGGACACCATATTCAGGAGTGAACCAACCACTATACAGAGTGCCATTTAATCATATACAGTTCAACGGACTTAAGCAAATCATACGAATTGCATCATACATTCTGCCATTAATATTATCTTGCAGTAATTTATAAAACAGAAGTTCATGGTTTGTCCAGTCAAAAGCTTTTTTCATGTCCACAAATGTCACAAATGTAGAAAGTTTAGACGACTTTCTTGTATGAATAATTGATGACAGGACATATAAGAGATCAATACAGGACCGTTGGCTTTGAAAACCATTTTGTTCGTCAAGTAAAATAGTGTTCTGTTCACAGAAACCCAAAATTCTATTATTCATCACAGCACTGAAGATTTTATAAATATTGGAAAGAAGACTAATCCCACGGTAGTTCAAAGGTAACCTATGGTCGTCTGTAGAATTTTTACATAAGGTATCCGGATTATAATTGTCTTATACCAATCAGAAGGCAATAGTCCACTTTTAAAAGGTTCATTTAACAATAGGGTTAGAAAAACAACAATAGTTTCGAATCTTTAACACCTCATAAGGTATATAGTCATAGCCGACGGCTTTGTTATTCTTTATTTTCATAACAACCTTTCTAACCTCATCAATACATATTTCACAATTTAAGCCATGATCAGTTGTATTAGAACAATCATTTTCTAGCTGCTTGCGCAAATTCAAGGTTTTCAAATAAAATTCTTCATCAAATGGTGTATTTTCTGAAGTGCGTTTAAATAATTGTTCATAATCATTTTTCCGTTTATTTAGAACAAAATTTCTATCAGAGTTTATTTCATTATTTGAATCCAGGACTTCCGGTGGAACTTCGCTAAACTGTTTTGGTCCCAGTTTCTTAATATATGCCCAGAAATCCTTAGTATTTTCAGTTTTCAGATTCTCAACTTCAATCTGAACTTTTGACTGGTATGAGCGTTTCGCGCATTTTAGTTTCTTGTCAAATTAATATTGAGCAGACAGAAACAGTTGTTTATAATGTGACCAGTTCCTGCGTCCTCTTTGACTTCTTGAAAGTTGTTTCTCAATGTCTTTTAAATTTTTCCACAAATCATTACGTTACGAATTCCAGTAAGGCTGATTCCATTTAAAGTTCTTTCTTAGTTTAGTTCGGATAACAATCCTTGTAGTCCAGCAAGGAATCCAATTCCTTAATTAATAGGTCAACGAATGACTGATACACTATATCAAGTTGGTTCTGATGTTCATGGGATAACAATAATGAATCAATTAAACATAAAATTTCTTCATTAAATGTCACATTATTACTAAATTTTACAGGGATATTGGAGGTGTCATATTAACGTTTTTTCGAAAGACTGTTCGAATCTAAAGGTCTGTTGATGCCAGATGAACACACTTCAGGCGAGGAGATTTTAAACTTTAAAACAAGAACAGAATGATCTGGGTCTTCACATGTTGACTCAATTAATGCGTGGATATCTAACATATCAATAATATCAGAAGCCTTTGTAACAGAAAACGATACGCAATTCTTTGGCCAGTTAAAATATAATCTACAGCAGCATTTCCTCTAGCCGAGACAGAGGTGAAATTGTCAAATTCTGGATTAATTCTGCCGTTAACAATAGCCAATTTCGAGTCTTCTACAAACGTTTAAGTTTGTGGAAGACTTAAAAGTCAATTAAAGCATCACCAAATCGATTGGTCTGAAAATCTATGATCTGTCTTAGGCCCACTTCGTCAATATCCTGAATGAAATCTAGTTTGTTGCCTGTTCTTGCGTTAAAATCCCCACAAATGAAGAAATTCTCAACATCACTAAAGTTATACAATTGGTTGATGAGATGAGAATAAATGTCATCAATGTTCTTACTTCTATTTGAACCCTTGGGAGGAAAGTAGCATGCATAAATTATAAAACAAGTTTCAGACATAATACTTGTAAACTTTACCCCTAGAATGTCACCATAAAAGGCATTATCAATAACACTCATATTAAATTTATCAAACATACTGTGTTTTATAAGCATATTTTCCCTAAGTGTCCACGTATAGAGGACAATGTCAGGATACACCCATTCCCCTAAGAGTGCAGAGCTCCAGTAATTGCAACAACAATAAAACGATTATAAAAATAATAAATGTGCACGTAGAAACAGTAACAACACAGAAAACTTTTTCAGACGAGTCTGTTTTGCAGATTCGGTTTCCGGAATCATGAAATTTTAGATCAAGAGCGCAAAATTGTGAAATTATTGACTATATGTTCACTAGAGTGAAAACTTCAGCAATGACTCTATCACATGAACGGGATTATAGAGTCACCAAGGACTCATTTTAAAGGAACGGCAAAAATATCGCCAACAAGATCTACACTAGTTCTACATTCCCATACATCACTGAATTCCTAATAAGGTAATACTTAAGACCGTATTGACAAGTACGCGTATTTAGCCTCGGAGATCTGCAAAACTATAGGTCTTAACTCGGTAAAAGAATGTATTTTCTCCCAAGCTTGTAGAATGTAATTTTTGACTTTTTACCAATGTTCCAGTAATTGGGTCAGGTTACCGTGTCTTTTGTAGAAATTAGCAAAAAAAGGTGCATGATTGGCAAAGAGTGACATCGATAATATGATTGTTAAATAAATCTTCAAGATGAGATCTCAAAAACGCTGTTGACAATTTTCTGAAATATTCGTTCGCAATAAAAGTCCTATCCTGAACAGCCTCTCATCATGCAAAAATGGAACATTTTAAAAAAAAATAAAGCATAGTATCTGAAAGTTTCATTTCTCAGATATTATAATCCGATATTTGGCAAATTTGGACAGTTTTTCTAGGGTTCTACATAACCTTAAATAGAAAGATCCTCATTAAGCAAAAACTTTCAAATCCTGAATTATGGGACATTAACGGACCATGGAGAGATTTTTCTTTCGTCACTTCTCTGTGTGGTGTTGTGTAAAGGAGGTGCACTCGCCTTAACACTCCACCAGGTTTCACATTGCAACGCTTTTCTCACTAACACCACCAATCAAATTCAATACAATTATCTAACATTGATCGAAATTTGCCCAATAGTTTTTTGGGGAACAGTACATAACACAGCACACTTAATCGCAGTATCTGACTGAAAATTTCGTAAAAATTCGATCAGCTATTTCTGCGATATAATGTTAGCCAAATTTAGACATTTGCCTATGGTCCTACATAAATAACTACCTCTGTAACAGTGTACGATATGCGAGTGAGATTGCGATGGAATTTCACAATGTAAGAGCGTACCGTTCGCGTCTCTAGGAGCTCGTTTTTTGACAAACTCAATTCAAAATCAAAAAAGTGCAAACTCAAGTGGAGAGCTCTCACTCGCACATGAGCTATTGTTTTGCGATACAAAAATGTGAGTTACCTATTTCACAGCCGTCATCGGGAACGTTAGTTTCCTCAAAAGGCTAAAGAAGGGTAAGAGGTATGTTTAATACCCATAACTGCTTTGTGACGGCTACATAAGCAGGAAGTCGTCATGGGCCAATCAAATACCATTTCCCTGTTTACGGTGTTTTCTTTGGACGGGCTACAAACTTGACATAACAGAACAGCTCAATTGCAACGTTCTAGCATATACATAGCAGCAAAAATGAAATAACAACGGCATCTATTGTTTCCATTGTTATCGCGAGATTCTATGTCAATTTTTTGCTGAAGCTTTACCAGGGGTCACGTTACACCACGAGGGACAGTATAGTACCGGGTGATGTTGCGTTTTTTTACATTTTTCAACGAGGGTCAGCGACAAATGTTCGATGTTGGTGATTTGGGAGGACAAAGTATGATGTAGCATTGTGCTTGTTAAACAAATTTGGTGCTATCAGCAGTATTCTTAGTTTGTTTTCGAGGTGCGAGTGCAGTTTATGACTCAGCGGCAATCTTCATTCGCTCGCTTCACAACTTTTCAGTGAAAGAGTTTAGGGATGATTTAATTTTGTGAACGCGTAGCCTTTCAACCTTTCACAGCCATAGGATAGGTGCCCATTCTTCAATTACCAGCAAACAACCTTCTTCAGAAAAATTTCATTCGTGCTGTTGTTCTGTTCTTTCAAGCACATTTTTCTAGAGCGGCGAACCGTTCCGTGTGTTGATTGAAGCTATCGCTTTGAATTGAGAATTGTTTTTAAATAATTGACTGCTGTTTGCGGTACGCACACGTTGGTTATCCAATAACGAAACTTTCTCATACGTTGGCTGCCCGGTGCCGTGCAGAAAGAAGCTCCACAACAGGAGTGTGTTTGCAGCCGTCGAACCTCTTTCTGCTGCGAGATGTAAATTTGTGTGGCTGTAGGTCTCACGTTTTGAATCGTCCGTGCACATTCATACATGTACTTGTACATGATTGTCGGCTTTATTTTATTGTCCACTTTGTTCTACTTCATTATTCAGTTGTGTAGTAAAAGTAACAGTACGTTTAACAAATACAACTCAAAATATATAAAGCTTATGAAGACTCAATGAAGAACTCAGAGAGATCGTTGACCTCAAAGCCACCATAGCAAAACGTACGTTACAGAAAAATGGGAAATCTAGGGCCAATATCAATACACAATAGAATACACTAAACTTTATAAACTTGTTAAAATAGATACATACAAAGCAGTTGAGAACGGTGAACTTATAATTTCAACTTTGGTGTTCTAATTTTGGTTTACGAAGTTTGAGGCTGTTCTACGGAGTCGTGTTTGAAATTGGCGTTTCGGTAAGAAGTCGTTTTTCGTATAAGCGAGAGACGCCATTTTCACAAGGAATTGTGGGATAGTGGTCATCCAGAGCAGCGCTGGCCAGCAAATTGATGAACGATCCGAATAGCTCTTCACCTCTTATTTTACGGTGATATTTCAAGCATCCAGGTGTTCAGTTTATCATAGACAAGTGTAGACACTGACAGTAAACATGTATCATTTATCCAAATACAAATGCCAGCTCAATGGGCAGTCTATTGCCTGCGTGACAATGCCTGGATTCCGAGTTGGATGACTGGTATTCCACAAAGTTACGCTCTGGGATGCGTACGCATCTGCAAAATCGTCAGCCTGTATAAGAAATGGCGGTACTGTTGATTGAATTTAAAAATGGAATTGAAATAACAACAGGAAACAGTTATTCAAGTATGAAGTTAATAATTAGGTTAAATATATAAAGATTTCATATTGAAGACTGGCGTGTTTTAGTCACAATGACGCAAAGTACTGGAAAGACATTTAGGGCCCCTTGTAGGACAGGTTGTTTGTGAGCTTCGTGATCTGAAAGACGAATGTCATTTTCGTTGTACTCGACTTTCGATTAATTTGATAAAATTTTAGGGACGTTTTCAAGGTATTCAATAAGGAACTTCAAGTATAGGTTATCACATTAAAATGGAATAGTTTGAACCATTCATTAGTACTTGTTATAGCAACTGATAAAAGAAGATTATAAGCAATTATGTAATTTCTGAACTGCAGACTGGTGTGTAGATATACTATATTAGGAAGTATGAATTGTATTCTATTGTATGGTATCTAATAAATAAACACACTTTCCCTACCATTGCATAAAGATTGATTGGGTCTGCTTGTGCCATTATTTGGGGGCCGTGTTTCTGATAGGGCAGGCAATGTGTAAGCAAGCGTTTAAATGAGCATGCCACAAGAGATGAATTTTGCATCAACTCAGCTCGACTAGCTCCAGACAATATAACGCGCGCGGTTAACTTCCTTTACCTACCACTCAGCGGGCGTGCGTTCAGTAGACGCTAGGACCTACGCTAGGACCTAGCTTAAAGCTAGTTAAGGTCACGTGCTCTTATTTGAAATACACGGCAATATCTCGCGTAATCTCGCAAAGTCTTGCTTTTAAGCTAGGTCCTAGCGTTACTGAACGGGAGGCAGGTTAAGGTATTATCCCAGCAACGGATCTTAAGGGTGTGTCACGTGGTTCACTCTTAGCACAAAGCTCGTTCGATAGTGTTCGTCATTCTGTGTGACGTTTTGTACGATTACTACATGTAATGCCATCTCCTACAATGAATTTCCCTTCCTCACAAAACTGTGGAGTACTCGAATATTTTCGAGAACGTATAACCATGCAGTCGTAAGGATATTCCTGACCCAGCTTGAAGTGGTGCCCTCTTGGGCGCAACTGCACTGCATGCCAGTGTGGACGATCAAACGGCGAACTTTTCATTTATTCAAACAATAACAAAACTCTGGTCCACTTTTTGATTGGCCGTTACTTGGAAAGTCTCTCGAATCAAAGAAACGCATTCACCCAACCATGTATCATGATATTCTTGCCTTGAATTATATGTAAATGACACTCAATCAAGTTTGCGCAAAAGGACCCCACTCGAGCAAGGGCTTTACCGCTGACAGATGGCGCTGTTCGGCGTACCCGATATCTGTTTTGAGGATATCCGCGAACATGAAGACCTTTGCTCATGAATGCGAGATTATCAGAAAGTATCAAATCCTTTGTTGTGATTACGCTAATGATAACTCGCTGTAGACACCAATCACGAATTTATCTTAGAGGTCGCAAATTTCTTCGTCTTAGTTATGTTGGGACCTAATTGGCCGTGGTGTGATTTTCAGTTAAAACAAATTTCGCGCAGACGGTAGTGCTGAAATCAATTATTTTTAACACACAAATAAAAATGTTGTCAAGGTAAGAAGAAGGCAGAATTTTTAACCAGTTTTTAATTGTATGTCATGACAATCGTAGGATAAAATGTCGAAACACCGTTATTAAGCGCCTACGACACCTGAGAAATTACGGCTGATTGAGCGAAAATGCGAACATAACACGCCTACAGGGGAGGATAGTTAGGTCTTGTTTTCAAACGTACATACATGTACACTGTAGTCTAGCGGAGGTGCCAAAAAGTTGAAACTGCAATGTTTTTTACTGTAAAGTTTTCTTTTGGACATTTACTGTATGTATGCATAGGAGAACAAAATTGAGCATTTTTATAATACAAGATGGCAGCTTCTGCCATCTTGAATTTCGCCTATATTTCCACGTTCTGCCACATGATCCTGCAATGTATCCTTTCCAATGTTTTATGGGGTGGAGTGTTCATTTCTGCTATTGTTGTATGCATTCAAGGTCAAACTCAAGGTCAGCTAAGAGGTCAAAGACAGAGTTGAATTCAATTAAGGAAAATCCACCTCTTTTTGAACTTATAGAAAATGCAAATTTAACATTTCTGTGATTGCATTACATCAAGAGCAGAGGGTAGCTACACTGTAAATACTGAAATTTGATATCCTCTCAACACCCCAATAACTAAAGTTTGCAATATTGTTGTATCAGACGTGTGCAGGACGTAGCCCCATCGCACTGATCACTTGGAAACATTTTTATGCTTTATAAGTTGAAACCGGGATGAAAAACTAGATACCTGACTCAAAAGTCCAGCAGTGTGCCCCAGTGTTACTCGAACCCACAGCCTTGAGTAAAGGATGGACACTTATCCCACTAGGCCACGCTACCTCCTCGTGAACAGGGATATGTGTACGCACTTATAGTCCCTACAGGCTACATAAATGTAGAATACGATGGGCAATATCATTCATCCAGGTGATAATGTAAAAACTATGACACTGCCGCCTGGCTTATTCTACTTGGAATTGATGAATAACTGATCCCCCTCTGTCGGTGTTCGTAAACAATAGCTGCCAGATACTGGACCACGAAACGGAAAAGTTTAACTTGACACCTTCGTGTCTATTCAGAAAGAGGTTCTTGGCTCTTTATTGTCTGTGTTGAAACACAGACATTGTCTCTGACAGCTCGTTCAAACCAAGAAGTTTTCTCTGTCCTGTACACTCACGTCTTCTGACCTCGAATATTGGCTGCACCTGTTGAGGCCAAATCTCTGAACTGTTCCGTTATGGAATACCATTCCACTTCTTCATTTGAATCTTGGCGTCAACTGGCATCTATGATGTCCCATAAACCAAGAGCACGGAGACATCAGTTGTCATTGTGGATTTTGATAGTGTGGGCGCCTTCTTCCACCACTTTCAACGTTTACCTATATAACGCCTGCTTCAGCATGTCTATCTACACAGTGTCTCTGTCAAGTTGACCCGCTCGATGTTGTATAGAAGCTGATACATACAGACGTTTATTAAAATCGCGTTATTTAGAAACGTTTCTCGGCAAAAGAGTGATGTTTGGGGTAAGCAGGGCTTCCTTAACTTTTCCGCATGTTATGGTCTCACAATCCTTTGTGTTGCTATCTTTATGATCATACCTTTCAAAACGAATATCTTTATACAAGTGGGAGAATAGGGTCCAGTAGAGTGCCATGGCTGTACCTAAATCTCATACACTTTCGTAAACAGTCCAGACGACCTGGTACAGAAACTGAACAACAGCGATCAACACCAATCCTGGAGCAGAATGATTTGGGACATACGCGGAGATATTTGACCAGAATCAGTGGTTTGTCACCATTAGCCAGACTGTCGTATTTGTCGACCAGGGTCGTAGGGAGGGGACTTAGTACATTTATACTGAAGTACATCACCTGTGTTAATGTTGCATTGCTGTCCTATAACTAACAGGTAACTAAATAGCGCCTCAACGCCATAGATGGCCTTCCTGATGGGACAGGCTTCTTCAGCAACTCTAGCATTTCGACTTTTTTTAAATGGCTTGATAACATTCACTGCTTACAGAAACTAAAGATCTGACTGCTCTGCTCAAGCCCAGTGGTCAGCTAGTTTTGAACTACTCGATCATTGCTGATGTTATGGAAATATGGTGGTTGGTCAGTGATCGGATGTCATTGCTTCTCTATCTCGTCCGCAATCTTTCTCTAGTCGTCCTCATCCAGGTCCACTCCTTCCTTCTTGTGCTTCGTCTTTTCCTGTCACTCCCCTACGTGGCTTCTGCTCATCGTCACCTCCATTCCACATGACATATGTTCTCCATGGCAGTATCAAGGTGGGCACACCCACTGAAAATATACACCAGCACGGCCACTTGCTCGGCTCTAGTTAAAATGCCCTTTATAATCCCAGAACCATATTCTTTTGACATATATGTACCGTATGCCTGTTCTTCGAGTTGGTCAGCTGGTACGGCAGTCTTTTCATCGGAGTGTCGACAGCAGTGCAAAACTTTGAGTAGACATGTCTAGACATTATCAGGAAGGTGCTCCATACAAGATAAACTTCAATATAAACTTCGAAGGATATATATATTTGGGAGAGGCGCAGGTTTCTTCGGAATAGTGGTTTGTTTCGGAGAAGTGGGCACTTGGAGTTGCAGTCTTTTTCGGAGTAGTGGACCTTCGAAAGAGTGGGCAGTAACAAAACTTGTCGCTCCAGTAGTTACTGAGCAGATGAGCATTTCCACTTCCGATGCTTTCTCTACAACCCTCATGAAACTCTTGAACAAAATGTTTGGTACACTGTAGTGCGCAATTATCAGCATTTTGAAAATATATCTTGAAGTGATTAATGATAAAAGTGAAAAATAAACGAGATTAAAAACTAAATACCCGAAGGCTGATAAGCAGTTTCGATCTTTGATTTCTGGTTTGACCTAGAAAATGCCCCACGTTAATAAAACATCATAAATGGACTCTCCATCACAGGAAATGGTGCAAACAATGTATTACATAACCTTGTAAGTCATCAAATTAAAAAAAAAACAAAGTGGGCCGAAATTCAAAATGGCGGCATCCACCATCTTTATTTGCAAGCTAATTTTGTTCTCCTGATCAAATTTAATATATTTCAACAAAAATGCTTTACACTAATCAACATTGCACGGTTCACTTTGGGGGCTATTGGGCTGGCAACTAGACTATATAGTGGTTTAAAACAACAAATCACCGTAAAGTAAACATTTTATGGAAAAATTTAGACAGTTAGCTATAGTACAATGTACTAATGTCAAAATACAGCTAGGAGCCGTTGTTTGTTAATCTCACATAGATGTCGAGATTTCACACCCGCCCGGGTACAGGGGTAGGTCTGCTTGTCACCTCGCGAGTAGAGTAGATGAGGGCGAAGCCCTCAGACAGCTTCACGAGATCGGAGGATCTCGCATTCTGCCCCTGCTGTAGTTGTTGTGGACCACCTCGTCGTGAATACTGACAACAAGTAGACCTAATGACAGCGGTGGCATACAAAATGTTGGTGTCAATCGACACTCGCCCAGCCCGTTACAGTAGTTTATGTGGAAAACAACCTAATGAACGTCAGTTGCTTTGCATAATTCTCCGTTATTTGTAACAAAGAAAAATCTGTCGTCGACTCTAAAACAGTACGCTCAGGACCCGCGCACGAGCCCCTTGCTTAAGGCGACATCTTTCGAGAGACGACTATAGTTTAGTCGAAGCAAAACTTGCTCATGGATTTCGGTTTGTTGGTATGAAATACTAGAAGCTTACACGATGTGAAACCAGTTTAGATGATTTGTTTTGACTTGTATGCAAACTAGTCGGGAAGATGAATAGTTGATTGAAGAATTATGCGAAAATGAAAATGCTCAATAGGTGACGCTGTATTTCATGACGCTGAAGGCCCACCCCCAATATCGCACCACCGGTTCAGCAGCAAATGAATAGAATTTGAGGCAATTAAAATTAAGTTTTGCCAGATTTTATTTGACACGTTAACTAATCGTATTACAAGAATACTCTCGGCGAGAAAATTACTGTTTTACAGAAATTAGCAGGAATCGAACCCACTTGCTCTGATAGTAGAAAGCTGTGTCGCTGTGTCAAATCGCACACTATAAGAGCAGACAATATTTAGCGCAAATTTCAGTGGTAAAGACACCGGTATTGATTTCGTGGATCGTCTGCTGACAACTGCGAGACTGTCGGTTTGTAAAAACACGGTAGCTGTGTTGCTTTATAGCTCTGGTCAAAGCTGATAACATTCAAGAACTCTATACGATCCAACAATAACCCCAAAAATGAGATTTTGGCTGCACAACTGATCGTGTCCCTTCAAAAAAAAAAAACAAAGAGTTCAAGGGAATAACATGAGGACGGAGTTGCATAAAGCGTCAAAAGTTATCCGCTGGATAAGTTTGAGTGTTGCATGACGTCAGGTGCATTGTTCAACAACAACAACGTGACGCATGATGCGACGTCATTGTTGCTATTCGACGTACTACTTTCATGCAACTGGGTCTTGAACCGAAAGAATCGTCATCAAAGATGGCGATGCAAGCGGCTTTACATTGCAAAAACGAAAACTCGTGACTGAGAAATTGGTCGGCATCCAAAAGCAATTGCATGTGGCAATATTTTCTCTTGACTGTACAATGGATTTTTTATTACCACTACAGAAACCTAAAGTGCACCTTACGGGCATTCGCGTAGTATGCTATGCAGCAAGAGGTTGCAGCGGGGAAATTACAGTATAGTTGAACGGAGTATTTGGCCATATGCTCAATCAAGAATCATCGTTCGATGAAAGACGAACCAATCAGACAGCCACAACAGTTGCCAGCATGACTAACCCTCTAAATGTGTATAAAAGTTGGATGGAAATCGATGTTATCCAGTCACACTCGCCTTGACGTTAACAGTCAGTCTGTGAGAGTCAACGTTCGCCACGAATATGGTAAGTTTTGGTAAACAAAACGTAATGCATGTATGTTGAACACCTAGTTTTATACTGGTAACCGCATAATGGGGACTGCTGACATTGACCATGCGAGCATTATTTAGACACATTGTAGGACGTCACCACCGGCAAAATACAAGAATTTTGCACTTGCGTGCGTTTGCATGATACTCCTGCACAAAACAGAACACACTTTCAAAGGGAACGTTAAAGAAGAAACAAACAACGATAAATTGGACAAAACAGTGAGAAATTTATTTTAAAAATAACTGTAGTACGTTGTTCTCGTAAATGCACTTGTAATACACGATGGCAACAAATATGAAAGGAACATCGCGATTATAGTTGCATTACCTCCCGGGAAATTCTGTTTGGAATTCGTCGGGATCAGAATTTTTGATGGTTCATGAGTTTGCAGGAACACATTTCGAAGAGACATGTTTAATATTGCCCGTAAAGGCCAAGAGTTGAAACGAAATGACTCATCGCCCTCGGGGAATCCTGTCTCTCTTTACTGTAACTTTATCGATCCTAACAGCTTATATCGCGGGCATTCTTAATTAAGTTACGATGTCTTAATTGAAAATGAACGTGCATTACTATCACAACACTCTAAAACCATGTTGAATTGGTTTCCTGTCGACAGGCATGTGTTCATTTCAGAACACCATGCTTGCAAAAATGGATGTATGAATTATCTAGCATATTGGTATTAAGCAGCAGCCGGATCATAGGGAGATTTAGAAGGAACCCAGGAGAACCCCCCTCACGGATGCGACCATAAAAACTCCACCGGAGTACCGTTTTTAGGGTTAACGAAGATATTTATCTTTCCACGGTGGCTGCCCCCCCCCCCCCCCTTCAGTCCCTTACGTCATACGCTTATCATTCAAACATTTGCAACCTGCTGCGCTCTGTAAACTTTACCAATCCTGAAAAGTTCGCAGCAAATATGAAAACTGAGCACAAAGTTTAGAAATGGACAAAACTTGCTGACAATTTTGACGAGTTGACCTATTTTAGATCATGAACTGAACGCAAATGAAGCATTGGTTCTTTATTCCAAAAACAGTTGAAGTCACTTTGACCGCTACATCTTCACTTTCTTTTAATTTTTATAAACGACGAGGTTGCTTTTTCAGCTATTTCATTCTACAAGGGTTTGACTGAGTAAATGAAATTTCGATCAAGAGCTTGGAAAAGTTATTTTGAGCGCACTGACAGTTCTGATGGAAACTATGCAATTTCGTCGGGTTTAATTATTGGCAACTGTCGTGGCCTTCAAACTCCAGTAAAACAGTACTTCCTTTCACACAAAAAATCTGAGTTTAAGTTAACGTTTTGGGGTGATGTTTCTGTCTTCCTAACATCTGCTACAAAAAAAAAATTAGAAATACGTTTAAACGTGTTATCCGATCATGGTCTATCGCAATTACAAACACTTCTTATGTAAACACGTCTCACGGATCAGATAAATTCACTTAGCCATATCGCAATTAATACGGTCCGTCAACCGCCAAACACCACGCCGCAAAAATTGATTTACCTTTCGCCTTGACCAGAATGCACTGTAAGAACGCGACCGACGAAACTACTGGATGACATGCGATAACCCCCGACCAATGCTCTACAATGCAAAATGATTCCTCGCTCCTCAGTCTTCTTACATGTAGATCTTCACCTCTAAGGCAAAAGTCCAATTGTGTTTTGTTTCAAGAAAATGAAAAGGTTTTGTTCACTAAACATCTCATTAACGTCAAAGGCTGATTCGGTATAACAAATCACATTGAACATAATTTCGTCAAAGGACGTCAACGAGAATCAGAAACGATTGTACCTACAGCTCTTCGATGTAGGTCTTTGTTTACGCATTAAACAGCACGGTTTCGTTTTGTTTTGTTAATTTTTGATAATTGACTACTGTCGTCATCAACGATATAAGGTTCTCTTTGAACTCCGTTATAGTACTATAAATTCGCGTTTTATTCAAGGGAATCAGATCAGATTGGTTAATTACAAGAAAAAAACAATATTTTGCGGACAAGATGTTTACCGGAGTCCATTGAATCACGTGGTCTTGATCGTTTTGACAAGGGATTCGCCCACTTAGTGAACATTAACGTTTGTGAAAGCGATTATCCCGCTATCAACAATCACGAATTATATTACGAATAAATGACTCATCTGATTGTTATCGACCAAGTAAATGTAGGGTGCGTCACTGCACGTCAGTTTTCTTTTATTTTATTTTGCCGAGCCTTAATTCGCGAGATACATGTACAACAGGCGAGCTATTGCGGCAAACACGAAAATTAAGCAGGTCGCGTGCCTGATTACGACATAATCCGGTTTTCTTTTTTTCCCCCCTCTGTCTCAAGGCATTTGAAAATCTATACTCGTGGGAGTTAATTAGGGATAAAGAACATGAAATTGACATTTGCCAGTTGCTTAGCTGTCAATATTGAATTCTTAACCAAAGCGCTTATGGGTTTAAAACAGTACGCTCATTCGATCTTAAATTCATGTTGCCGAATAAGCCACAGAATTGCAGCTAGCTTGGCATTTTTCTCTCCAAAATCAAAAGTGCCCTGGACCCAGAGGTGAGGAAATAATCTAAGTACACCCTTCTAATCTACCTACATTCCAGACGTTCGGATTAAAACATGCCATCCAACTGACAACCGGATTTTTCTCAATGCTCATTCGTCTGAAGTGTATTGACAGCAAAACTGTTTAACTAAACAAGGGTCTGCGCTTTACAAGGAGGTGAATACGTTAGGATTCAGTTTAGTTTAGGATACAACATAAGTCAGAGTACAAACCTCTGGACTTCTTTTACATAAAACAAGTTCAAAGAACTCCTGAATGCCATTTATGGCAATCACTCCCTGTTTACTGCACAGAACTGCCATAGAACGTGCCTCCCGTTCAGTAACGCTACGACCTCTCTAAAACTAAGCAAGACTTCTCGAGACTACGTGAGATATTGCCGTGTATTTTAAATGAGAACCCGTGACTTTGGCTATATTTTAATTAGGTTCTAGAGTAGGTCCTAGCGTTACTGAACGCACGCGCCTGATCCGATTTATTTTTCCTTTTGAGAGCAGAACAAAGGGACAAATCGTGGCTAGCTTTAGACCAAAAAGGCAAAGGAATTGTCAAGCATCTTGGGTATAATAGACCACTTATTCCCAGAATGCAACACTTCAGTAGCGGCTCCTTCACATGCAGATCGATTATCTGATTCGCCTTCTGAAAAATTCAAATGTGAACACTCGACGATCTCACACGTCTGATCTGTTAATACTTATCACTGACGTCACAGTCTGTCTGTGTCCTTTCGCAAGTGATTGAACATAATGTTAGCTCTTTGGTCATTACTCGTAAGACACATTTGCGAACTTCGTTTTAAGTGTCTGAACTGCCTTTTGATCATACTTTATGAACGCTGTATTAGCAGGGACGAATTCAAGATTTTGAGTTCGGGGGGCATGACCCCCCGGGCCCCCAAATCCTCCACTAACTATTGTCAGGTTCAACTCGCGACTACGAAACATTTATTCAAACGGCTCCCTCTATCGGAAAATTTTTCAAATATAGGCCCATGGGCTTACTTTAGCTGTAGCATTTGAGTATTTCTACGATTTGTTGGATTATCCGAAATGGAGTCAGCGAGTGCCATACAAAAAGCACGGCTTTATGAGAAATAGGGTCGGATTTATTTCTGGCATGTTTTGGGTTATCCATAAAATGAAGATAAGGTGCCGTTGGGCCCTCTCCTATAACTACATGTACACATAATGGTCCCTATTCCATGTCGTTGTCAATGGCACATTTTCCGTATGTTGTCCCCTTTTCCGAAAGTACGTCCGGGCTTAGAAAATTATCAATTATTATTTAATAAGGTAAAAATATGCCATTTTAATGTACGCTTTAGGCATTTCTATCAGATATTCCAAGTAGTGAACGCTTACGTTGTTCGCGTGGGGATCGGCGGACTGCATTTAACAAAAACGTCAACGATGGGAATCAACCAATGAAATACGTACCTCATTAACTGTTACATGTACGTATCTACCCTTTACTAATAGGAAAACCATAAATACATTCAACGCGTTAGTTTTCACGTCACTCTTGCAATCCCGTCACCATGTTTTGTTTCTATATCATCTAGTGCAAAAACAGAGCAGCATTTACAATTCGCGGTGTATTATATTTAAAAAATGTTCATCTTTTTCTAGCGCGAATGTATTAGTATCCATGTTGGGCAGGCTGGCGTCCAGATCGGTAACGCGTGCTGGGAGCTGTACTGTTTGGAACATGCCATTCAACCAGATGGACAGATGCCCTCGGACCAAACTATTGGCGGAGGTGACGACTCCTTCAATACGTTCTTCAGCGAGACGGGCGCAGGCAAGCACGTGCCACGAGCTGTGTTCGTTGATCTGGAGCCGACTGTAGTAGGTAAGAGCAATGGCATTTTTAGTGTTTTCAACGCTGGTAATATTCAAGGTAATTAAGTTACGCACACCTTGTTATCCATGCCACTTAAAGGAGAATGCCAGCCCCAAATACAATCTATCTTGTATCAATTTAGATCGAGTAGGTCCACTCGATAACAGCAAGTACAGTTATTTTACCTGACAGCTGACGGAGGTGTTGAAATTAACCAATGACGTCAGAGGTTCGAACTCCGTCTGCTCCTGAGCAGTTCACAACACGCTTATTGGTGTCTGCTTATCGATTGAATTCGTCGTTTTACACCAATAAATCGTCAATATTCGAACCTTTACAAATACACCGAGTTCTTAAAAAACCGTGTTGCTTTATTTCGCTGTTACGGATTTAAAGGTATTTGAACGTACGGTAGCCTACGAAGTTCGGTAGGCTAATTTACCAAGGTCGGTCGCGGGAGTTTGGGGTCTGTTCGGTGAAAAATTCGAATTATTCTTCCGTAAAATACAGACAGGAGAACATAGCAATGTGTTGTAATTTAAGACTTGCCGTTTTTTCAGCTCTAAGCACACAAAACGCTTGTTATCCCGGCCAGTGGCTCGGAACCCGATCGGGCCAGTCGCGGCCGGACTGAAGACATAACGAACATAAACCAGCCAAAGTTGGAAACTAAACTTCCAGTAACGAAAAGACTATATACTAGTGAGCCAAAGAAATTATGTGCACGTGATTCTTTTGCTGAATTAGCCGAGAAACTGCAAATCTACTTACTCGTCGGGGGCCGCGAAGTCAGGTTCTCCTTCCACAGAACCGTCAAGGCAAAAGTTGTACAGTAACAATGATTCGAATAATGTATATGTATATCTAAATAAAGATTCCCCTAATATCTCACCAAAGGATATAAAATCAAGTTACTGTTTCACGACAGCTTTCTGTCAGCAAACATTGAATTAGCATGTGCTCACATGGGCACGGTGCTCGGTCAATTAGCATTATTGCACTTAAAGCCGATAACGCAATGATTTATTCATTGCTGGCTTCTCAAAATATTTGAACTTACGAACACTCCAAAGGCATTAAACATTGTATCTAATGAAACAGACTTTGTTTTAGTTTTATATAAGCATTGATTAGGGTTAGAATAATTCATTTTGAAACAGAACGCACAATAAGAAACGTCAACATCTCGATTTAGAGGGGTGCTCATCCGACGAAGACTTCACAGGTCAATCGTTAGGTTTCACAGGCCATCAGTTCGAACGGGAATACACTGATCAAGAAATACTAGAGAGGCGCCGTGAACGTGCACAGACAACGGAACATATGGCCAACTACAATTCTCCATAACCAAAGACTGATCAACAACTTATCAGCGTTTCTTTGTCTCTCGCCTGACGAACGCAAACACACTAGCCACAGCATCTGACTTCAGTCACAGTCTCTTTTTCTGCTGTTTTGGTAAGCTGGCATTCGTCAATGAAATCACTGTCGACGAAATGCAGGCCACAGACACGAGATGTTTCACGGCCTCATACTTGGTATTCAAAGCGCACTTTTCATTCTTCAATGCCGCGATCCACTTCCGAAGCATAACTGGCTCTTGAGGAAATCGAAAAAAACAATATACCCGCTTTCCTCGCAGTTTCATAGTTCGCGCAAGCGGGAACGATACACCACAACATAGCGGCACTCACTCTGCAGAAGAACCACTGACGCCACTGCGTCGTTTCTCACCTTCAGGTTAACGCTACACCTCTGGGTGAGGTAAGATCGACCGTATAAGAGGTGATGTGGATATAGACCTATTAAGACCGTAAAAATGGCTAATTAAATCGGGTGGCATTCTCCTTTAACACGATCAACGCGAGAAAGCCATAAGTGTGTCAAGCTTATGTGGGCAGGCTAATTGTTCTGCCGAGCTGAACATGAACCGCTTACTGTTACCCACAGCTCTCACCATTGCGTGTAATTACAAAATACAAAAACATGTGAAGTGCGGTTTTGCATGATTTTTCTCCATGAAATGAAAAATATGACGGAAATGACTCCCGATTTCGTAGAAAAATGTTTCGCCTTTTCTATTGAAACAGTCGAGTTAAATAATTATTTTTTATGGCGGGCTAGTTAGCAGAATAGGCCTACACAAACTCAATATTACCGACGAGCTAGTTAAGTATGTACACATTGCCTTTGAGGGGTTAAATCGCATGTTCCCTTTGTAAAGTGGGACGCTTTGGGGGTTAGATTCACCAGTAGTGGTCGCGGAATAAAAATTGGACAGCAAAAAATAAGAACATGTCTGTAATTTGATTTACTAACATGGACAACAGGTGACCCCACTGTTCGTATTATGTAACGTTACATCGTCAGAAGATAACGAGTCCCGACTTTCGTGATTTTCTTCGTGCTACAGCAATTGACCTATCGCCAGGATTTTGAATGAGGCAGCATTATTGATACACCTTCGTTTCCAAGCAGCCAAACCAGTGGCGGATCTAGGATATCACAAGGGGTTGGGCCCAACATTTTGTCTGTAAACATTTACTCAAAGCACGATTGTAGATGCGCATAGCACCGAATGGGGGGAGGTCGGGAGGGGGGG
>NMRA01000701.1:14052-43034 GCA_002633005.1 Phoronis australis | reverse complement strand
CCCCCCCTAAATCTGCCTATGCAAACAACACGTTGCGGGGTAAAACTTGTTTGTTAGTCGACATTAGGCAAGGGGGCGGAGCTTGCTATAGGTCACTTCTGATATGATAACCAAATGATCATTTCAGATGAGGTGCGTACAGGGACCTATCGCCAATTGTTCCACCCTGAGCAGTTGATCACGGGGAAGGAAGACGCCGCGAACAACTACGCACGCGGTCACTACACCGTCGGCAAAGAAATGATTGACCTCGTCCTAGACCGTATCCGTAAGCTGGCAGACCAATGCACTGGGTTGCAAGGCTTTTTGATCTTCCACTCTTTTGGTGGAGGTACCGGCTCCGGGTTCACGTCTTTGCTCATGGAGCGACTAAGCGTCGACTACGGCAAGAAGTCTAAACTCGAGTTCTCAATCTACCCCGCACCGCAGGTGTCTACTGCTGTCGTGGAACCGTACAACGCCATTCTCACCACGCACACCACACTGGAGCACTCCGACTGCGCCTTCATGGTCGACAACGAAGCCATCTACGACATCTGTAGGCGTAATTTGGACATCGAGCGTCCCACCTACACCAACCTGAACCGTTTGATTGGTCAGATCGTCAGCTCCATCACCGCGTCTCTCCGATTCGACGGCGCCCTCAACGTCGACCTGACGGAGTTTCAAACCAATTTGGTGCCTTATCCTCGTATCCATTTCCCACTGGCCACGTACGCACCGGTAGTTTCTGCGGAGAAGGCCTACCACGAGCAGCTCACCGTTGCAGAGATCACCAACGCCTGCTTTGAGCCATCAAATCAAATGGTGAAATGTGACCCTCGCCATGGCAAATACATGGCGTGTTGCATGCTATACCGCGGAGACGTAGTGCCAAAAGACGTGAACGCCGCCATTGCCACCATTAAGACAAAGCGCACCATCCAATTCGTCGACTGGTGTCCAACCGGCTTCAAAGTGGGAATTAACTACCAACCACCAACTGTCGTTCCAGGCGGTGACTTGGCCAAGGTTCAGCGTGCTGTCTGCATGTTGAGTAACACCACTGCCATCGCCGAGGCCTGGGCTCGCCTTGATCACAAGTTTGACCTTATGTACGCCAAACGCGCCTTCGTACACTGGTATGTCGGTGAGGGAATGGAGGAAGGCGAGTTCTCGGAGGCACGCGAGGATCTCGCTGCTCTGGAGAAGGACTACGAAGAAGTGGGAGTAGATTCAGCAGAGGCGGAGGACGAAGACGAAGAACCCGAAGAATATTGAGTACGTGTTGCAAAAACAGGGCTTCCAAAAGGTGCCTTAAGTCACTCTTTAACGTTTAGATCAGGTACATGTAATAAATTGTGCTCAGTCAAAAGCTTGGAATCGATTATTCTGCACGATTGCATTTGGTGCAGATGAAAGAATTTAACATATATAAAGCAATAAAATAAAAAGCGAAAGTGTTTCGTTTTTTCGGCTGCCACAATGATATCCCTGCGATACCGTAAACACTTGCGTATGAGACCGAGAACTTGTCTTTAAACTTAAATGTAGGCCCGGTAGGTTTTACAAGATATTGAACAAAATGAGGATTTACTGGCACCCAGAATTTGGAGAAATATGCCAGTTCGGGAAGCGGTTATATTATATAGTATATATGATACCTTTCCGATTTCCCTAATACAGGGGTAAAATACGTTATGGTTTTGTGTTAAGAGTGCTACACAAATATCGGAATTCACAAGTTAGATTTGAAAATTCAAGCCTACCGGTAAAGCGTTGAAGCACTCACGCATCATCAAAACGCGCCTACACTTACGCAATCCCCATTTCCACGGACATCAAACCGTTGGTGGCCTAGTCGCTTTGCTGTGATTCTCCAAGTGATAACTATTCAGTTTGCTATGGTTGTCCCGATCTCCCGAAGTCTGATAGCAGCAACTGCACCACATTCACGATGCTTCTGAGACCAGACCAACGATCACATTCACAACTAGTACAGTCACACAGAAATTTCAGGCAACCCGTCACCTGACAAGCGCGGAGAGAGGACATGGACCCCTTCCAAAAAACCGACTTTTCATTTTTGACTTGCGACCAAGATTTGTCTCAACTTCAAACTTTGAATCTTCCACATCCCTTAAGATAGTCAAAATTAAAAGTTAAGTCAAATGAAAAGGTTAAGCCAAACTTAAAATTCAATTTCTTGAAACGGACTTTTATCTTAGAATTGGATGAAATTTAAGATTTGTCTTAGCTAAGTCAGTTTTCTTGGAACGGGTCCCCAGATCTTGCGAAGCCGACGGCATCATACACGATCACGCCAGAGTTACGTTAGATCTTGTTGGCGTTTGCCGAGTAAGCATGCGACTTAACAAGTCCAACACTAACCAGGCATACATAACCACCACGGTTACACGGAGAACTGAAATTTTGGAGTAAATGAGTCCTAAACAACCGCAATGTTCGCTAATAATATGAGAATGTATATGGCTACCAACATCAGTCGCGCATGCTCCGCAGTCCGCACATGCTCCCAGCCCAGCTAAGTTACAGTAGGCGTTGCACAAAGACGCCAGGCCTCCAACAATAGTATCCAACGGTTTGAAAATCCAGGACATTCAAAAATCCTGTCCACCAAGACACAAAACAAATATATCAGTAAATCTCAAATAAATTTAAAGATATATCAAATCATTACAACTTTTCTTTGTAATTATAATCAACAAGACAAATTTTCAACTACCGCATCCAAACACCACGAAATATGCAAAATGCAAAAATAATGACACAGAAACAGCCCTTTTTACAAAATAGAATATAAAAAACAATAAAAACGATTGCACAGTTTTCTGATTTTACAAAACAAAGATGTAACAAAATGTGGAAACACTTTCCACAATGACTAGNATTCAATTTCTTGAAACGGACTTTCATCTTAGAATTGGATGAAATTTAAGATTTGTCTTAGCTAAGTCAGTTTTCTTGGAACGGGTCCCCAGATCTTGCGAAGCCAACGGAATCATATACGATCACGCCAGAGTTACGTTAGATCTTGTTGGCGTTTGCCGAGTAAGCATGCGACTTAACAAGTCCAACACTAACCAGGCATACATAACCACTGAACTCAACGGTTACACGGAGTACTGAAATTTTGGAGTAAATGAGTCCTAAACACCCGCAATGTTCGCTAATAATATGAGTTCCTTAGAGAATGTATATGGCTACCAACATCAGTCGCGCATGCTCCGCAGTCCGCGCATGCTCCCAGCCCAGCTAAGTTACAGTAGGCGTTGCACAAAGACGCCAGGCCTCCAACAATAGTATCCAACGGTTTGAAAATCCAGGACATTCAAAAATCCTGTCCACCAAGACACAAGACAAATATATCAGTAAATCTCAAATAAATTTAAAGATATATCAAATCATTACAACTTTTCTTTGTAATTATTTCAACATGACAAATTTTCAACTACCGCATCCAAACACCACGAAATATGCAAAATGCAAAAATAATGACACAGAAACAGCACTTTTTACAAAATAGAATATAAAAAACAATAAAAACGATTGCACAGTTTTCTGATTTTACAAAACAAAGATGTAACAAAATGTGGAAACACTTTCCACAATGACTAGGTAGCATTGAGCCAAGAGTGAAGTGAATTGGGTTCAGTACCAATCAAGTAGTCAGCATGAGATCACCGCCATATTCATGATAACAAACATATCTTGCTGTTTGCAGATTCAGAAGATTTTTTGGAACCTGAAAGCAAACACTGCCCAATAAGTTTCATGCATTGCAACAAGAGAAATCTATTCAAAGCCATGTGCAGGAAAAACTATCAATCAGGACAAATCAATATTGGCTAATTCAAAACTAAAATAAATCGATTTGCAGCAGCAATTAATTCAGTTGAAGAAGTGAGTTCAGCTTGGTCTGTACTACAGTCGAACTGCGTGAGCAGAAATCCATATAGCGTGCACTATTTCGTAATAGGATTGAAGTTGTTTTGGGAGCATTCATTAGTCTCAACAAGGACTCAGCAATGTTCCCTAACGTTTACAGCGCATTTGTAGACTTTGTTTGCAAATATTTTTTAACAGTCTCATTATTATGAATTCCTCATTCACCTATGACATTTTCTGATATATGAGAAAAGAAATAAGAACTCGGTTCTTAAATCAGGGGATGCAGTGGGGCCAAGTGAAATGAGTGACAGCTTCCTTTAGTCAAGGTTATGAGTTCGAGTCCCACTGGGGCACACTGCTAGACCCTTGATACAAGTCTCTAAGCTCCTTTTAACTATATATAACTATATTAATTAAGCATAGAAATAGTTCCACGTGATTAGTGCAGTGGCTCCACATGCACGGCTGGCACACATTTGGTGCAACGTGGACCAGACCACCTGCCGTAATTTGTTTTAAATTTAGGACGTGGCATGAAAACGGACCTGCTTGTTTTCGGCAGTATTTATGAAAAGAATAATCAACATAGAGTTTAGTTTTGCTGTATATCAAAGCTTAAATGTGATGTTGCAATGGAAATAAAGTAACAGTAAAAGAACAATCCATGTATGCCTAAAGTCTACAAATGCACTGAAACTTCAGGGAATACAATGGAGTACCTTTTGGGACTGTTTTATGCAACTGGCCACTGGCCTCCCCCAAGAGTCCCTGAAAGGCATGCTACTATACCTGCTTTGGATCCCAAATACTCTAAAGAGGCGGTGCCTTGAGAAAAGGTGGCTACAGGGTGGAACTCAACATTCCTAGGTAGGTCACAGAAAGCAACACCTGGAAGTAAAAAGTATTTCAGGAAAAAGGACAAACCAAGACCACACATAGATTTAACTCTCAGATATTGTACTTCTAATAGCATGCGAAAATTCTGATCACTTTTTTGCACAAAAATACAAATATCATTTTATAAAATCAACACACACCAAACACTGCTACCAGTATACATTTTTCATAGCTGTTTTAATCATTTCCACCAAAAATGCAGCACATTTTAACATTTGCTTTGTATTTTTCACCTTAACTATTGAAACAACAAACCCCAGTTTTGCAAAATGTACCACTCAAAGGTCAAAGGGCAATTATGAGCTGAAAATACACATCGAAAAGTGACCCACGTTCTTTGCCTTAAGATAACAAAAAAGTAGACTTTGCGTCTAACCCATTAAAGGTACATTGAGTGCTGTTTAGGTTGTTTCCTTGAGACGTCTCATTTCACATAATGGCGAGTGTTGAATATTTCCAATTAATTTTTGATAGTCGCAAAAATTACGACACGAAATAAAGCAAGTTAAAATATTGTTTGTAGAAAATACTGTGGTCCAAATAGAGCTCGTAGGAGTTAATAACGTCTCAATCGATTTTTATCTTACTCTGGAGCTGGTCATTTTTGAGCCGTCGATTTATTTGGCGCCTTAAGTAAAAAAGAAAATTTCACTTGTCGGCAATATCGTGTCCTAATTTGGCGAGATTTTGCAGTTAGTACTGTTTAATTTTAACATGAGGCAGTGTGGCCTAGTGTGTTGAGTGTCTGCCTCCTGTTCGTAAGGTCAGGAGTTCGAATCTCACTGGATTCCACTGCTAGACCCTTGAGACTTAACTCAACAGCTCAGTCTTCTTTTATGTATACATGTATGTGTTCAATGTGTTTATTAATAAATGACAGAAAATAAATTTGAAAATAAATGAAGCGATCCAGATCCTCTCAATGATACCATTGTTGATCGGAATGTAGAATACATAAACTAAACAAACTAAAACAACAAAAACGGATCAACTGGAATTTTCTGATCATATGATTATTCCGAAAATTCCAGTTGATCCATTTTTGTTGTTGAAAAATGGATTCCGGTTTTGGTACAGTGGACCTGGCCGAGACGCCTGCGTACATCTAATGCAACGTGCACCAGACCACCTGCACTATTTTTTCTCTTTAATTTTAACATACATGCGGCAGCACCATCTGCAAGCTGTTTGCAGTCACCGTCAGTCTTGAACCACACCTGACCCTCACAGCAATCTAGAAACATTACTACAGAAACGGAGCCTGAAACACAAAAGGAAATTTATTTAAATACATGTATGAGACGATTCAAATATGCAACAATTCTCTGCGTGTTCAAGTTTCTAATGAAAGCGCTTAACACTGTTCTTGTCCAGAACCAATATTGTCTCATTATTTCAGCTGTGTTTGTTTGTATTTACATGTTTGCATTTTCAAAAACATGAAATATTTTTTAATAATATTGTCTCCCATTTACCAACTATAAGGGTTGGGTTATGTAACGGAATTAGAAGAATGAGCCAAGGTTTGATAACATCAGAGCTACTAGCCTGTGATAACCACAACTCTATGGTCCCCTTGACATGCCATTGGGCAGATCTAACATAACAGGCCATAGGTTTATCCCAACACTAATGGCTTATTGCACTCAAAGGCAAAAAGCAGTGGGTGTGCCCTTCAAGTCATTCCACAAAGATTAAACAAAATACTGTCCTGCATAACCTACATGATACTTGTGAAACTTTTAAAAGGTGCGACAACGGTCCATAAACACCTCTCCTGTGTCCGGCATGGTAGAGATTGCCTGTCATGACATCCCATCCCCACGAGTGGAGGCAAGAGCCAACATACGGAGCAGAGTGAGCGGCTGGATACTCAAAACTCATGTCTGATGTTCCTACAGAGTGAATAAGAAACTTGATTGTTGAAAAAATATGACTCACGGTAATTTGAAGTGAAATTTTGTTACATTTGGTTCATGATGACAGAATAGGATATTGAATTATTAGTCAGAAACAAAAGTTAGTAACTTAAATTTAAAACATAACATTCAAGACTCCCAAGCACATTTATATTTGTTATCAATGGTGATTTAATGGCCTGAAACGATAACAACTGCCAAAATGCCTAAATCTTAAGTACTGTAATTTCAAGGGGATAACCAGTTTTAGCCCAAAAAAAAAAAAGTTTTTGAGATTGTTGGGTAGGTAGTCTTCTTGAAGTTATTCGCTTTGACCAGAGCGATAAAACAGCAAGATCTGTTGATTTCGTAATGTCATTATTAGAAAACCAGAATTTTCAACATTCCTGAGTGTCTAGCCACTCACCAGAAAACAAGGAAGGCAACCTTACGGGTTAAAGGGATATTTACAGCGTATTTGGGGATTCTTGATAGATGAGAGAGTCTTCGTGAAGTTCTCAGCTACATGTATGATCAGTGCCATAAAACAACAAAACCCATTATTTATGTGACTAAACAACACAATTCTCGCTGTTGTCTACCAGACATTTGTTGAAATCAAGGCCAGTATCTTTTCCACTTAACTTTAAATACGTTGAAAAAACTCTACTACTTGATGTGTGGGATTTGGCTCGGTGCAAATCAGTTAACTGCTATTCCAGAGACGGTGGGTTTGGTTCTGCGCTATTGCTAATTCTTGCAAAGTTACTTTTCTTGCTGAGAATGTCACTTTAAATACCCTTAAAAATTCACAGTCATTTGTCGCATTGGCTTTTAACTCTACTAGCACAGAGTATTAGACTACAACCACTTAAGGCTTGACTCTATCTTGGTCTCGAATACATTGTCGCCAACCATGTTACTTAACCAAGAGGAAGAGAAGAACACCTTTCAATGATCAATTACAATTTGAACCAAACTAGATATTCAAACTCTGAAAACCAATCTTACCAATACCCAGACTGAAACATTTAGGGTCTTTTAGATCAAACGTCATCTTCCATGCGTGGAATCCACTGCTGACAGCGCGAGCTGCATGCGCAAGACAAACATGGCTGTCAGACGTATTGGTAGCTTCACATCTGCCTACAGTCTACAGAAGGTAAATGATTGAATATTAATCACAACACAGTGTGAGTGTCAAGATATGGTACAGCACCTCTGGTTTGGCGCAGTACGGAAGCAGAAATGTACTTTGAAACTTTGATCTAATGTTGTTCAATATCAAATCAAAAAGTAAGAATTCATACATCTATTAAGAAGGTGGTCTTCATTGGTTATGCAAGTCATTTTCATACATTTTCGATTACAAAAAATTTCTCATTCATTGTTTTCCTCTCAAGTCTCTGGATGCGCGTCTCTGGTGCATTGGGAAATTTGTCAAGTGTAAGATTGTGAGAACCTCTTAGTTTAGTTTGTATTATCTGGAATTCCTGAACTTGAGTTCGGATTCTGTCCATGGAGCTGAGGCATGCTGTTAGAAAAAAGTACATTTGAGGATACCATACCTGGTACAGTTGGTAGTCTACCGACTTGCACCAGTCGTGAAAGACAGAGTTGAATGACAGAAATTTAAACATGAGACTCTCTTCAAAGTCTTTGTCCACGACCTTCAAACTTCTTTCCAAGAGATCTTTTTTCATTTCCAAACTGCATAACTTTTTACCTAGAAAAGAGACTGCGATGCATGAACTGCCAAGTTAACAGAAGAAAAAATATTTACAACTTTTTATTTCTTAATTAAATTCCTGATACTATGGGTTGACAATTTTGCTCATTTAAAAGGAAAACCCAGTTTTGGTTTATTAACAGAAATGGCTTTCTCATAGTTATCTAAAACAAAATAATGCTCTAACCTTTGACAACCCTCAAAAGTTTGAAGTAAAATTTGAGAACTTTTTACTAAGTCTACTAAATAGACAAGCATGACTTATACTTTAGGAGAGTTACACCACAATTGCAGAACTATAATATACAATATATGACATGAAGAGTATGTTTTCAGTTGAATGCCTGGTTTGATCACTCAAGTGAGACGCCAACATTGCATTAGTAGGAGACGAAAAGAGGATTGGTGGAAATCATCAAAAAGGGTTTATTATCTTTTGAAACTACTTACTCTGCCATGACAAATACTGTTAAGTTTTAGACTGAGCTAAAACATAACACCGTTCAAATAAAAAAATGCCATTTTGTTTGAAATCAAGTAAAGGTATTAGACATTACTTAAGAACATATCCAATTAAATGAAAACTGCAGTAACAGGCTGACAAAATTAGACAAAAACCAATTAGCAAAATTTTTTAACACGACTTCCAAACAACTTTATGACTTTCAGTTTATTTTTTGGAGTTAGCTTAACTTCAATAAAATGTCAGTCTTATTTGGTCAAATTTTAACTTCCTGCATATACCTACCAGGCCCATGGATGTACCTCAACCTGACAGGCAGGTAACATCCCCTGTACCATACACAAGGTGTGAACGCCTGTCCTTCGGCATCCGAGAGCTGGATGGTAACAGGAAGTGAACAGCCAAACAGGCTGTAGTGTACAGTTCGGCTGTCACAGTCAACAACCATCTGCAACTCTTGGTGAATGAGATCCATGCACAAACCTAAACAAATAGAAGATTGTACTACTACATGTAATTAAGCATGGCGGCATAACCTCATCCTGATATCAAGTGGTGGCACTCGATGGCAATAAAAATTTTTTTAACATTGACACTTGGCTCTGCACATAATGACGATCTTTTGCGAGACATCAACTAAATTACTACAAATAATGTACAATCTTATAACTGTGGCTGTTATTAATTCACAGGAACTCAAAAATCAATAATTAGCAGATGCCTTGCCATACTGTTGCAATTTTTCAATTATTTCACTATCAAATTCACTCAAAATGTTGGTTTACAACAAAAATTTCACAACTTCCTTCCCTGCCATATTGTGTATAACAATTGAAACACAGTACACACAGGATGCGTTGAAAACCCGTGATGATATACTTTGGGCAAATGCACTACGTCTGGCTTATACAAAAAATTACAAACCAGTAGTTGATGCTGTGCACTTTGGTGTGAACAGCTCCCCATTAGTGGGATCAAACCCCCACATTCCCTCCTGGAACACTGGCTCAGATGAGTCAATATCAGTGTCTGCAATGTCGTTTCCACTTTCAACTGTAATGAAAATGACTTAACTAAAATCAGGTGTTTCACACATGAACTACGGAAAATGCAACAATTCAGGCTCCATTTCCAGTACAACAAGCAAACAGATCAATGTTAGACACCTAATAGCATCAAAGCTTATAGAAAAATTCTTATACGTTGCTCACTTTTCAACCAAGTTTAGCCTAATCAATAAGGGCTAACAGCTAACTCCATGACATATTGTACCCCTCAAATGACTGACAATAAAATATATATTACGTCTCAAAACATTGAATTTGCAATCTACAGTCACGTTCCCATTAGAAGCAAAACTTCGCTTTTACCGAAGGGAAAGGTTAACTTCGGTAGTTAATCTGCAAGCGAAACTTCGCATAAAATTGTACTATTTAAAAGAGAAGCTTCGAAACTCACCAAAGCTTCAGTGCAGTGGGAACACTAAAACCGAACCTTCATCGAAGTTATCGGTAGAAGTCGTGGCAACGATATACGATCACATGAGACCCGCAAAACATGATTGTTGTTTGTTATTGTAGCATAGCCGAAATGCCCTCAAAAGACGGAAATAAATAAATAAAAGAAAGCATATCTGATGAAGAATGACACTGATCATTTTCATAAACACTCATAAATGGCAGGCGAACATTTTTCAGTTAGCCTCGAAACCACTACTCATTATTTTATTGAGAGCATGAAAGAACTGCGTTGTCAGTTTTCATAGGTAGCGATAACTTCAATATCGCTGTGTAGTCGGAAATGTAAGCAAAGTTTCAACGAAGCTTCAGTAAACCGAAGTTCTCCTAATGGGAAAGTGACTTAAAATCTTCAATACATGAAAAAATATTGCTGCAACAAAAATGAGGGCACCCAGACAATAAAATAATATTGAAAAACATTTGCCTTGCCAAATGAGTAGGGGGTTGGGAAACAGTCCAAGCTAACACTGACTTACCAACACCTATTATCACATTTTGTTTAGCACTAAATACAGCTTCTTCAACAGTTTCTCCATCCCTTCTTTTCGTCAGTGATGTGTATTCTGGCAGAAGGCTAAAGCCCCAAACATGGATACCGTGTTGCACAGATTCTGTAGCCACAACACTGAACCATTGACAAGAGTTATCTGCCCATGTCACAGTTGGCCTTATTGTCTGTGGATCATTTGGTAACACTTTTGCAGAACTACTTAAACAGGTCCACGAATCCGTCACAGAAATGCTGATAAGAGAACGGATGCTCTGCTTCCGAATCTGTTTGGCAAGATTGCAAATAGAGACTTCTGTGTTGCCATAGCAACAAGCTACAGCAGGATACAGAGGTCGAGAGGTGTCCAATACTGAAAAATGTTTGATATTATTTCATCAAGAACATTTTTGTATCACCAGAACTTTGCATCGCAACCAAAGCGAAGCTTCCTTCAGCAGCTTATTAATAACAAATAGAGAATTTACAAAATTAAATTAAAATGTTTTGAACAAAAATGCTAACAACTGTTTCTTACAGGATATAAATCACAAATAAATCCATCTTAAATGACATAAATGGCAATAAAAAGTGATTGTCTGAGATCTGAGCCTCAATGGAGAACTGAATCTTCAATCCAGAGGTTAAAGGTCAAACATTCTGGTGGTGGAGTTAAATCTGACTTGCTATATGGCAGAGCATGTTAAACTAATTTAACTGGTAAAGTCACTGGCCTTCATTTCAATGAATTTCTGACAGACAACGGCGAGAGTTGGCAAAATGTACTAAAATTACAAAATCACAACGGATTCTGTTGTTTTATAGCTCTAGTCAAAGATTATAAATTCAAGAAGTCCATCTCATACAGCAATAACCATAAAAATGTTTTTCGGACATAAATCCGATAATGCCTCTTTAAATTTTTAAGAATTATTACTACAGTATTATTGTTAAAACGATGGTGGCAACTGGATTGTTCTAATCAAATAACAGGTGGTCAAGTAAAACAAGTTACTATCAGCCAGCTTCATCCACCAAGTAAAACAAAAGACCAAAAGTAGCAGCATAGCACATGCAAGATATCCAATGCTTTAAACAAATGGCATAGGGGGTCTGCTAGAATTCATCACAACAGATTAGCAAACTAGAAAGAAAGTTACCCACATTCCAAGCTAAGCCATCGGGGGTTTGTTTTGTGAAAAGTGACTAAAGGACTTATAAGTCACAAATCTGGGGTCTGTTTCTTGAAGTGACATGAGACTTAGGATAGAAATTTGGTCTTGCACTCCTACTTCACAGTTGCTGGAAAAAGGGGTAATGGTCGAATATCACGTGCCCGAATTTTGAGAACCAGTTTTCTCAACTGAATAGCAGGCATCAAACTGGTTCTCAAAATGTGGGCACGTTATATCTTACTATATCCGAAAGGTAGTAGTCAAGTAAGTATGAACACATCGCCGTCTATAAACAGTTTATAGATATTATCTCAGTAACTAGCAATTATTGTTTATATTTTCAGAGATTTTTCACGTCCCCTCACCTGAGATTTAATTAATTTTCAGAAACAGTTGCGAGGGGCATATGAACAAATTTCTGACTTAAGTCTTAAACAGGCCCATGGTCACGCTCTACACAACTATTTATGAAAATATCAATTGAGCAAAAATGCAAAGTCTCAGAGAAAATTGTTGCTGAAATCATTTTTTAAAAATCATTTTTAGATTATGACATGCTAAACCTTTAATACACAATTGTGAAGTGGAAGCATGCAAACAAACTTCAGGGTTCATGTTATGCAACACTCTCGAAAAAATCCAAATTTGGCAACCTTTGGAACATCATATCTTAGAAACAGCGGATCCGACTCTAGTGAAATTTCTGAGATACAGTGCTTTATGCCATGTTCTTCAAAATGCTGTTGGACTTGTTTTTAAAAGGAGATCGCGGGTTGTCATCAAAAGGTACTCAGGAACGACCCTCAATTTTTAGATGTGAGAACGGTTTGAACACTGCATTTATATGTGTGAACTACAGAACTGCTCAGTTTCCGTACTGGAATAGTCTTTGTTTTCAAATGATATGCAAATTGCGTAAATGTTGGGATCCAGTCAAGCACTAGATAGCGGGGATGCAAGCTAGAAAGAATTAAACTGTCTAATGCCTACCCAACAATAAGAAGTTATAACAAATTCATATCTGCAAAGAAAACACAGAATGAAAATTAGTGCAAGTTAATAATAAAGTTATGGAAACTGATTTTTGTGCTACCCTGGGAGGATTTAGCTCACATAAAATGCACTTTCTCTGATAAATACTGGCTTCTGGCGTTGGAAAACTGACATCGAGTAGCACTTTTCCAGTTCTTCAGCCCCGTCTGGGCTGGTACGTTTGCTTTACACAACACTCCACTTTTATGTTCTTATATATCTAAATATGTCACTAAAGATTATTATAAACTTTCACCAGTTTTGTTCTTTTAGTCACAACTAACGAGACCACAAAATATCTGAGTCAATACCCAGACTTGACTTGCCAACTGTGGTTCCTACGACCGAATACGATTCTATTTTGTTATGTTATGTTATTAGAATTTTTTGTAGAATATTTGAATCTGTTCATTCTCAGAGTTTCTGTAGCTCTTTCATTTAAATTCTTCAAAAAAATCAATGACAGACAGCCTGCACACAAAGTGGAGGTGGTCATTACAATATTGTGCTTAGCCTCACTTTTCGTACATCTCATGAATATTAATGAGATCTTTTTAAGAATGGTATTAACCTTACTGCACTGAAAGGTAATTTGAAAACATTTAGTTGCCTTTTGTTCTTTTGAGTTCGCTTTTGACCATCTAAATTAAGTCCAAAATTCCTCTTTTGTTCTCAAAGCATCGAATTCAGCCTAGACATATTTTTTAAATATTAAGTACTTGCAACGTTTGCTTGAAAATCATTGAAAATGGTTTGAAAGTAGAGCAGAGATTAAATAATCAATTATATGGTTCTGATTTAAGGGTGCAATAGATGTTAGAGGCAACGTTAAGGGTTAATATTAGCCTAAGGGTACAACTTACCAAGAAATTTGAAATCTTAATTTTCAACACAATACTCAGAAATATTTAATACATCAGTACTTGTAATTTCTAAATTAATAACCAATTTTGGTACTTACCTGAGAACAGGATCTGCTTAAATTTTCTCACACCTTTATACCAGGTGATCACTGCATTGGGCATAGAATCGCTCAAGTTCAAAGTCAGCCTAAAATATTCAAACACCATTACCTCAACGTTGTACGCAAATTTACCACAAAAGCTACAAACTCTTAATTTGCTATGTGCTGAATGATAGCTAAGACAAAAACAGAGACGTTGTTGTGCTAGTGATTGCATTTTGCACATGTATCAGGCTATGCTAAAATCTCACCAAATATGGACAACCTGTGAGGCGAAAATTACACTATCTAAATTGTCAACTATTGGCAGTATACTCCATAACTTGAAAACAGTAAAAGAATATATGGTGCTACTTATCTTTGAAACATTTGCGAGACACCTAATGTTGAATGTACATTCAAGATACCCACAATGTGTCCGCTAATTGGTGCACATACCAAAATGTCGTTTCAATTTACTACAAAACGTGTAGTTCTCTGATCAACTCTCTTTTGGTTAATTTTCTAAATACTTAGCTAAAGCTAAGAAGAGCTGCTGACACAGTGCAAAATTGAACATTCTGAAGGTTAATCTATTAAGACTAAAAGCATGAAGTCTGGTTTTGGTTTGCAACTCCATCATTTTTGAAGCTACTACTCCAGCCCATATTGTCTCTCCCCAAAAATGTTATCTCTATAGTCTCACAAACTCATTCATCTCTAGAAATCAGTGCCATCCGAAGGTTTTCTTTTAGTGGAAAGTTCAGAGTATTAGACCAAATATCGACTGATGAGAAAAATCAATCGAATGACCTCTAATGTAATGAAATCCACATCTAAAACAGATAAAACTAAATTGAATGCTTTTGGTATCTAATGGCATGGTAGTTATTTACATTTAATAGGAAACATACACAAATTTCTTTGGAAAGGGGTCTTTATATCCAATAGGAAACTTTCCAATGTCACGTCCACCATGATACAGCCGTCCTGAAGGAATGTCCCAGCCCCAGCTTTGCAGATCTCTTCCAAGAAGAACTTCATAAGCTAAACAATGGGAAACATTATTAGTAAAACGTAAATGGTCCTAATTCAAACAACAAACACAACACAATGCGATGGAACAGACTAACTTAGGAAACACTTTTTCAGACTATTTTGAAAATTGCAATTAAAAAAAAAATTGATGCTGATGGTAACCTTTTGCGCAAAGTCTTGAGTAAAGTTCCCTGGTCTCCAACCAATATCTAATTTCTATGGTAATTAACAACAAGCATTTAAAGCACTATACAGAGAAATAGTAGTTTACAAATTAAACTAAACAGACTTTGGCACAACTCTGCCAGACTCGAATAAACATCTTGCTTCTAGAAAATTATTTGGCAGTGTAGTCAAACTTAAGTCACATTAGAATAGTGTTTTGTGTCTAATTTTCAACAAAGTTTAATGTGACTTTATTGCACTTAGCCACTAACTGCACAGTCATTTAATGGACTTGTGCAGTTACTTGTCATCATTACCACAGCATGGATGGGTCAACAACTATCGAGACATTGTCGAGATTTAACCAAGATTGAGACAGATTAAGTTGGTTTTACATGACGAAACTGGTGTTGTTGAGTTTATTCCAAAAACTAATTTGGTCTTGCTTTAAAAGCAGTCACAACGGACCCCAATATAGATCAAGTATTAGGTGATAAATCGAATTTGAGGCGACAGATCAACACCTACCTAAGCCATTAGCAAACTCCATTCAGACCATAGTGAACGTCACACTACAAACACTCCACCCCAAAACCCGAACCAAAACAAAAGATGGGGCACCATGTGGCTATTGAAAAATCCTCTTCACACAGAGATGGATGCCTTACCATCCACATGCAGATCAGCATCTTCTGTACAGACACCCACAGAACAGAAGGATCCCCAAGGCTTATTGTTGAATTCAATCTCAAATGAATGGTAGCCACTGGTAAACCCTTCCCAACCTCGAACGCCATCTGTTGACTGTTTGGTTACAACTCGTTTACATCGAAAAGGTTCAAACCTATCCACAATCACATTGGGTGAGTGATTGGTGCCGTGCCATTCGTAGTTCCTACCCACGACGAATGATGTTTCGCGAACTGAAGCACTGCAATCATAGCTGTTCACAGAAGAATTTTCGTCATCATCCTTTCCAGACGTCTTGCTGTTTTGGGGGGTATCCAAAAGAACTTCATCGCTCCCATACAACTCATCACTGGGAGGCCTCGGTGCGGAAGGAGTAACTGTGTCTCTCAGGGTAGTTAGAGATGTTATGACGCTGGTACAATGTGTAATTCCTTCTGGATCTTGACTATGTACTGGACTGTCAGCTTTAACAATGGAGACACGATTTGTCTGCGACAAAATCCCTTTTACACCAGCCACAAATGAAGATGCGCTGCCACTAGAAGAGTTTGATTTTCTGTCACATTCAGCACTGTATACGTGACCCTGTTCACTTGGAGATCTTTGCTCTTCAGTCCAGCATAACTTAGAAGGATGGGACACATTCAATTCCTCACGCTTCTCCGTAGACCCTTGCAATAGACCACCCACACTGGAGTAGTCAGTAACATTTTGTGTGTCATTAATCTTCGGTGTTTCTTCACTTGCCATTTCTCATGCAGACAGCCATTGGACAGGTCTAATCAAAGTCTGAAACTGAAGTGAGACACTCATTAAATGTTTACAAGAAACAAATATTCAAGATCATTAGAAAATTGATATCAGCATCAGGAGTTTTTATGGGTCAACAGTTCCATGAAAGTGAGTATCTAGGAAATATCTTTGGACTGGAGTTGGGCTGTAGTGTAGTAAAGGCAAGCAGTGTCCTGTGAAGTCATGACAAATCAGGCCAATAAAACAAATGTGCAGCACCGATGTCCAAAGAGCAGACAATCAGTTGATACTGACTTAACTGACATACACTTCACCATGCAATTCTCCACAAACCTCCCGACTTAAAGGACTACTGGAGGTATCTAACCACAAGGAATTTCTTCTGAGCAGTCCCTCATTCCCAAAATCGGTAACTGGCCATGTTTACATTGCTCACGCCAGGGGATATGACATCATACCACCTGCCGCGCACAGTGATAAAAATGGTCAGTTTCCAATTTTGGGAATTGAACGAAGGACTGCTCAAAGAAAAAGTTATTTGTTCGAGAAGGAATTAAAGACATCGATGGCCTCCTAATGTGTCTTTCAATGACAATGTGCAAAGGTATTTACAACAACGTGACTTTGATTTTTTTAATCAATGTAAGACATAATTTGCCAAAAAGCTTCAACGTCTCCACTGCCCCAGCTAGAGACGGTCTTGGAACTAGGTTACTAAGACACTTTACTTGTTCCGAGCTTGGAAGCAATTGTGTCTGTGTGGTCCATGGTAACCTTTAATCAAAACGGTCTCAAAAATGGATGGGCAGTTGTTCATGAGAAAAGAAAACTTTTAAGAAAAAACTTGGTGTTCCTCTATTCTCAAAATGTACTTATAGCAACATAACGTTGATGGTTAAGTCAAGGTATAGTCTACGGATTGTAGTAAAAGGCATTGGTACGCGCTGTGCGTGTGTAAGAATACTTAGTCGGTGATTGAATTTTGCTGTTTGTGTATGAGTAAGGCTACTTCGCTTACCTTAGCCGTCGCACAATATTGTGTCGTAAGCAACTAGATGGTTCACGCATCCATTTTACGATACAAACTGCATTTTACAGACTCGCTTTAAAGTGCCTCGGCAACCAAACATCCGCAGTCACTCTCCTTAGCTGAAGACGATAAAAGCTTAAACACAGTGACATCTAGCGTCTTTGCCCGTGAGACTGGTTCTATTTCGCACACGTCACCTTATCAAGGATATGTTGTTGACGCTCATCACTGAGTGTCAATTATCACATAGCACTGAAAACTAACTTAACTACTGAAAAGCCGGGGCCGGACAAAAAACTGTAGGCTAAACAAAATTACACCGACTGAAAGCCATATGTTTCAGACTACACTTAAAAAGTT
This sequence comes from Phoronis australis, assembly GCA_002633005.1. NCBI lineage: Eukaryota > Metazoa > Phoronida > Phoronidae > Phoronis > Phoronis australis. The sequence continues at coordinate 24,963 of NMRA01000701.1, read as the reverse complement.
GATAAAAAACGTCGACTTCTCGGTTCGTATCTTCTTGACCCGGTTCACTGAACTGAAATTGGGCACGCAACTCATTAATTTCTTGCCAAAGAACCGGTACGAACGGTGAGTAACTCCGCAGTTTACGTCGGACTCGGCGCTCAGCTCAGACCGTACTGAGTCAATATGAAAGGGCATATCGGAGTTCAGGCATGTCCAACGACATAGTCAGATTTAGGGGGGCCCAGGGAGCCCGCCCCCCCCCCCCCACTTGGCTGCAGCTAAAAAAGAATAAAACAGTAAGAGCGTAGGGAAATGTTGAGTTTATTAATTAACCCCGGTAATTAAAATTATACGGATGAAAAAAGATTTAAATGTGTGCAGTTTTAGTGTTGGGGGGGCTCAAATCCGCCAATTTCAATTCGGAACACGGCGCATTCGTAACGGAACTATGGCTAAGTATAGGCTCTCCCGCGATATCCCATGTGACCGGCAGTCGGGCGTTGCGCACTACGACTCCGTTTCCGTCGTCTGCTCCACTGTGCAATGAAGAAAATTTATTTCATTTTTTAAAGAAAATGGAACCTGAGTGACGATGAAAAAACAGAAACTGCTGGTAAGATGTGAATTTTAAACGAAGCCATAGTGAATCACTCAGAAACTCGCAATACTCTCTTTGTCAAACCTTATCTTAAGACGATTTCCAAAGCAATCCCGTCATTGTTGCAACACGAAAAACGGATTTGGACTTTTGGGCATTTGAAGACTATTTTAAATACGACGAATTTGTTAAGAATTGATGGCACAAAATATAAAACGTGTAATAAGCATTACAAAAAGAAGTAGGTTTCGCGCGCAAACGCTGTGGACCATAAACAAGTAGGTCTCTTAGTAATGAAAATAAGTAATTAAATCGTGGTGGCATAGTGGTAACGCACGCGCGCTCTATCGGCCAGGTCGTGACGTCGAGTCTTAGGTACTTGTATTTTTTCCTGTTTGACACGTTCTGTTTTTTTGGTTTTTTTTTTTGTTTTTTTTTGCCTTTTTTTTCTTGGATAATACTTCAGAAATCAAGGAAAATGCTTGATTTTTAAATGTAAAAACAGAGAAATTTCCTGGGCGGGAGGGGGGAAAACTCCCCTTCCGACCTCCCCCCATTCGGTGCTATGCGCATCTACAATCGTGGTTCAGTTTGCGCAAATGCTTACAACCGGACAAAATGTTGCCCGCCCCCCTTGTGATATCCCTAGATACGTCACTGAACAACACACGGTACTGTTAATCGTCACATCCACAAAATTGACGATTTGTAGTAGCCCGTATATCCGAAGGCGAAATCTCAACAAGACGTCTTTAGATTTATCAGTACCATTCCACGAGACCACCATCCATTCATTTGTCCATTACTGATTCAAATGTCTTAAATGAATATTAAAGAATGAGCCCCAGATCGAATATCGTTCTCAGTGAACCCGTTTTTGCAATGTTATGTATATATACGCGCACACTGGTTGGGGTAAGAGAATGAAACTTGACCTAAATATTGAAAAAGCAAGGTAGGCTACTTTACGAGCACCAAAGCACGCCAGGCCAAAATTATGAGCGAGAGCGTAGGCCTATAACCTCCCCAGAGTTAACGTGAGTCTCCAAATCATTTAACGATTTGGGTCGTAAAACACCAGCGAAGTATCAATCGTATAGCGTAATTACGGGCGACGATNTTCCCCCCCCCCCCCCCCCGCGAGCGACCACGATAAATTGCCACCCCAAAGAAACCGTGTGGCTGGCACTGAGTTATAATTTTCAGGTTATGGGGTTTCAAAATGGATTTGGCCAGTTTGAAAAGCGGCATGAGTGCCCAGTGGCCGAATTTTGGGACGATCGACTGAGCGATCGGTTAATTAGTCAAAGGTTGGAAAAGTTATAAGTGATTTCTGCTATTGATTCCTTGAAATCATCTGCTCGGCGCCTACATTAAAGACACCTTTGTGGGCTACATTAGCGCCTGGTCTCTACCAGTGACGAATGTCAATTCGTTTCAAGCACTGAAAGCATTTCCAAATTGACAAAGGTACAATTTGAGTGCATTTCCACAGCGGTAAGAAGGGGCAAAATTGGGCGGGTTAGCTACGGTATTACGCCTTCGCTACAACTATGCGACATGATGGTGTGAGCAGTGACGTAACGTTGCAGAGTGTCCGTGAGCCAGTCGGGGCCTTGTACTGTGAGAGAGCAGTTTGAGAGACGTTTTCACATGGCAATTATATTTTTCATGTAAGGTGAATTATTTCTAATCCATTATTCAAGGGGGTCCGGGCTCCCTTTTCCCTCGATTTTAAAGACATCAAATCTAGAATTTTCAAATTGTTCTTGACATAGGGACCCCCCTTTTTGAAAAATCCTTGAACCGATCCCCTTTTACAAAGTCCTGGATCCACCCTTGCTTCTGGTATCTGTGGTATTTTACCGCAGGTAAGAATCCATGGCTAGTTTTGAATATCCAAAGTTACTAAATATTATTCATTTTAAATCTAATAATGAAAGGCAGATAGTAAAACAAGTTGTATACAAAACATGCATCGAGTATTTTTGTAGTGTTGTCAGGGGTCTTGAAGAACAACGTAATTGGTAATCATTTGATCAGTGAAGTGTAGCCTGGAATTAAGAAAATGTATAAATTAAAAAGCTTCACTCTTTATCTGACTAAAACGCAAACATTGAATAATGCCTTTTTTCTCATGAATTAAGTCCTATTAAATGTCTTACAGCGACAGCCTTCCATTTCGAATCCATTATTAGTAACGGGTACAACGAAACACCTGAGCAACTTAAGAAAACGCATCACACTCTATTGGGGTTGACCAAACCTAAAATTGCGAAATCGAAAATGGCGCATGTTGAAATTGGATAGTCCCTTCTTGGAAATGTCGATGACCGTTTGCATTGTGCACGATAAACAAATTAAGTCGCGTACAACGGGAACGGCCGGGGTTATACAGAGTCTCAAGTTTGGACTTGGTCCAGCTGTGAGATAGTTTTACAAGCTGGTGGGCATTTGTGCTGGTGCATTTTCACTGCCGGTGCACAGACCTTTGGACCTACATTGTCGGAATCGCAAGGCAGCGAACAGAGGAAATCAAAACGAGATGCTGAAGTTCACTACCGCGGTGCTCGCGTGCTCGCTGGTCTGCCTTTCTTTCTCGCTAGTAAGTGAACGTTTTCAGTTGATCACAGTGTTGTTTGTTGCTGCTGCAAGACCAGCCTCCCGTTCAGTAACGCTAGGACCTCGCTAAAAAGCAAGACTTCACGAGATTACGTGAGATATTGCCGTGCATTTTAAATGAGAACACGTGACTTTGACTACGTTTTAGCTAGGTCCTAGCGTCTACTGAACGCCCGCCAGTATTGTGTATACTCTCGCCGTTGATTTGCCTGAATTCAATGGACGCACGCTCTTCTAAATTCACTGAAGCGGTTATAAACACGCGTTGGGTCACGTGATCGCTGCAAAACTGTTCCTAATATTTGACTCGGTTCAGGGCTGGGAAAAACGATTGGTGTTGCTAGAGACATTTGACTCGGAGGTAGGCCTACTCGGCTACATTCCCGACGGTGTTGTAACTGGAAAATTACAGGGAGTGCACTCCCATTCAGTGAGTGATATTGGAAAAGGGACCCATAGCGAATGATGTTCCAGAAATACCGACCTTTTGTATAGGTTAATTCCGTCCGTCAATCTATTCCTTTTGTATTGGTAAGCTAAATCTAACCTCATTAAGGCGGCCGGAAAAATAGACTGAGAGGAGATGTCATGTTATCAAGACAAGAATGAGGACATCATTACAAAATTATTTTCAAAATACAAACAACGTTATAATAGAGTTTTGAATTCTCAAAGTGAACCCTTTTGAAGGGGATTTTGCAGGAAAAGGACAACCTTTCGTTAGGAGTGAAGTCAGAAAAGGCCGCACCCTTTCTAATTAAGGGTATAACTGAGCGGCACGTAGTCTAGTGCTAGAGATACTGGGTTATTTTATGAAGCACATAATCCACCTGGGGTAAACCGTAACTGCACGATGAGGATGGCAACTGAGGACAGATATTCAGGGGATCGAAACGAATCCTTCAAGTAGTCACGCCTCTGAAATGTAGCAACGGACCCCTAAGCCGAAACATTGGATCGCCAAACACCAAACCAGCGGTACTTATCCTGAACTCCACACGCGCGCCTAAAATGCTCAAAAACTCGATAACTGTCGAACTCCAGGACCAGATTCCTCACCCGACAAGTCGTGGGATTTTGACGAAATTTCCAAGATGTTTTGCCCATGTTATAAACCCGAGACTCGTGTAGGATTTTTATGTATTTGCAAGAGCAGAATTTTGGCAAATGGGGAACGAACTGCAACAAGTAAGAAAAGAATTAAATTAAATATTTATCAATGAGAAACATACGCTTATTAACAAGAATGCAGTTGCAGCCCGTTAGCGTCTCTACGCAATTTTAAAATTGTTTCACGGAGTATTTATGTACATTAACGTAGCGAAAGAATTACTTTGAATACACTCGAATTTTCCCCAGTACTTACTGCCACTCCTGCCATGGCATTGTGGAATTATTCAATTCTTTCCGTTTGCTGCACGGTGGCACCTTACGCCCACAAACATCCGTTTCCGTGTGATCAACTTCAAGATTCAGTGTACCTAACCTGCAGTTGCACGGTTAAAGATTCAGTGACGATAACGGGGCAAACTAAAAGTCTTAACGGCAGAGGTTCTTACAATACATTATTTCGTTCAAAAAAACAGAATGTAGGGAAAAATTATATGTAAAGTTCACGCAAATTTAAGAATGGCACAGAAATGAGACTTCCATTTCAAGACGTTTTACATCATTTTTTTTTTTTGGAAACGTACGTATCCGTTCTGTTCTATTTTCAGGATGCTAATCCTGCGGGCCAGGGTCCGTTGGAAATAGTCTTCTCCTTTGATACCACGACATCGATGGCTCCTGTCATAAACATTGTCAGAAGCAAGGTGGAGGAACTGATCGGTCGGTTACAGGTCTGCACAGATTAGATTTTAATTCGTAGTAAACGTGTTTTTACAACTTACATTGTCTCTTGTCGTTAAAATAATATTGGGCCATTATGTGGGTGCGGGCAATGTGTTTTTACTTTTTTCATTAATTGTTAGGAGTTCGTTCATCGAAGGTAATTTTAAAAAAAAAATTTAGCGGATTTAAGTCCAACCAAGATTAATCATTCTAACCGTTTGTTTGTGTAGTTTTATAGGCTTTTATATTGCCAAATCTTCTTTTTAGTCTGTCACATCCCGGATATTCGAATAGCCGTTTTCGCACAAAGCGAGTACGGTGTACAGTACATCACGAAAGAGCAAGGGACGAGGTACACAACAACTTTTATTGACTTCAGCAAAAACGTCGAGGATTTAAAGACGTTTGTCCGCGAAGTTCGCCAATGGACCAATCCGAACTACGACATGCCGGAGGCATACGAGCGCGCTTTGCGGGACGTGCGAACTGAGCTCTCATGGACGCCGGGCTCTCGACGAGCGTTAGTACTGATTGGAGATGATGAACCGCACGAAGCAGACTACAGGAAAAATGTGGACAAGATTGATTGGAAAGAAGAGAGTTATAATCTCCGGGATATGGTAAGGCAAACATCTTTCCAAACGTCAGATGTCCTTAAAGGGGCATACAGTGTGAAAAACGCAGTCGGGGGAGGGGATTATTTTATATGTTAGACTTCTTGAAGTTTTTTTTACTTGATCATAGCTACATGTACATGTGTAAATTTACGAAGTCCGTTGTTTTTGTGATTTTATTAGAAATCGCCTGTTTCCGCCCTTGGCTCCCAGCCATTCGGGAGAATTAATTGAAATTGAGGCATGTCACCTTTTAATTGTATACACTTAAAATATTCCCCGGCTGACTAGAACAATAAATATTTTCTCTACTTAGAAAGTGTTTGAGTGCAACGCCTGGATTCTTGGGCTTCAACCCACCTTGGGAGTAATCTTAAATACACACCCGTGTTGCCGATAGTGTCTTTTTAGTCGTCCTTGCAGCTACGCAACATCAGTTTTTTCGTAATTACCAGCGCCTAATTAAGATCATGAAGGGACGCCACGTGTGCTTGTCGCGCTGTGGCTGGTTCCAAAAAACAGACCCTAAGTTAAGAAGACAACAAAGAAACGTAGGGGTTTATTTTTGAACAGGACTGGCTTTTTTAAATTATTCGCTTTGACCTGAGCTATAAAACAGCAAAATCTGTTGTATTTTCTGTAACTTATTATCGCCGAAAACTATCAAAGGTTTTTACTCAAAGTTAACTGGAATCGATTGTAAGTTGTCGAAACGCTTGTAATGTTTTCATTTTGAGGGTGTTCAACAGGAAATGTTGAATTCTTAACTGAAGCGCTTTTGGTTGAAAAACATTTCCACCATAGACATCACGAATTAAATGATAAATTTGCGCGATCTTATTGGTTTCTCTTGAAAAAACGAAAAAATAAAACGCTCGTAGTGGATTGACAAGCGTGCAGCCGCTTAGGCAACTCGAGAATCTGCCAATGGTTGCGATCTTCTATTAGTTTGATATTTTCCCTATCGACTCTTAGAAAACGCTTGTAAGTGTTGCATCACATGATGTTTTTATGTTTCTGGAAAAAATCACGCGTTTTGAACACGGCAATTTGCACCGTTTGTTTACACGGCGATTAAATATCGGGGTGGCGTTGGCGACACGCCAAGGTAGGACAGTCTTAACGGTAAACTGTCTCGACATGTATGTTCAGAGCAGTTGGTTCAATCAATTAAAAAAGCTGCGATTTCTGTAACTGAGGAGAACTGAGTTTTGTTTAGTGTCCGAGAGCTTAATGCATAACATTACGAGCCAGGTCTGACCCACTTTTGAGTTCCGTCTCAGGCAACAACGAGCCGTGACCTAAAGCACTAAAATCATTTGTAGAGCGATTGAGAAACATGTTTTTAATGTGTTCGTAATAGCATATATAAATATTTGAATACTCATATTAGATATTGCTTACATGTTTACAGCTCTGTATATACTACTTTCGCTTATGTACTGCCTACAACCCTGATATGATGCTTCGCGATTTCTGGGTTTGTCATTATTTTCCTTGTACAAAGAACCATGTGCACACGAGTTTTATAACGTGGGACGACCTAAATCGAAAGCTTATTTTTTGACAGAAGTTTTGCGAGCTGCTGTAAGGACTGGTGAATCTAAATACTATATAAAAAGGAAACCATGCGATACTAGTTTAAACAGAAAGTGGTCTAATTCAATTCCACGTATCTCATAATTGTCGCTACCACAACACGTGTCGATCAGTGAATAACTCACAACACACCTTAACAGTTGGAAAGTTTGTGTAAAAACGCTGAAAGGACAAACAAGGGCAACTGGCACTGAGCACTATAGTCTAAATAAACACGGTGAAATGCGTCACTGGGACACAAATGGAAGTAGCCAGATTCTACTACAGTTTTGAGTTTGTGAATCGAACTGTCCGTAAGATTGCGTGAGCGTAGCTGGCCTCATTTATCGTTTATGGCATTGAAATGTGGACTTGTGGAGACATTTTTAAAGAGAAATACGCTGCATTTCGCCCTGTCGAGTGGTCAAAAACTGAATACCGATTTAGAATTTTGTTCTCATAAAATCCGTCTCCAAATATTGTTTACTGTGACAGGATTCCATTTCCGTTTCCAACAAGGACATCGCACTCATCAGCGACTCGGAAAAACGCTTTAGAGTTAATAGAGGATTGCCAATCCTAAAATTGCACGTTCGCATTGTCTGAGACTAGAGTTGCTGGCTCATTTGGCTGCACTTTAAGAATAGAAAAAAATGCTAGCCTCAAGCTGCTGTAGACGTTTTGAAAACTGAATGTGTAAAGGGTTTTGCATTGTTGTTTGATGTTTCATTGCGCAAACCGTGTATGTCCAGGCTTGATATGTGCCAGCAAGATCGATACAGCCACGACACAGGCTTAGAATTTAACTGTATAGTTTCGGCTTCTGAAGAAACTGGGACATCGTTTTTGTTGGCAAGGTCTTTTAACGTTTTGTAGGACCTTATAGACAGATTTGCGTTCCCAAAGATTTACAAAGCGGTAGACTTTAACTCTGTAACAGAATGTATTTTCTGGAGTGCCTGTAGCATTTTTTGTCAATTTGCCATTATGTGGGTCACATGGATAGGAACTTGTTACAGTAAAATTTAGCAAAGAAAATTTAGGTACATCCATACCAAAATAACAAGATCAAATTTTGTTTGGTACGTATAGAAGATAAGATGAAGTCTCAAAAATGCTGTTACAATTTTCTGAATTGTCATTTCGTTTTTGTTTCATGCAACGTTTGCGTCTTTCACGAAAACCATTAAGGTTTTATTATTTGATATCATTTTATGGAAAATGGAACGTTAAAAATATTTCCTATCAGTCTTTTTTGAACAGCGCATAAAGCATAGTATCTTAGTTTCATGTAAATCTGATCAGCCATTTCTGAAACATGATGTTCCGAAGTAAACGTCTTGCTAACTTTAAGCGCTGTGAGTCAACAGAAGGGACATCTTTCGCTAGACAGGTCCATCCTTCTGAAGTTATTTTTGATAAAATATACGTCAATTTCCGTATTAGCAGGGGCAAATCCACGATTTTTAGTTAAGGGGGACCAGAGCAGAGTATTTGTCATGATTTTCCCGTCAGACATTCGCACTCCCGAACTGCCAAATGGAATCCACCACTGATTACGTTATCGTGAACCTACTACATATAGCTCATTTGAAACAATATTTGTCAATACTTGTGTACCTTACAACTTATAACAACTGAACCATGGGTCGGTTTCACGAAAAGTGACTCAAGACTTAAGCCAGAAATTTGGTCTTGCGTTCTATACAATTTTTGAGAAATTATTAGTAAAAAGCAAAATCTCTGAGAATGGCAATAAATTTAATGCTAGTTACTGATATAATTTTTGTACATTATCTTCAGACGGTGTTTTGCTCATAAGATTAATCTTTATTGGGAGCGCATGACCGGATATCTGTCCTAAGTATTACGTCACTCACGAGACACACCCTAAGCTTGTGCAACGGAGATCGCGCAAAATCCGACCTTGGTGTTTTCTAACAGAGTTTCAAGGCATTAGAAATACTTTCCTCAGACATATACGTCGGAGATTGATATTTTTTTTTTTTTTTTTTTTTTTTTTTACCTTATTATGGCCATTCAACAGTGACTTCATTGCTCGTCTTATTTTAATCAGTGAGTGACATGTTGGGATAAATGATCCTCTTGGACTCTTTTGGTTGGCTGATATTTGGAACATTTGTCGTACGCAGGGAACATCCTTTTAACCATTTTTACCTTGAATTCCAAGTGAACGACTGAACATAATGTTTTCACAGCCGCAAACTGACTAATTCTGTGTCACTTTGCTTGTTAAACACACACGTTAAGACGAAAAATTCTGCAATACCGAGCTTGTACCAAATTTTATAAATAGGCAGTACGGGCCGTCCCAAAATCAAAATTTGACCTTCTCCTAGTCTGTAATTAATGCTGTTCGACACAGGCTACACGTGTTTCAAAGTTTGCGGTATTGTAACACGTTACCAGTCTGAAACAACGCCTCAGTCAGCGCTCTGCGCATGAGTAATATGCTACCACGATTACAAAACAAAACAATCGTATAAATCACCCTCCACGGGAATCCAGCAAACTCAACATCCCGCGCTAACTGATCTGTGACTGCTATCGATTGTTTTAACCCTCTCACGGTCAACCAAATGTTTTAAAGTCATGCCGTCATAAAACAACGACGTTTCCACTGATTCTTAAAACAACCAACTTATCAAACTTGGTGGTGAAAACTGCCAACTTGGTCTGCACCAAAGTAGAATAGAAAAAAATCAAGAGTGCAATTTAGAATGTAAAGATTAGAGCCCATACCCCGGTTACACTAGTGTACATCAACAGAGTCACTGGACGATGTCCAGTGCAGTATATTCAGGTCACAGCTGTAATTTGCGTGCAACGAAAGTAGTCCAGGCAGACGATCGTGACTTGATCATCAAGTAACGCTGAGCCTGTGTCGATGTGCGTCTCTAGTTTTAGTTGAGCGGCGCCAAATTAAGTAGGCTATGTTTTGAAACTGACAACCTTTTTTATGAACTTGCCTTATCTTGGTTGGTTGATGCATTGGTTGGTTGGTTGGTTGATTGTTTGATTGAGATACTGTGTGTGAATTTGTAAAATCAAAATAAACATGGAATTCCGGGTATGTTCAAGCTATCTCAAGATAAAGGAAACTGTTGCGTTTGCATGAATTATTGTTACAAAAAATCGTTAGATGCCGAAAACCGACAGGTACCACTTGGCTTTGTTTACGTCTGAAAACTTTAAGGCCATTACTTTGGCAATAAACCTCGCCTTGCAACAAAAAAACTTTTGATTTTGACCACTTACCGATATGAAATGATCTCGGCAATTATTACTATGTCAAATTGGAGTTCTAGTGCCTCGGAAGTGCTGGCAAGCTCATAGAACTCCAAGTCAGTTCGGTGTTTATAAACTTGGTCTAAAGAAATAAGAATTGTCAGTTCATATCGAGCCCAGAGGTCACTTGTAAACTGAGTAAGGAATAAGATAAGACCAGTTATATCACAGTAAGTGACTTAAGTTAGAACTTTTCTGACAGAAAACACTGGTTTCATGCCGCATTAAGCTCAAGATTGGTTGAGTGACCCGGAAGTTCCAAATTGGGGACGCGTACAAGTGGCGGATTTAGAGGGGGCCAAGGGGCCCATAGCCACCACTAAAATTCTCCCAGATAACATTTGGCAGTTCAGGAGTGCAAATGTCTCACTGGCA
>NMRA01000701.1:0-12570 GCA_002633005.1 Phoronis australis | reverse complement strand
TGAATGAAACACTTTGTTACGAGTCGAATCTTTTTCAATACCTTATTTAACATATATTCTTACAACGACAAATCGAGACTGACAGCATATTAGGGTACTGCAAAGTGCATCCTACATTTGGCTTGCACCTTTCCACATGAGATTTATCGCTTAGTACAATTGATGGGAAAACGTATCCACGCCACAATTTAGTATGAATTAATGAAGTTGCTTAGAACAAATATGTGATTCCAAGAATCTGTGAAAGAAATACTTTGTTAGGAGTCGACTCTTTTTCAATACCTTATAAAACCTATATTCTTACAACGACAAATCGAGACTGATAGTATATTAGGCTACTGCAAAGTGTGTCCTACATTTGGCTTGCACCTTTCCAAATGAGATTTATCACTTAGGACAATTGACGGGAAAACGTATCACGCCGAAGTAAAAGAGAAAGAGAAAGCAAAACGGGAATACAACAAGGCAAAGTCTGAAGGAAAGACCACGGGCCACGTAGAGCAAACGTGACTCCTGCTGAGACATACATGTATTTTCTTGCGAAGCAAGTTTGTGTTTTGCAAACTAATCGATGTCATTTAACTGAGCATTTCAAGAAGTTAAATCATCACTAATTTTGAGAATTGACAATTAAAAATTCCCCGATTAGAGATTGATCATGCTCTAGTTTAAATAATTTCTCCGGGTTTGTTTTGACGATTAATGCGTGATCGAGGATCGTAGTCTGATGTTGTATTTTCATTTTTTCACCAAGACGGGCTTTCCTGGAGAACATCAACTATGTTGAATTGTTTAGTTGTTTGCAATCGTGACGCCTATTAATACATTGTACGTGTTGTTTCAGGGAAAGAGAAGTGAACAATTTCAAAGTGTCGGTTAACGTAGGAGGCAATGATAGCGTACAATTCAATTTGATGTACCAGGAGTTGCTAGAGCGTAGACTGGGCATTTATGAGCACAGGGTGTATGTAGATGCCGGACAGATTGTACCCGAATTTAGTATAGACGTTTACATCAAAGAGTCTCGTGATTTATCGTACGTTCGCGTGCCGCCTATCCAAAGCGAGAACACCAACGTAATCTCAGTCACTCAAGGTATTTATGTCACTTGATAACGACAGCCACTGATTTCCCTTGATCAGACGTGTAGAGAGCCAAAATTTAGTAACGATAGCCAATGACTTTCTCCTGTTCAGAGAGTGCCAGAACTATATTGCATTGTACAACTTGCTTGTGTGAGGCCTTAAGTAATGAAATTCCAGATAATTCTCAAATCCGCTCAATTCTTTAACCCAATCTCTTTCGTATTTGGTCGATTGCCTGTTGGTGCTGTATATTGTTTTTTACCGTATGATGCGGTCACCATGCCCCGTGGGTCGTAGTTTTGGATATTTACTTAGTTTAGGAACGGCATGGCATCAATTTAAAACTTTCGGCCTTGACAATTGACATCCTTGCAGGCGATGGACGTTTTTGTATTCATCTTTTGGAAACTCACACAAGTTACGTAGCAAAGTTCGTTCGTGTGAGTGGAAAACGCGCATTTCACCTAACGTTCAATAGAGCGCCCACAAGTAGGGCATTAAAACAATGGTGCTGTCTAAAACTGAAACTACGGCATAATCTGTCCACATCTATCCAGTTAGAACACCAACGAGCGACAAGAAGATTTTTATCAGTGCCTGATGGTCGTTGTGGCGGTCAGCCTATTGGAGAAAGATACGCACTATAATCACATGACGACGAAATCGGCCTAGTACAAGGAATGACACTAACACTAAAGAATTTTGTGGTGCGTAATTGGCTGCGATTAATCCATTAGAACTAATCTAGTCTTGCTATGGGACTGAGCTCAGGACACGCACACTTTCTAGTATTAGACTTGTGCCGATGATGCAGGCGTGTCCACACGACCGAACCACATGACAGCTCCATCCGTTGTGTTCATTGTTGGTCCAACCTTGATTTTAAGTTAGAAGCGTTCCTTGCTAGTGGTACCAAACATACCAGTGAAGCGACCAATTTTCGCTAGAATTACTACTTCTGTAGAATTTTCATCATTTCACCGTTCGATCAGATCAACTCTGAAGAAGTCTGCGATGCGCCACCCATTGACCAAGCTCCATGTCCGAAGCGGGAAGTGGTAGACTCTAGTCATTCTAAGTTCAACTTGGGGCAAAGCAGTACCCGCCGAAATCCACACGAGATTCCGTCATGTGTTATTCAGTTACAACACCGTGAAGGTGCGGGGAACCTCAGCACTCCAGAAGTCGGTTAGTTAACTTCAACAACTGTTCGACGCCGTGTGTGCCCGCAGCGTTTTTAAGCCAGGAGGATATCGGTGTTTCAGTGGAGAACACTGTAATTACATCCTTGTTTAAATGCCCAAAAGTGGCGTCGACTTCACGCTATTCACAGTCGAAGCCATGGCCATTGTTCATACCGCATGTCGATCACTCTTTCAGTAAAAAGTCAAATGCTCCTTCCGGACGCTTTACGTCTATCTCAGGCAAGGTTTTGGTGGGTGACATGGCGTGCTTATGTTTTGACTGGTCGATATTACGTTGTTTTGAACAAACTGGCGGGCAGGTGTTCCGTCATTGCACAGAACTGACTCTGATATTCTCTTCCAAAGGATCAGTTGATTCCAGAAATTCAGAAGTAAAGTGATGAATTGTATCCATCTATTGTTATTTTAAGTTCCAAGAGATATAACGTGTTGTACAAACAAGTTGCAAACCATTACGAAAACATGGCAAGGGTATCTCCTATATTTTGTTAGAAAATCCCATGGCAACCGTCTATCGAACATCGCCAAACACCGCCCACATCCGTTTTCATCCAACAACGGAAGACCAGGCGAGAGCTTCGTCAAATGGAATGCAGGGACAGTTTGTAGTTCAGTACGATGTAGACCGACAGCCCGGTATAGGTGAAATACAAGTACGTAAGTCTGATAACCTAACTAGAAAATTCGTAAATACCATCCACACCTGCGCGGCAGCTAGCGGCCAGTCTTTATTTTAATTGGTACCTAAAGATGTCCTGTTGGGTCAAATTACATGGACTTGTGGTCACCAATAACAGTTTAATTTCACAATGCATTTTCAGTGCATGGCACTTCAAACTATAGCGTTTATCTCTGGCATTGCATAAGTGCTGAAACCAGGGCATTTCATTTAATTTTAGGTAGTTGACGGATATTTTGTCCACTACTTCGCCCCACCCGATCTGATGCCGACTGACAAGAACGTCATGTTTGTTCTGGACACCAGTGGCTCCATGCACGGTGACAAACTTCAACAGCTGAAGGACGCCATGTTGACCATTCTGAATGACCTTCGGCCGAACGACTACTTCAATATCATTACTTTCTCGAGTTTTCTTCGCTACTGGAACAAGGTAGAGATGGTCCCGGCAACCCCAAAGAATGTTAAAGAAGCCGAGAAGTTTGTCAGAAATTTTTTAGCCGTTGGAGGTAAGAAATGATCCTAACGAAGCAGCAAATTGATTATTTCTCTTTTCTGCAACAGCAGTGTAGCTGGGCGTCGTTTGGAAAATGAGAAGTTGTACGGGAACGTTTATTATTCAATGTCATGGAAATGTCGCACGCACATACAAGGTACTATTTCTATTTGACCATTCCAATTTGCATTACATCGTTCCATGAATCTACAGAAAAGAAAGTCGGTATAACAGTATTAGCTAGTGAGGGCATGCACGTACAATTACAACTAAATTCGAGAAGTACACAAATTGCAAAACATGATACCTTAGTCCCGTTTGTACTGTACGACACCTTATCCTAAAGTGATCTGCTCATTAAGTGCCTGTTGAAAGTAGACTACGCGCGACAGAACAATAAGCCTCTTCAGTTATACGTACACATATGCAAATAAGGTATAGAATACCGCGCACATCGAAATACACGACAATGCCGCAGCACTTGTAGAAGCAGAGCGGAGAAATTTCAAGAAACGCATAGCAGCTATTTTCCGTTTTGTGTAAGATGTAATTTCGATTCATTTTGAGAATATTTAAGGCTATAGTTAGTTTTTACTGTCCTCTGTTTGTATCCGCAGTTAATTCTAGTATGACATTTTGTAGGTACAAATATCAACGACGCTGCGTTACGCGGAATGAAGTTCTTGGAAAATCACGCTAACAAGAGTAACTCACGAATACCGTCCATGTTGTTCTTTCTTACCGACGGGACACCTACCGATGGTGAGACGAACAAAGAAAAGATTCTGGAAAATATCCGTAACAAGAACGGCGGTAACTTCTCGGTATTCACCTTAGGGTTTGGAAATGGAGTTGACTTCAAACTGCTCCGACAGATGGCTCTTCAGAATAAAGGATTCGCTAGAAAGATATTTGCCGACTCCGACGCTGCGCTTCAATATTGCAGGGCTTCTACGATGAAGTCAAGTCGCCGCTATTGAATAATGTTGTATTTAAGTAGGTACAGCAGTGACGTCATTAAATTTGTTCAGTGAAGATTGTCTGGTATGCAGGCATGACTGCCAATCACCATCGACTATTTTGTAATACCTTTCTGTACGTGCAGGAAACGTAGTCGTTAGGGAATTTTTGATCATTGGGTCGGATTAGTAAGCAATTACGCTATCTCCAAGAGTTCTTAGCCCGGAGCTCGGAGTCTAATCTTTTTACTTGAATTGGAACTCGAAAAACATTTTTCATGTTTTCCATTTTCCAGTTTAAGGATTTACATATTTCCATTTTTTTCAACACAATCTCTTGATCATTGCCTATTATTATGTTCTGGAGTATGGTAGTGTTTACGCAGATTAGTGTCTAGTTCACTTTTGTACTTGATGGCCCTAAGATTCGAGATGCAAACTCGAGGAGAAATTAGAGATTTTGAGCGAAAAAGCGAGAGCCCAAGTTCAGACTCGAACTTACAACTTTAATGCAGGGGTCATCAAGTGGAAAATAGGATTACGCAATCAAGAATGTAAACCATAACATACGCGAGCACACAAGCATAGACAATTATTTGAATTGGTATTCAAGCAGAACAAAAAATGACAACAAAAACTTTTCGAGTGCAAAGAATAGATCCCAAGTACCGGTCTAACCTAGTGATTGAAAACATCAAGGTGTAGAATTTTCCGTTACCTTGACTTTTTTGACATTATTTTCCCTATAAGTTACCTCGGTGTGGACGTTAATGAGTCGGTCACCACAGAGACTACATTCAGCAACTACTTCAATGGATCAGAAATCATCGTCAGTGGCTTTCTACCCTCTTGGAAATCAGGAGCAAACCTGGTGGCACAGGTTTCAGGTACGTAGGGGAAGCTTGTTTTTGTCAGGACCTAGATTTACAAGGCCAAATCAACGTGAGAAAGGGTTTTTAGAGAAGTCACAGACACGTCTTTCAGTCCAAGGAGCGAATAGTTGATTTAGATTGCTTGGCCTGAACTCTTGTTCCTCACATAGATAAGGAGTGCTTTTGAATATTGCAGCTCAGTCAAATTTTGGGAGCCTGGTGTTTGACGGCGAGACAAATCTCTTACCCGAAGAACCAACGTCATCGCCGCCATCTACCGACACAGTAGGCAAGTTCACGGAAAATTTATGGGCCTATTTAACTATAAAGAAGTTGCTGGACCGAGAGCTGAAATTGCAAGATGCTGACGAGAAGACCAAATTGAAAGAGCGTGCTCTTCAGCTGTCTTTGAAGGTGTGTTGATAACGAATTCAAATAAATAAAAGTGTTTAAAGGAAAATTCGTCGGAAACTGTCCCCCGCACTGCAGCGGGCTCGGCTTGTGTTGGATCTCTATTGAACCCCCTCGCCCGAAACGTATTAGAAAAATCCCGCAAAAACATCCGGCACAAATTTTAAGGACGCTGATCGATTTATTGGTGTTCTTAGGAATTACAATTGGCGCCCCTTAAAATATTTTTGTTTAGCCACCCATTATATACACTATCGGAGAATCCTCGCCTCTGGGTACGTTACCTTAAATCGTCTCTCTAGGTATCCCCTCTCCCCCCTCCTTGAATGAATAGCCAGACTTTCGATCTAATGGCTACGTTTTCACCAACTGTTCCTACAAACCTGGACAAGAATTATGACATCTGTGTTTGAATGTTTCAGTACCACTTCGTCACGCCACTCACGTCTTTACTTGTGATTAAACCTGACGATGATTCAACTGAAGCTGCAACGACAGCGCCATCTGTAGCCGCAGCTACGACCTCAGGTCCTCGCGATCTCCTTAACACTAGACCACGTAAAAGTAAGCAAGATATTCAACGATTGTAATTAGTATTATTTTATCATTATTATTGTTATTAATTATTGTTATTGTTATTATGAATTGTACTATCTTGCTATTGCAGGAGTTAATAATGACCGTGGCATCGGTTTCGTACGTGGCCCATCTCCCGCCAGGGGAGCGGGTAAGTGCGAACTTTGTAGAACTTTATGAAATAACTTTATAACATATACCTGTAATAATTTGATTTCATTGAATAAATGGATTTTGTTAAATTTATTTTGTTTTGAAGTAAGTTTTTTATTTCTGTTATATTTGTTCTTTGTGGTCAATGAAATTAATCTTTGAATAAGGTTTGTGTCGGATGTATAGCGGAGAATTTGAAGCAATAGCTCCGGATCTCATCCAAGAGGGCTCGTAATGTGTTTTAGAAAATGGAATAGGATGACAATTGATTAAAACACCTGCGGGTTCTCTCCAAGCATATTCTCACGAAACTCCCAAAGAGTGGCAATTGGCTCCATCATTGGGACCCCTCTCCGAAAGAAGAT
The DNA here is from genome assembly GCA_002633005.1 of Phoronis australis. Lineage (NCBI taxonomy): Eukaryota > Metazoa > Phoronida > Phoronidae > Phoronis > Phoronis australis. The sequence continues at coordinate 5,769 of NMRA01000701.1, read as the reverse complement.
CCTATAAGATGAAATTACATACCATTAAAAATTAGGAAATGGGCGACAATTGATGCAACCGTGTCAATCTAGTGTCCCTTTCATGTATAAAACATCTTTTTAACTCAACTCCCCGTTAGAAGTGTGACGTGGGTATATTCGAAAGGGGTTTCGGAGAGAGCACATAAGAGTGAAATATCTATTTCCCAATAGGCATGGTTTTGCGTCCACAAAACGCCCCCAGAGGAGTTCTTCCGCCAAACAAAGTGTTATGCTCTTTCGGAAGCGTGTACTTTTACTTAATACAGAATTCTTGTTCAGCGCTGGTCTTTAATTTAAAAGTGCTTTAAAAGGTAGTAAGTGACTACACTTGATATTAGATAATTAAACTCATTGATGGGGGCGTCGGAGGAGTGATTTGTTTCAACCAAGCAACCGTTTAATGGACAAGTATTAGTGTGTAAATCCGAATCAAATAACATTTTGATCGATTCGCAATAAGTCATTGGCAATTCAAAGTGGTTGGTCTAGTTTTCGGGCTTTTTTCTCCAAGTTAAAACGGTTCCATGTACAGTGTGCTGTAACGGGGAGTCCGACGAACCATCGGTTTAGGACTCGGAAGACCAGGCAGTTTGGCCACCGTAAGAGTAATTCGGTGACGTTTCGATTGACAAGTCGTCGATAAACTTGTAATATTTCAACGGCACTTTTAGGGACCAAAAGGGTTCAGTGAAAAATCAATGATATTTTGCCACATTTTGCTAAACCTCTGTCCTGTGCTATGGGGGCTCGTATGGAAATTCACGGCTCAAGATACGTTTGTTCGCTATGTTGTCTATTCTCCACTAACAACCTCTTAGTTATAAGATCGTTTGCTCTTGGGTCACAATCTGGTTTCGAACAATTGTTTTGCACAACTTTCGTAATCTGTAGTTTTGGCCGTTATACAGTTTTCTATTGCATTTTATTGCAGCTTAATGTATGGTAGTGTACTTTCGTTGTGTCTTTTTGTTGCATCGTGTTGTTTTGTACTGTATGTCATTCTAGCGTATGTGGGGCTTATCGGCTATCAAGATATAATACTTGTTTGCAATGTTCATCTTATTTCCGACAGGCGCCGGTGGAGATCCGCACTTTTTGATTCCCGTGGATGGTCTGGACAGACCCTTATGTTTCGATGTAACAGGGCATCGTGGAGAGACGTACCAGCTGATTCAGGATTCGCGCTTGGGTTTGTTGTCATTTGAAGGTCGTTGATGTCAGAAATGTCAAAATTAACGATTTAATAATATTCGGACTGCACCAAGTTATTATTTAACTCTGATAATCATCAGATTTCCAAAATACGCGGGAAATAGCTGCGTAATCTCTCTTTAGTTCACAGGATGCTAAAACCAGGTGTTAGCTTGTGGTGGTTGACTATGATATTGCGTTTTGCGGTACTAAGTAAGACGAAAAGCATTCCTTTGAAAGCTACACGATCAAGTCTGTGGTCTTCATCTTTATTGTCGTTGTCCGAATATTCCGATAACGAAGTTGTTTCATTCGCTTCTCAGACCGCGCCTTTTCGTCCGCAAAATGCTCATACGCCGGTGGCGCTCTGTTCCGTCAATTTATGGTTTATAGGGGAGATAAGACACACTTTTTTAGCCTGTCGGCGGCGTTACTTACGATTTTCATATATTTGTTATAAAGGGTTTTGTTACTAGACTCGTAAACAATGAATAGTTTGCAAGTGCGCGGACAGTCTTTAAAAGGGCGGTGTTCGTGCAAACACAGATAGACTGTCCTCTTTGCAGGCTGCAATAACAGATACCATATTGAATTTCATTTCTTTAACGTAGTGGTTCAGACGTTTTTCCACAAAAGGAGACTAAATACTGATTTAGTGATTCTGCCATAGGCTATTGTACTCTCAACTCTACAGCTGCTACAATACTGCCCGTATCCTCAGTACTTGGTACAAAGTTGTCCGATTGCTTTTGTTATTAATAGTTCTCAAAACATAAGCTCTATAACAATCGTTTTGGTGCTTTACAGGTCTAGTCTCCAATGGACGTATAGTCAGTAAAGTTGAACACTCCAATAAGACCTATTTTGGATACATATCTATACTTGGACGAGGTCACACCATCATCGTCACGCCACACAACATCACCATCGACGAAATTACGTATAAATGGACGAAACACGTGCGGCACAATCAGGAATTTCGTGTGGGAGAAATAGGTATGTAGCCTGGCCTACCCACTTGACAGTGGTGTGGAAGCCCACTATAATGTCGGACGAGTATCATGATGAGTTGCTGAGTTTCTTGAAAAAGGCGGAAAATAATGAAGAAGTTGCCAAAATGCTGAGTAATGATTGTGACGCAGAGCATAGCGCTATCTTTGTGATCCTAAAATAAGACCTAGTCGAAGCCATATTAGTGTCCCTATCCACTGAGTGCAGCCTAAGCGGTTGTTTGTTGCCCCGCGGAAACCAGGGGACCCTGCTAATAAGAGCTGAACTTACAGTCTGAATGACAGTGGGGGTTCCTCAACGGCTGCTAGCGCACACCTCTTCTTTGACGTGTGCAACGGTTGTCTTTATGTCAAGAATATTCACAATTTTGCGAACGTTTGCGCATTATTGTTGAGCTTGGAATGAACGAACCTCAGGATTTACTCAACTCGATTTCAGTTCCTAAGACATTTTTGAGATTTTTATTGACAAAATAAAAGAGACATCGGCGGGCTGCCTATTCGACGAGTGGTAGAAAAAATCCTCAACTCTGCTCAAATTTTTGCCCGCGATCTATATGCAGGCCCTAGTGCTGCCACCTATGGTGTGGTCGAGCTATGCCTGAAGGTTGAAGGAAACACGGTAATAAAGTAAGCCTTGACCCATCCAGTCTTCAAATTCGTTGCGAGTTTATAAAGCTTAGTGACAACTGCCTGTGTGGTATCGTTGTACATTACACTTTTCCGTTATAGTCGTTACCATTTACGAGCGGAATGGCATGATGATAGCATTCAGAGAGGCGAAAATAAAGCTGCAAGTCGTGCGTCGATTGGTGAGACCTACTCATCCATTCAAAGTTGATTTTCTTGGACTCTTCGTTGCCCGAAAAGATGGATTTTCTGAGGCCACGGATGGATTGATAGGTGAGAAAATAAGCCCTATTAACAATGTTGATTTGATCACGTTCTTATCGCTTCTAGAGACTGGATGTTACTTATCTCCAGGTGTCTCCGGTAATTCATAATTGACGTACCAGTTCTGTGTGATTCCAACTGAAATCATCGATGAGCATTTTATACACAAATTTGTGCCTTCGGCTGTTGCAGGTCCGTACATGAAATAAGGTTTAGTCAGCATGCAATATGGTTAAACTTAAGGAACACAAATTTTTAAGGTGCATTTCAGTTAGTCACCGGTGTTTGTTACTTCAGCGAAAAGATACAAAAGATGTACTGTTATAGGCTTGGTTATATCAGAGATGATTCATTTAAAAAGTTAAGGTCAAAGGCGAAGGCAACCTATTTTCATGTCATCTTTTACGGTTCGTTGATTATCCCAGACATATTTTTCAGTTAATTACGACTTCTCGTAATTTAATCAATCAGTCTTGCCGTACTCCGGAAGTGACGTTTTGGGGATTAAGAATTTTCCTCCATTTTGTCTCTGCCTTTGAGTTTACTGTGAGGATCTGTTCTACAGTTGTGTTTGTGCTGGCTTCCTAAAATTGTCGTCACCACTTCCCATCGATGAGTATTCTACGACAAGCTAGGTTGATGGCCTCTTCACTGGACAACGAACTGTCATCCTCAGTGGGTGTCGAACTGGGCCTGTGTTCACTCCTACTACTCAACATCGCTGCAGGGCTGCTTACAGGCTCTGGGCTGGAGACAACACCAGCACAGGCAGGACAAAGCACTGTTAGTTCTCGGAATTGAACGCTCTGTTACGTTCGCAGGCACGGGTGACAGCAGATGTGAAGGCCCTCCAGTCACTGCACAGGTCACAGCTCGCGAGGTTTCTCGACGAGGTGGCGACGGAGCACTGCCGGTAATCAGCAGCGACAGTATGGCACCCTTCTTCAGGCGTTGTTTTTTCAGGAACCTTCATCAATTCAGCGTACGCATATCTCTTTCGTATATCCAATGGCAGATAATGCTTCCTACATACTCGGTAATTCTCCACTGCTTTGTACGTTGCGTGGACGGGTAACGCTGCGTTCTTCACACGAACGAGCCAAGTACGGCGGAGTGTGTCATCGAAACCTTTAATGGCATACCCAAAGTGTGCGTGATACAATAATGAGTACATCCCGATACGCAGCAACCGTGCGGCATGTTGACTGACGACCGAAGTTATCACAACTGAGGTAAAACATTGATCGAATCGACAGCTTACACAGTCAGACGATATAAAAAGGAAATGGCGGGAAACTCATTACCCCCTAAACGTCACTTCTGGAGTTGGGCACGATTAATTAATTAAGTAGCTGTAATTAACTGAAAAATATGTCTGGAATAATCAACGGACCGTATTTTTACTAAAAATGATATGAAAAATGTTGCCTTCGCCTTTAAAGTCACGTGGCTTTTACCCTATCAATCAGTGAAAGGAAATATTGCAAAGAAATTTTCAGACTGTAAAATCACTGAAGTTCATTTACATTCATCCACTTCCGCCAAAAAGAAGGCCTCAAGAACTGTCTGAAATATAATTGCAGCATAACTATTAATTTGACAAAGCACGCTTCATTTCTTTTCTACTAGGACAATTTCAAAATATTCGCGTTGAGGATGTCGGAGGGTTCCTAACTTTCCCTAGAAGTTCGAGAAGACCACTCAAAGCGACCGTCCTTGAGAAACCGAATATGGCACTGCTGAAATGGCAGCAATGTTACTTTGTCAGCGAGGAGGGCCGCGGTCTCGTTCGAGGTGAGGCCGATGACTACCTTGTGCCAGACTTATTGTTTAGAGAGAACGCTGTGAAGTTTTCGCGTTTCCGCAACTGAGGTTCGGCGGTGTACACGCTACTACTGTGAACATGCACATTTACAGCAACGCCATCCCCCGAATCTGGTTTGAGGCGATGAACAGTCTGGTGAAATGACCGTCTCAGATGGCAGAAGATCTGATCACATAGTTTATAACAAGATGAAAACGGAACTTCGGACTTACCATCAGGTCTCCGAAGTGATAACATCACTAAATGTTTTTCGTAAACTCAAAACAAGTTTACATTTGTGATGTGCAATTTATATATTGCCCTTTTGCATAATTACAAATAAATATGTGCAAAAATGTACGTGCCAGCAGTTTGAAATAACGAAATCGAGAGCCAAGAGCTAAGAGTCTAAGTCAGTTTTAATTGTCAATAATTCAAACAGTTGTTGAATGAGTGCGCATAGTTTCTTGTCCATCATTCCGTTGAATACTCATGGATGAAAACCTTCACAGGCGTGATAACTATTACACAATTCTTTTAAAACAAAAGTAACTCGATTATAATATCTCCTAACAAATAGCCCGCTGTTGCCAAGTCATTCCACATGCGCGAAATGAGATATATACACAAAACGTATCGCGAGTGGCGTACATGACGTAATATCCCACGAGACATTATTCCGGGTATGGATCTCGACCTTCGGTCGCGGAATAAGGTCGAGTGGGATATTACTTCATGTACGCCAATCGAGGTACGTTTATTATTTATCCCATACGTTGCTTAACTTGATTACCTTTGAGAGCCAAAAAACCAACATCACTGAGGCCGATAATGAAATTCGAAAAATTT
>NMRA01000700.1:177208-195936 GCA_002633005.1 Phoronis australis | reverse complement strand
ATCTGAATGGTTGACCCCCCACCTTGCCGCTTGTTGGCTGTACTGTGGTCGGTGGATCCGTGGACTGATACTTAATTACAATTTGATTCAAACGTTTGCACATCGACCTCGGGGACACCGTTTCCATGGTTGGTACCGATTATTTCTGTTGTACAGTAGTTCTTGAAGATTTTTATAAATACCTATTACTGTGTCTATCTTTGGGCTTTTGGATGCTGTACGGTTCGCTCAATTTTCAAAACTGTGAAAATGGTTGAGTTAGTAACCGGAACTAGTTCGAAGCGGTCGGGTTGCAATGCTCCATTCAACCACTTACATGCGGGAGACTGACAGGAAACAAGAGGCATTAGCGTCTAGGGATGGGATGTTGAATCCACAAGAGGAAAAGATGGCAAGGTGCGCCCCGTTGAGAAAAGTCGACAAGCAAACAAGAAGTTTAACCGGACAACATGTTCGGGTAAAATGACGGCTTGGAAACAAAGGATTGGGAAGAATGCTGCGTTCTGATTGGTCAGTTAAGCAGTCACTCGAAATCCTGAAAATACATCTAGGTCAATTCTAATGGGAATCTGGAATGGTTACATAAAAAATATAAAGTCACTCTAGTCTGAAAATTGTCATTTATACAGGATGTTAATCTAGTAATTGATTCCACCAAAAGTAATTTGGTATCTTGTTGTCGCACTGCATGCAAACAGAGAGAAAGATGTCATCGCTTAAAAATAAAGGATTCATGGGCTTCAAACTTTTGTGTAGTTGAGGATTACATCTAACAAGGAAAATCTGAAGTGTCCTCAATGCAAAATAGGTTGTACGCCAAAATTATTTTAAGAACCGTATAACACAATAAGTAACTTGTAACGTGGTTAAGAACAAAAACACGTCAAGAACGAAAGTGGACATGTGTAACTATATATTGGGGTGAGTAAAAACAATAAAGAAGCTAAAATTTGACAAAGAGCATCCATTATATAGAATGCATCGTTCGCGGAAACTCCGTCTCCACTGCACCACTACAGACTTTCATTGTGCCCGTTTTGGGACCGCCTCCTCACAGAGAGTGAACTCACCCACCATATAGATTCAAGTTGTTCAATTTTTTCATTGCAGCCGTTTTTTTGCGGACTCGGAGGGAGGATGGCCAGTTTCGTGCTGGCCTTGGTGACGTCAGTCCGTCGGCTCAGCGGCCTGGGTGACGTTAGCCTGTCGTCTTAATTTTAGTCCTCCGGTTTCATAATTCGGGGCTGTCGCCAAGATGTTAAGAAAATTTGTACCGCCTTGGGCCGCAAATCTGACAAAAGGTTTTTATTGAAGCTTTGAAATATAATGTCTCTTCAAGAAATATTCCTGTCTCTTGCGAAGAACACTAATGATCACTTGGAGGTGATGAATAATTTTGAAGCTGTGCGATTGGAGGATTTGAGTAAGATTCAAACTTGACAATCAAAATGTTCCACATTTCTGTAAAGCAATTAAGATTACTCACATTTTGTTGCTTTGTTATTGTCCGAGATAGAAAGTCAGTATTCGTGAGTCCAAAGCAGTATTTCTACATAAAGTTTAGTAACGATATGGTACTTGTGACAAATAGTCATGCCTTGATGACCTAAACCAAAAAGAAAAGGATTTCAACTATTTTTAGCACAGTGCAAGACCAATTGAATGGGTACTTCATAGTGAAACACAAAACATACATGTATCTAATGGCTGTAGCACAAACATCGAGAAATTGAACAAAGTTGATTTTTGTAGCAACAAATCTGCAAGTGTATGGTGGTTAAATCTTCGCCTATGACGCAGCAGCTGGTTTAATATGCCTTTCAGTTGATCAAAAGTCACCTCGTTGTCGGTACCGCGAACGTGAATTGTAAACGCTTCGTAAATAACCCCGTGTGATTAAATTCTGGTGAAAATCTGAATTGCTCTAAAACCCCAACTCCTTGACCCACGAGCCACGACCTTAAACCCCGTTGAAATCGTCTACACAAGCCCGACTAGATCTGAGCATAGAACAAGAGATGGCTTGCAGGACCAACCAGGCTTTCCGTGAGCTCGGCTGTATTTTCCTTGTCTTTTGCAATTAAGAGAATCGATTCTGCAAGTTTAAATGCCAAAAAAAAAAAGAAAAAGAAACACGACCAAATCGAATCGAAGACCTACCGACATCAGAAATGTCATGTTATCGTCTCGTCTGCTCCTCAGCGAATGGCAGAGTCAAGTTTTTTGAAAGAGAGCTTGGAACGCACGAATATGTAATTCTATCAGTAAATCCACTTTGAAAAAACAAACTGGCAATTAAAAGTATCACACGTTACATGGAGTATATCGTAAACAAGTATACAACAGAAAGCAAATAATAAAAATGTAAAATTATATCCATTCACGTTAAGGTATTCTCTCCTTCAGTTTAGTAGAACAGGGTCATAGGTAGCTGCTCGTACAACTATTTCCTTGACAACGATAGCACGCTCGCAATCCGCTATTTCAGATCATGTTTTTACCCAATTTTCTGTTTTTAACCACAAGACTTGAGCCAGAGCGTGTAGGTAAGTGTTATGGGAAAGTCACTTAGCGACATAATATAATTATTGATTGAGTAAAAAGTGCAAAGATATATCTATTGCCGCATGTCATGGGTCGAGGGGGTTGTTGGTAGTGATGGCTGTGGGTCGAGTGGGTTTTAGAACTACTTAAAATCTTGGATTGGAAGGTATTGTTCTAAAATCGCTTCGATTCTTTCGACTCCACCCTTGACCCAGGACCCTTTCGATCAACAACCCCCTCGACCCGTGACCCACCACCCCTCGACCCATGACCCACCACCCCTCGACCCATGACCCATCGACCCACGACCTGCAGCAATAGAGGTATCTCCGTGCTTTTTACATATTTCATAAACTTGATACGTCGATGAGTGACTTTCCATAAGACATACGTACACGTGAGTCTGTTCAAGCTCAAGTCAGGTGATTACAAACAGAGTGGCGGGAGAACGTGATCTAAACTAACGCACTATGAGCGTGCTATCGATGTTATGAAAATAGTTCCAAGAGCGGCTACCAATGGCCCAGTTCAACTAAACTTAGGGAAAGAGTACGTCATTGTGAATGTACATAATTTCGTACTTTAATTATTTGCTTTCTCTTGTACAATATGCTCCTTGTGATGTTGAAATACTTTTTAGTTAACAGTTTGTTTTTCCAAACTCTATTTACTAATGAAGTTACAGTTTTGTCGGTTCCTCGCACTCTCCACAAAAAGATTGAATCTGTAATTCACTGAAGAGCAGACGAGATGATTACACACCGAAGGGAATGATATTTGTAACGTTGGGAGGCCTTTGATTTGGTAGCATTGTTCTTTTCTGTTTTTGGCTTTCAAACTTGCCGAATCGACTCTCTCCTAATTGCCAAAAAAACCAGGAAAAAGCCAGTCAAGGTCACGGCCCAATTCATTGGTCCTGTAAGTCAGCGTTTGTTCTACGTTCAGATCNACACACACACACACACACACACACACACACACACACACACACACACACACACACACACACACACACACACACACACACACACACACACACACACACACACACACACACACACACACACACACACACACACACACACACACACACACACACACACACACACACACACACACACACACACACACACACACACACACACACACACACACACACACACACACACACACACACACACACACACACACACACACACACACACACACACACACACACACACACACACACACACACACACACACACACACACACACACACACACACACACACACACACACACACACACACACACACACACACATATCTTAGGCGCACACACAGACAAACACCGCGCGCCCGCTTGGAGTTCTTTGGACTTCTTCTTGGAGCAAAGTTGTCATACATGTCTGCATTTGCAACTGCCAATAACCACACATTAAAGAGTAGATGATAAAATCAAAAATTGAAGGTACAACTGGCTTTTCGATTTTTTGTCATTTTGCTGTATTCTTCTGTTCATACAATAGAATTTAACAATTGCGTAACGCGCCCAAGATTTTATATACTTTGTGTGGGATTTTATCAGTAAGGACAGGGCTCTTACTGGAAGGCTGGAAAGGCTCAAAGATCCCTGAAAATCACCTGAAACTGATAGGACTTACAAACTCGTGTTTGAGGCTTGGTAGCAGAAAGTCTTCCTTGACCTCATAAAAATTGACTATGGTTTGATTTACCTCACTGAGCCCAAGCGCCAAAACATATTCTGTAACCTAAAACAGTCTCCTAGCAGACCCTAGGGAATGAACCTAAATGTCTTCAAGTCACTGCTGTATGTCTGGACCCCATATTAACTGCTTTTAACTTGTGTTTTTTATATATCTAAGTATTTCGTCGCTCCTGTTAATAGAAACAAAGCAAATTTTCTTAACAAAAGTAAAGAAAAAAGGACACGTGATTGCGGGTCCCAGCCTAAAGCGATCGAAAAACGGAGCCCTATGTTTTATGATTGGCAAAGTTAACCCAGCAAAATAACGGCTCACTAAGATTGAGGTTCTCTTTAACTGTCAGGAGGCTCAGAATTTAGGCGGTGAAGAAGTGGCGTTTACTATATTAAGGTCGGTTGCCCACATAAAGGTATTGAAAGAGAAGCCATCTACTGGGACCTGCTCCAAGCTGGCTAAAAATCTATTAAAATAGTAGGCCTCAATCTTTGGCAGCCTTCGGGGAGAAGCTACCTATATTAATATAACCACCCAAATAGTATATTAATATCGGAGCCCCGATCTTCAGCCGCCTTAAGGCAGGGCCATATATTGATATAAGGATGACCATACAACATGCAGAAACTATGTCCATGGCACGTTTTCGTTGTTCTAGCCACAGTCTCATGATTGAAGTAACCAGGCAAATGAATTTGGATGGGTCAAACAGAGTGTGAACCCTTTGCCCCCAATGTTGTTGAAGACGAGTACCATTTCCTTTCAAGCTGTGTTAAATATTTGAATTGAAAGAAAATGACATTGAAGTGTATTACTGGAATTTTCCGTCTGATTTCAATAGATCAATGTCAACAAGTCATGATGCTAAATTAGTTAACCTATATAGATATTGCATGGTTTTCGACTCCGTGGTAGTTTGCTCCACTCTTTAGTACGTTACATGTTGTTGTTCTGTATAGTGGGCGCATGACCTTTATTGTAGAAAGAAATTGATTGATTAATTGATGTTTAAAAGTAGTAAAATGTCATTTTCTTATTGTACTTCGAGAGTAAGATCTGTCTTTTTTTAGAATGTTTCTGATTTATGCTTTGATCCAAATCAATTGCTTCTTAGATTTTTGAAATGGGAACCAGTTATGTGTTTATGCACGTTTTTGCTGACAATGACATACAACCTCGTGGATGATAAACTGCAGTTCTGAAAATGATTTTGAAAACGCAAAGGTCGATAATTAACCCTTGCATCACAATTGTAGCATCATCTGACCCAAACGACGGCAAGGCACATTGTTTACAATGACGTCTTTGAGAAGTCTGTTAGAGGTCAACCTTTTTAAGTTTTAAACACCATGTACAGAGGACGCTGACGTCTGATTTGGTCAAAAATTTGATCCGTGTTAGTGATGTTCTTTTGCGCCGTTGCGCTAGATGCTTTTCATTGTACATACGTTACAGTCCTACAGCGTCAATGAAATGCGGTTTTATTCTTGTTGTATAAGGCCCGAACACCGCAGGTGCAACAAGTAAAGATCGCATACTAGTTGCAGTTTGTGTAAACATCGGGACACCTAATTTCAACAAATGATGGTTTTTAAGTTGAAATAACGTTGTCTTAACGTTGGGTTGGCGTCGGCCCTAACGTAGTCGGGTTTTAATTGATTGCATTTGCGTTGTTTAGATGTGACAAATTGGCCGGCCTTCTGAGAGTTGTATTTATGTACTGTTTTCCCATGATAAGTACATGTTGTCGAACACGCTTAGCTCAGTCGAATAGACGGTCTTGTTATTCAAACGTTTTGGACTGAAAGAATTTTACGAATCCCCACTGAATTGGCAAAGTTTTGCCCCGTTACATATCGTTATGAGTATGATTAACAATTGCTTTGGATTTCTCAATGTGTTAGTTTCCTGTGACAAGCTATTACTGATTGCTGCAAAACCGGTAGTTGCTTTCAAGATGGCGGATATACCACATTTTTACCCATTTTCAATCGTGCTCTGGTGCCATTTTGAACGTGAAAAGAGAATGACGTGAATTTTTGCAAGTAGATTTTCTGAGCTATAGAATTTTAAATGAACCCTACATTTTTTCTTAGACTTTCCGTTTTTGAGATATTTGACTTTGAATTTAGAAAAATGCAAAATTTCAATTTTTCCGAAAGAAGAAGTTGATTTTAGTGACACTACAATATTAGATAGTGTTTTCAACGGGCTTTCAGAAGATGTTTTCCTTTTTTGCTACGACGTCCCCTTTATGAATTGTCCGGAATTTTGTGATGGCACTGTTCCTTTCTTGACAGGATTTTGCTGCATTTTGTTGATTTGCCTTCTTTTTAACAAGACTATATTTCTTACTCTTTTCTGAACGTTTCATTCATTATGTGATTGTTTTCGTTTTGTCCATCATCGCCACCATCATCATCATCATCATCATCGTTATCTTCATCTCCATGGTATAACTTTCAGTCAATTTCGCCAAGTTTCCATCCGAGCGCTTTCATTTATTTGTTCATCTTCTACAGTTTGCATTTTTCGTTCAGTTCGCACGAAATATGCACACAGTCTGTATACCCGAAAGCGCTGGAGGCCTAATATGACGTACATGTGAGAAAATCAGTACGATTATAGACAAGTGTCACAGATGTGCCGAGGATCTTTTACATCCAGTCAAAGATGGCAGAAACATCACCCACTGCGTATGCGCACGTCAATTTCGAGACGAAGACGTTTTGTCCTGTAAAGCGCTCATCGTAGGACCAATTGCTTCGAAAACTTAAACTTGTTATTTTTTTGTAGTTAGCTATGATCGAATGCTGCTCAACCGAGAATGGTCTTCAAAGTGGCGGATCTGAAGCATTTTCATCAATTTTCAATGGTTTTTGGGTACCACTTTAAACGTCAGGAGGAAATGACGTAATTTTTGCATAAGGATATTCTAAAATATACTCTTTCAAATGGACTGCAACATTTTTTTTTCGCAGACTTACCGTTTTTGAGTTTTTTGACTTTGAATTTCACAAAACATGTAATCTCATTTTCCGAAAATATTGTGGATTTTCGGGAAACAAATATGTTAGGTAGAAATTTCAACGGCTTTCAGCTTTCTTTTGGCTATGTTGTCTTGTTTTTCAATTTTCCAGGATTTATTTTCTGATGGCACTGTTCGTTTGTTGATTGAACTTTGCTGCATGTTGTTGGATTGTCTTCTTTTGAACAAGGCTACATATCTTAGTCGTTTCTGACGTCGTTGTTCGTTATGTGATTGTTATCATCATGATCATCATCGTTACTATCATCATCGTCAACGTCATCATCATCTTCACTGATGTCTTTTCAATTAATTTCGCCCAGCGTCGCTGCTCCGAACGTTTTCATTTATCTTTTCAAAAACCTTCTGCCTTCAAGATGGACCCGAGAAATGAAAAAGGTTGAATGTTTAAAAGCTTTTGGTATCATGGAAATGAGTTTGACGAGGCCTTTAACCTTTTTTGCACACATTTACATAGTTAGTGGTCTAAATCAGTGAAAGAGATCAACAACAATAGTGATACATGAGCTTAGTGATTTATGATAACTTTTTGATCTGACTTTGGCTGAACTTCGGGTGCAAGTTTTCCGATATGAGTTTATTTTCTTTGAGTCGTACAGGTGTATTCCCTATGAACGAATGTCTTCGTTCAAATATCAAACAATGAAACATTGCTTATACCGTTTGCAATCTTTGTCGTCGGTTATCTATGCAAAAATGACTCCATCCAAGAGCATTTTCTGCAATGTCACAAACGTAAAATCACCATTATGCATTGGTTAAAACGATACATCAGTGGAAATGAAAAAAAAAAGAAAAAAATCCAATTCTTATACAGATGAGTACAGTGACAGGCACATAGTAGTTGTGATGGGTCGTGGCTTTCATTTTAATTGGAAAACTTGTTTTAAAGCTAAATATATGTGAAATTTAAGTTGACGAAAATGACAGGCATGAAATAGAGTATCGAAAAGGTATTTCCTTTAACTCACCATTTCTATAATATTTTACCGAGTGACAAAAGTTTAGGAAACTGAAATAAGATGGCGTCAAACTATATGTTTGTTATGAAGCAGCTCAACAAATTTATCAGAACAAATGTACATGTATATGCATTAGTAAACAGTATTAGAAAACTAAATAACTCATAGGCTTCAAAATATCGCAACCCGTGGGTACGGACATTTTGCCGTAACATATTGTAACACTGAACTGGATATCAGTAAGCAGTAAGCAACAGGCCTATTAATTCAAGTGACAACAAACTGACCAGATATCATGGATTATTACAGTTTTCAACATATGCATTATTTTGCGTATGATACCATTACGTCACGAGTTATTGTTACGTGGATCATGACACCTGATCTCTCGAAAAAGGAGTTTACGCCGGTTGAACACATTTCAATTTTGAGTTTGATCCCTCGCTTGTTCATTGTAAAGCATTATTAATAAACAAGCACAAGCTCAGATCTTAAGCCACGTTTTGCTGATACAATCGGTCACGTGAGTTCCAACAGGCAGAGATAAATTGCGAATTATCTCCCGGACTTCAATGGCAGTCGGCTGTACTGCAAAACCTAATGGCCAGTGTTTCAAATTTGTTGGCGAACATTAAAACGTGATGTCCACTACCTCAATACTACATGGTCGCACTCCAAAAACTGGTTGGATGGACCATTAATGAGATGGCTGTTGCTCAATCACAATGGCCGAACAGGAAGTTCAGTCGCCACATTTGATCTCTGACAAACTGGTTAACCCACCAACAATGTGTCAAGGCCAGCTAGTTTTTGGAGTGAGACCATCGCGTTTTGAAGTTCGGACAACACCTTGTTCACCGGCCATTTCGTTTTGCAGTCCAGTTGACTGGTTTTGTAGTTCGGTAAGTGGTTTTGAAGTCCGCCTAATTGTCAACCCCCTTGTATACATATAGAAACAATAAGAAATACAATAACTTGACAAGGGACCCTGATACAAGGATATACCCACACTAACTGTAATCCCAATGTTACCAGAAATAGCAACAATGCTATCAAGCGCAACTGCATTACCTAGGCTGAACACTCGAGAACGCGTGTTGCTCATATCGGTTTCCTTTTGTGTATTCCGATCCTTTTCTCAATGAACACATGTGTGGAAAAGAGGACATTTTATACCTTTGTAACACCTTAATATGACTACTTAAGTGTTTGCCCTCCAGACTAATTTTGTCTCCTGGCTCTTATCCGTTTCCTGGTAAATGACAGAGGGCTAGCAACAGAAGGTCCATAACTACCGTTTCCTCTTTAAAACCTATCTTCAACTGAATTTCGAGGCTTGAGATGTATTAGGCTTAGCAGATAGTCCTGGCAAAGCTTTAGTAAAATAAGAAAACGCTAGTTAAATCACGCAAGTGTAAGCCTGTCAAATGATAAGTGAAGCTGCCTTTTCGTGCCATGTTGCGTCACCGTGAGATCCCAGCACAACTAACAAAGGATTGTATTGAATAGGGGTCTGAATAGAACACCATTTTGTGGAGGTTTTAGTCGCAGCTGTTTGAATTAAAAGGTGATTCTCGCGGTGACGTAGACAAAAGCGAGCTAATACGCCTAACAGATCGTTACATTTGGCAATTTATGGCACCAATGGGCTTAGTACGATGCTCTTAACATACAGTATGAACCAAATTTACACGTGTTTACATGTGTTACCATTGAAGATAGACTTTAAGACATCCCACTTAACAACACGTGACTTAGAAGGCTGCTTGATTGGTCATTGTTATCATTTTGCACAGCGTGCTTATATCTGAAACAGTCCTTTCGATAATGAATTGCGAACATAATTGTGAGAGCAACAAGAACAACATAGGCGAGAGTAATCAAGCATTAAAGGAACAAATGTAAGCTTAAATGACAATAATTCCTCGAAACTTTGAATTTTTAATTATGCTTCGTACACATCAGCTTGTTTCATAAAGTTGTATTACGGGCACGTACATGCAAGTTGTACGTTGTACGCTTCCAAGGCCGGCCCTGTGCGGTTGGCTAGTACAGTTTCGTCGAACGAAAATCCGTGTTAGAGTGCTTCCACAGCAAGACCCAGAAAGGTACAACCTGTTTTTATTTCATTTTTACTATTTCAGTATATTTATAGTTCATTTTGATGCGATGATGTCTAATCCAGACAGTCTAACAACTGTTATTGGCCGGATAGATAGGTTTGTTTGCCTCTGGAACCCGCACCCGGGCTTACAATATGAATGCGGTCTCTGGAACCCGCACCCGGGCTATGTAAACAATATGAATGCACCATGTTTTAGAAAGCGTGTCACTGTAACAGTAGTATTAGAGAGATAATTCTGCATGTTTAGACGTTTACATTATCTCAGTTTACCAGTAGTGTCTGAATTATTTTAGAACGAGGTTATTAGTTTACGAGTCCAAAATCTTAGAATTTTTCATTTCATTCCATTACCTAACAAAAAAATTCTGTCATTAAAATACGCTCGGATCATAATTATTATACTTCAAACTCAGTTGAAGTGCTTGTTGACCCATAGGCCTTTAAGTTTGTAAAAGGCTAGCCTATACTCTTCAATAATTGCATGATGATTGTTGAATAGTGCTGATGACATAATGCCAACAATGGAACGATTCTTGACTGAAAATTCCATGAAACAAGACCCCTGGCTTTAGATGCATTTATCAAGTAGGTGTAAGTCCACCATCACCTGACGTGTCAGACAGAAATGTTATTTGTCCTTTTGATTACCTATAGAATTTTCGTTGAACAAATTCGATATGGTGATGACTCAGGTTTTCTTACAGGCAATCATATTTTGTACACAAAGTTGCTTACCGGATTAGCTTACTTGTATATTTTGTATTATATTTTGCGGTATTGTTATACTAGAGAGACTGCGGATGCCCTTCCCTGTACTTGTGTTCTGTTGTATTTTTGAAGATATTTTATAGATATATAATAGATATGCAAGTTCCATAACAAGGTTCTTCCTGTAGTATATATTGTGATACACAGTAGTTAGTAACTACATAGCAGCCATAATAAAAACCTTAAATTTTTATGAAGTGTGCTACTGTGCATTTTGGTATCTGGCCATTTTGGAAACTATGGGTTTGAATCTTACACAGCCTGCTAACATTTAACTTTTCTGTTTTTTCTCTGTCGGTATTAAGAAGGGATTTTAACCAGTATTACACTTTTATTACCTTCTTTATATCCTGTCTTCACAGTGAAAGCGATGCTTTGACTGCATTAGTTATAAACTTCACTTTTACTCAAGAAGTGTATTATGTTTGTAAAAATAGTTTACTTTAAATAAAATAGTTTAAACTAACCAACTTGTGAATTTCTTTTTGATTGGCAATCGAATATCGCATTTTAAATTTGCTTGCCCGTCAATGGTTAGTTGGAGTTCATGCCATACTTAATTTCGATATTAACGTACGCCTTCAGGTTAAAAGTTAATGTCTTACTTCATGGTTTGATGAAAATTTAGAAATTTTACCAACATGGTATATAAAAACAGATTATTAGGCTCAAACGAAACAGGCACTATGCTATTGACATTGTTCTCCAGACAAAACTGGCTAGTTTTGAATAAGATACCGTCAAAAATTGAAGCTGTAGTTAATCAGTTTTATCAAAAATATGTGTATTCATCTGAAAAGCCCCTTAAAATAAAACAGGACATTTTGAAAAATAATTTTGAGATCTGTTTATGAATTTTTTTGAAATGAAATTTGGTTATTCCTTGTTATTCCTGCAACATTTCATTATGTTAAGTGGAAAATTCTATAATCTTTCTATTTTCAGAAAACATGTACCTTTTCTTGTGGATATTTTCAGAAAAATTGACTGAAACCACGTGATTCTTGGTGAGGTTGTTCACCAGAAATTATCACAATTCTTTAACCTTTATAGTATGCAAGGTAGTTGTTTCACCATAACAGCAACAGTTGTGAATGACCTCTAGACTTCAGAAAGCAGTTCCCTAAAAGTCAGTTATCCTCAGCTACTACACATGGTTTCTAGAACGTTCTCAAGTTTCAATTTACGTTTAGCAACTATAAGAGACGAAACGTGATGTAATTACAAAAATTCATAAGCAATAATAGAATGGCTGCAGGACGGGATTGAACTGGAACCCTCTGGTACAGCACTTCGGGGCGGCAGGTGGAACCAGTGGATTATTAATTAAAAATGGGACATTTACTCCGAACTGCTCCACCGAGAGGGGTGCCGTCTGAAAGGAACGCCTTAAGATAAAGAATAAATATTCTTAAGCTTGGAAAAAAGTGGCAATTCATTGCACCGTCGTGTGGTCCTAAAACGATGCAGGGAGTGACCTCCTTCAACATAAAAGCACGATTTCACAAAAACAAGAAGGCAAAGGTAATCGATTCCAACATTGGGGCCTCTCTCCGTGTGCGGCCCCTTAAGAATTTGTCAATAAAAATACAAAAAGATGGCCACGTGAATGTTATCAATGGCCTGATTCAAGGCACCTAAATATGAAAGTATCTATTTTTTCAGATATCATGAAATGCGCAGCAATTGATGTTATCTGACAGATCTTCAATTTTTGTGATATGTAGTTTCTAGAAAAATATAAAGCGATAGTTGTCTCCGTTATCCCTTGCCAGAGAGGGGCCTCTGGAAAAATATAGTTTTGCATTCGCAAAACATCCAGAAAATTAGTAGCCTCCGCAAATCTTCGCTTTACAAATTTCCTCAATTTTTGAAATATATGTGTGCGTTTAGACGACCTGTGCTGCAAAAGCGAAGATCCTAACGACAGTGTCCTGGCCAGGGTCCTCAAAAAGTAAACCATGCACTGATGCAGATTTGTTGAATGTTCTCTTGAATTTTCTCTCTTATCCGTTTTTTGCAGTCTTTCTTTTCTCGACTGTCCCCGGCACCACGTCTCTGTTGGTTGTCACGGTTTAACCCAGACGCCTGAAATTTTTGGGGGCCCGTGCCCCCGCCTCCCTGCTTCCTACGTTCCTGAATTGTCGTCAATACTGATCTACCGTGAACATTTTTTCCGGAATAATGAGCTGAAAAAAATAAAACCCTGCTTTGAAGCCTGATTTTCAAGGGCAGGAAAGACAAAAAAAGAGATAGTACATGAGGTGCGGTTGTTTTCGGTAGGTGATAAGCTGAATGTTACCGGGCCACAGTCAGTTCAGTTAGCATCTGACGTGGGGGGCAGTGGTTAGAGGGTTTCCTAAATGCTTTAATTGTCACATGACGGGACGGCGCAGATTAAAATCATTAGAAAACATCGGCATCGTTTCCTGTGTAGAAACATTTTGCTCAAATTTCATGACATTTCACCCAAGAAATATCATAATAGAAATTGCCACCAGGGGGCCAACAGTAGCCGAATTATCAAAAATTTGACGTCGACCGATTTCATCACCACAGAAACACATTTGCAAAAATTAATAAACTGAGGATTGCGAGGTATATCTGCTAAATGCCTGTAGCCAAGGACTGTAAAATAAGTGATGGCATGTGCTTTGTACCGACTGTGCTTGGAAACAAAAAGTCCATCTTTGATTTATTCAGTTTTATTCACTAATAAAAAAAAAATATTTGGAACTACCAGTATCCCGCAAACTGGTTCCCAGAGCACATCAAACATTAGCGGATTGAGGGATCAAGGGGTTCCGGACCCTCCTTTTCCCCTTGATTTTAATGATATCGAATTGTTGACTTCGACACGTTTTTTGAAAAATATTTTACCCGACCACCTTTTTAAAATCCTGCCTCCGCCCTTTCAAAAATGGCTAAAATCATAAACAAAAATTGGTACAGAGTTTTGGCACGCCAATGAATATTAACGGAAACCCATTTGCACATGCAAAGACTGTCTTCTGATAGACAGGTTCAATCTCTACATACAATTATGGAGATTTTTTTTTCATTCCCGTTATTTCAAGCTGTTTTAAAACTACTTCACTAACTGAGGCTAGGGACCAACAATGGTCCATTTTGGGCCAAAATATTCATGATGCTCAAAAATGATGACCAAAAAATTTTAAAGAAATTTTTAAAAGCATTCTCTCAAGGAAGTATGAACCCTTTTTTTCAAGATCTGATTTGGAGATCCTACAGTCGAACATTTGGTGCTTTCATAAATTGGCAGTTAAGCAGGTGTTCAGATTATCTTAAAAGATTAGCAGGTAGTCTCTATCCGAAACCAACTACCAGCTTATACAATAATTGTCGACGCTCTCTGGATGCCAGATTGGGTGGACATGTATCCCAAATGATTGTGCAAGTATCGAATTTCACCACCCGTAAAAAAGGTCAACTGAAAATGTCGAAACACAACACTTGAATACATGTGTGTAGATATTTGGTGAAGACGGTTGGTGGTCTGGGACATAGGTACATGGTATGGTCTTTTTGGGTGGTACATTACACTTGCCAATATTTGCTCTGAACGTTTGAGTTTTTTTTTCTCATAAATCTCACCTGGTACGGGTCAAGAGACGAAAATAAGTTTACTAAACATTGATAAGCGGAACTTATTACACTGTTTCATTTGCTAATCCGAGGCAAAAGATAGTGGGTATATTTTGGGATCACCTGATTATGAATTTTACTACGATATTTAGGATTATGTCAATCACTTTTCCTTGTTAGTTCTTCGAAAATTTCTAACATGCAGTGTAAGTGTCGCAATATCATTGTAACGAACCGGCTTGCTTTATTAACGAACATGTCTGGGCTACGATGGCGATTAGTTGTAGCGTCAGGACTTTCCTGCACCCTGATTGGCTGCCCTTGTCCTGATTAACATAACAGAACTATGAATTACGTAAATCAGCCTCCCGTTCTGTAACACTAGGACTTCGAGATCACGTGAGTTTTATATTGCCGAGTATTGTAATTGTAAACACGTGACTTTGGCTACCCTGGAGCTCCACTAAAACATTGTGACATCAGGGCCCAGTTGCATAATAGTTATACGCCGTATAACAACAATGACGTCGCATTATCTCGCGTCACGTTGTTATTGTTGAACAATGCACCTGACGTCATGCAACAATCAAACTTATCCAGCGGATAACTTTTGAAGCTTTATGCAACTCAGCCCAGATGGACAATTGATACTTTCATTCCCGCTGCTATGAATAGCGCTGTACATAGATTGTCATATTCCAATTGGAAAAGTAGATGTACATGAACTATCTCACTACAGAGTTATTCAGTTTCCACTGTGAAGGCATTTCCAGAAATTATCACAAAATCCACGCCTTTTGAAATTCGCGCGAAGGAAGAACACTGTAGTCACTACAGAGTTTGTAATTTCCCTTCAACTTATGTGCGCTTGCAAGTTCGACTCGGAACCGATGGGCAGTCCTGATGACATCACGGCAAAGATCAATAAGTACCAGTACTTTACGAAAATCGATTTTTGTAATGGATACTGGCAAGTCCTTGTCGCCAAAGAATTACGACCCAAGACCTCGTTTGTAGTGACAAGTGGTTGTTACAACTTCGTACAGATGCCATTCGGTCTGGTAAATTCTGCAGCAACCTTCAACCGCATGATGAGGAAGATGTAGTCAATGTAGCTTATGGTAAAGAAGTATGTTTGTCACGAGTGATTTGAACCAGTTTTCAAGTCCAGTGCCTGATGCAAGTGGGCCATGCATCTTGATAGTTATTATTGATCCGTCATCATTCCATGTAGTGTCTTGGTACCAAATGCATGTTGGCTTTGTCATTTAGAGACAAACAGTCAAACGGACAAAGATCTGTTAACTACCGCGCTTTACACCGACACCATTTCATTATGCTTTAACCTCACGTCTGTTTATTTTTAAGAAAGAAGTAAAATAAATTTTGGCTTAAGACCCCTGACTGATCCAGACTTAGTTGGTCTTCATCGACCATCTCTGTGTCGAGGATGCATGGATAAAAATANGGGGGGGGGGGGGGGGGGGGGGGGCAATCACCCCCGTCCTCTGTTGGGCGTGCATTTATTTACAACTTCGCAGGTATTGAAATATACTAATGAAGCATGAGCATTAGTCTGTTGTTTACAGGCAAGGGAAACGAGCTACGTCTTTGTTTTTTTTTTCACATGAAACAAAGAGACATGTTTTGCCTTTTGGGGGAAATCGTCGACACGATGAGCAGTCCACAGAACGTTTTTTGAAAGTAGAATCTAATGGGCAGTGGTTTGAGAAATTGTTTACAAGATATCATAAAATAACCTGTTTCAGTGACAGAAAACCACTTTGAATAATGCAATTTAGTCTATATTCGCCACTTTTAATGCAGGATCGCCTTTCCTATGTCAAAAAGCATACGCGCTGGACTTTTTTCAATTCATATTATACTCACTAAGTCATAATTCCATGTCATTACTAAAAATACTGATGCAATTTATACGATTACGGTACAATTGGTGAACGTAAATCGGTACTAATGGTTGACATGACGTAAGCATGATTTTTTACTCCACACCTTTGCGTTGTATTCCCGGGACAAGGCAGATTACAGTACTCCTCATCCCTTAGATACGCCTTGTGATTAGGCACCTTTTTACCACATTTGCATCCCCCATCTTCCCACATCACGGATATCGGCTTTCCTTTTTTGCTACATCTGTTCTTGCAAAGATCTTGGTCCATATGCTGGCCATGTGTAAGGTCAAAATGTTCATCAGAAAAATCCCAATAATGTAACTGTATCTTGTAACATCCTTCAGCGACACGGACGCTGAGATCGTGATCTGCAACAAGAACAATGAACACCGTATCAGTTCACAGGTTACTATACTAAAATCATAAAATGTTGCAGCCACATCATATTTCTGTCCCTCTAATAACATATCACGGTTGTGCATGAGAAACTTCGAGTTTTTACGAATGTTTTTGAAACATCATCATTTCTCACAACCAAAGTTTAAGAACATAGAAAAGCTGTACACTGCTCTAGCACATCATACATGTATATGCGTAAAACATTGATAGAAATCAAACAAACTGCTGTTCTATAGTGAAAAACCTAGCTGTTTGAAACTGGTTTAGGTATTGCTTGGTTGTTTCAATCCATGGTGTCCGACTTTGCACATGATTTTGTTATCAACTTATTCGTTATCGTATATTTGAACAGGTAACTACTCTTAATACATGTCGGTCGGTTTTTGAGTTACCCTGAGTGTTATCCGGAGGCCTTTAGGTTCCTTCATGTCGTGAATTTATTTCTTGCTGTAGTTTGTTATGGATGGTCGTCCTTTCATTTACTTCATAATTGAACCGGTTGAATTGCCAAGTGGCCGTATGTTTTAAATCATGACAAAAATGAACTGTGACTGGTGACTGGTGAAGTAAACGCATAACTGGGGAACAAGTCATATGCGAAACAGTCAACCCAAACCGGTGTACTGTGAAGCTGACAAGCTATACAAGGAATACTCTAGCTGTGCTTGGACGAAGAGACAATTATGAACTATTGATACATTTTTCTGTACTAGTCGACAATTATTGATATGAATTTATCTGTTATGTGTGTTGTTGTTGTTGTTGTTGTGTGTGTGTGCGTGTGCGTGTGTGTGTGTGTGAAACTATCAACAAGATAATACAATTGAGTGCATGTGTACACCAATTTGTCAACATTTCTCCCATATTTTTCGAGGAATTTCAGCACTCTTGTGTTAGCATACATGTCAATATTGTATGCAACCGACCATCTAATCCGAAACAGTAGGTCAAGACATTGATTGCAAGCTAAGATTTTTAGCTAGATACTTCAAATTTACATATCTGTTTAGTAAATGTAATTGATTTCAAATTGCATCGTTTCAGGTCATTTGATTCAACCATAGTAGTTTTTGTCTAAATTTTTGTATGTATTCAGTGTGAAAATTTGACTTTTTCACTCAACGTCTCCTAAAGTAAAACGTGGTTTTCAGCATTGACCACGCTGTTCAATTAGTTTACACTTATTCCTTCATCAGGGCTTACAATGCACCGGAGAAATTAAATTAGGGTATAGATCATACCAATTATCATATAGTTTTTAAAGAATTATATTTAATCTTGGCAAAGGGGTTGTTGTCACTATTTTCGATATGAATCCCAGTTAAATACGCGCAAAGTCCATTGCTGTCACACGATGGGAATAATTTCTCTAGTCTTGTCTTTTAATTCGCCACGGTTTATTGGAGCAGCACCTTCATCCCAAGTAGTATTTTATGAGGAATGTGACCTAGTTTCCGCTTGATGAAATAACAAAAATCATACCATGGAACACCGGACAACCCTCAGAATGTTGGAGCAAAACTTGAAAATTCTTTGCTAAAGTCTACTAAGCGGGCTAGAGAGACTTAAATAAGGTAGTGTTTTCAGTTAAGTATAAGTCCACGGAACCACCGACCACTGTACAGCCAACAGGCGGCAAGGTGGTGGGGGGGGGGGGGGGT
>NMRA01000700.1:153124-176903 GCA_002633005.1 Phoronis australis | reverse complement strand
GTTTCTGAACAATTTTGATATCACATGATAGGTTCATGACCAATGTCAGTAAAAACGGCACCGACACTGCAATATCGGTTACCATGGTAACACTGGAACTGTTTCCGTGGAGGTGCATTTCCTTCTTGTGAAAAACCAGCAGTAAGTTGTACCCTTATAGCGAAGCTGCCCCCGCGAGAAAACTAAAAATAATAACATGGACATGTAGAAGACTCCATGTCCTTGAAATTAATACAATAAAAACTTTGTCAGCCTTTCAGACAGGCTTTGTAATAGGTGTCTGAATTTCACTGTTTTCAGAGAGCGTATGTGTATTTCTCAGGTTAAACCAGTCACTAGTTGTTCGCCGTTTCTACGCATTAATATGCCGTGGTATAATACAACAATTAAAAGGAGTGGGTTTGCTTAAATGTGTTTAATTAATTTTAGGGACACCAGAAGTTTCCCACTGAAGTATGAAATTATACTAAATTTGTTCATCCAACTCTTCTGAATACCAAACTAAAGCTAACAATGAGTTAGTTGAATGATGGCTGACCTAATGTGAGGCTTTGCGAATTTATCTACTTATCTGGCACTGCCAGTCGCAACGAATGTGGTATTTCTACAAATTGCGGAGAGAAACAACTTTGGAAACTCTTGGGAAATGTACAAGGAACAGAGCGAGACATTTGAGCACCTTATAAGAGTAAGTGGAGCTGATGTGGAGGTTGAACGTGTACTCCTGAGGAGTAGTCTGTCTCAGTGTCTGCCTAGGAGGCAGGTGTGCAGCAGGAGCTACATAATCTACCGTATTAGATTCACTTGCCCGAATCATCGTTACAACACTCGAGATATATTGGCGTCGCCAAAGACACTGAGTACATCCACCGCACAGTAGAGGAGAAATCTTATTAGAGGTCTGAACATGAGCAAAGACGTTAAGTCAAGGTTCAACGTCTTGCTTCGTGTGAGCTCAGGTAGGAATCACTAAACTCCAGGGTCTGACCCTGAGGAATATTTAGAAGCAGGTCATTCATGCAAAAATACTTTTATTGACACACCGTGATTGCTTATAACTTGGACCTTATTGCTTAATCATATCTTATTCAAATGTGTTGATGTTTATGCAACTACGAGTATACATTGGCATAGAAAATAGGTAGTCAACATAACTTCCATAACAACCACCAAATGTGTAACATGACTTCTGCCCATGAACTACTTTTAAAGAGTATGGAGTATGTTATGTCTGCCAATTATGAAGTTAATTAAACATGCTCAAGTCGTCAAAAATATTGATGCCTTCATTTTAGCTTGGTATTCATTTTTCTGAGCCGCAATGGCCATATTAAATTTAATATGTTTTAGTTTTTCATTAATATAATTTTAGGAATCAGGAAAGGCTCATGCTGAAAACGTGGCTTCTGCTGAAGTTGGAGACCTGTCCATTATTAGTAAAGGTTGGGTATGGAAAAGTTCACAAGCAGCAAGAAGGTACCCTTCTGGACAACTAAGTGAGGGGTCTAGAGAGAGGCAGAAAAGTCTACTCCCAGAAGATATGTCAAAGAGAATTTGCAGCATGAGGAACGATTCGGGGGAAAAGTATTTGCCAACGATTACTGGCTTATACCACAACAGGTCCAAAATAATTTGTTGAGATAGGCCACTCTCAGCAAATGTGGGGAAACTGGGACAGAGGAAGTGGAGTATGCATTGAAAGAGGCTGCCTATTTGGAACGGACAACCCAGTTTTTCATTTTGTGTTGGTTAGTTTTGATAAGAACGTTGATGTGGTATATACAGCTAACTCAAGTTTGTGAAGAAGATATTTCCAGTGTTGTCAGCGACATTGCGAAATCAATTTTTTCGCAGTGAGACTACATCATCTTAAATGTAATTCCCTGACTTTATGGGCTTTGTGTGGTTGACTCTGTCCTGTAGCAATTGGAGTGTTGAAAAGATATAGAAGGCAATTTTTTATTACATTCATAACATCTGCGCTTTTGACTGTACAGTTATCTTTGCATTGTATTACGAAAACATATTTTGGAGTACACAAGTCTCTGGTTGGTATTTTATATTTTTTCACAAGGAATACTTTCAACTTAGATGACTTGTCTGTGAAGTAAACAATTTTCAAATATTAAGATAATAAATAAAATTGTCAAACATTGTTTTATTTTTTAGATGTGCGATCTTCCAATAAGTGATTACTTTTAAAAAACCTGTGCAGAATTTGATTTTCACTCTTCACTTAAAGGAAAATAAATCCATAAACCTGCATTGTCTAGAAATTTTACTCAAACTACATACAGTATTACAGTGTTGGGGATTGGAATCTTAATACAAGGGAGTCTGAACCCGTACCATGAGCAATACAACACAATACACGGATGTAAAAATTTGGTGTTTAGGTTCCACGGTAATAGTTACTAAGGTGCGTGGTCATTGTTTGTGGATACTTTGGGATTTCTCTTAAGTGGTCATCCACGGGAAACGTGGTCGCATAGAGAACAATAGATTAGCACCTTCATTGTTCCCGTTGTTATAATAAAGATAATGACGAGCACTTATCGGCAACGGTCTGATGTACGCAAGGTTCTATATCCATGCGACATGTGTTGTTATATCCAACAATGACACAACAAAGGAAAACAACGATAGGACCGATGGGCGAAAAACATGCGACGAGTTGCCACGGACAGTGGTGGAGTTTGTCTTGTCATTCGAATGTTTTTAGAAAACTGCAAACCCGTATTTCGTCAGGAAAATTTCTGCGGTCTTTTGTTTGAAGTCGTGGGAAAAATTGCGGTCATGCCACCAAACTTATCATTAATTTAAATGCATTGCATGAACATTTGATCAACATAAAATCTGACTTGAATATGTGTGAAGAAATAGCCATGAGGAAATTGCAAGGTATAACAACTGTAAATCAAAATAACCTAAATTTGTCAAGTTCATATCTAACCCTGTTCACTGTGGAGGACATAATCGGCTTTTTACAAAATGGAGCCATGTATGGTATTTAGGGGTACTATAGCCCTAAGTGGTAAGTAGTAAAACGTTCAAAACATTCAGGAGGAACTAACTTGTTGCAAAATGTCGAAGAACATAAAGGACAATCGGATTTTACGGTGCTAACGCATCGATCACAGATATATGAAAATTTCTCATTTTAGTATAAACTGGCTGACAAAGTTTTTATTTGATGCAATGAAAGTAACATGTTTTGTCAGCATTTTGGCTAAGTTTCATTCTCATAGCAGGAGGGGGGGGGGCAGATTTGGTACAGCAGTGTACTGAACACCACCTCAAAATGGCATAATGGGGGGCAGTGTAGTAAAACTACAAAATGAGGGTGGTAAATCGGAATCGTGTTTCAAAACATCTGTGTAACAATCTATAGGCACCACTAAACAATGCCAAGTCAATAATAAATCAATAGGTTTCATTCAAGGGAAAACATAAACAATTAAAACTGGACAGTTTTTATTCCGTGAAAACATGGCTGCGAAGCCGTAAAATGTGTTTGAGCCTATAACTTTGGAAAAACGCAATATTTTAAGGAAATAATTTACCGCTGTTTATAGATCCCATAGGGCTACCTACATGTATGTGCAAAATTTGGTAAAAATCGGCTGACTCCCACCTTGCCGCTGGATGGCTGGTGTTCTTGTGGACTACTACTTAATCAATGGAAATGATACACTAGATTTAAACATAAGTAATAGAAGTGCATGGTGATTAACGTTAATTTTAGCACGTGGTAAGTTAGGATGCATCAACGTGAACATTAGTATAAATGTACGTGTATTTGTTCACATTGATGATTTAAAGAATTAAACCTTAAACGTGTCCAATTTCAGACAAACAGTGTCGATACATTTGTGACAAAAAGATAGATATTTGTTTTTTATAATGGGTCTCTGGATGAAACAAATTTTTGAAAGTCAAGCAAACAGATGCAATAACACACTGCTCTTCGACTTCATAATCATTTGCTTGATTTCCACAGCCACGTATTCTTAATTCTCTCTGAAAATCCGTGTCATTGTTTCAAAGGGTCAGTAATTTGCGGCGATTCATTTACAGATGAAACCAAAAAATCATACCTGGTTCATGCAGGTCAAAACAGATTTTCAGAAAATGGTGCCATGCTAATGTCAGTTCTATTATTAGATTTAACGTTTTATCAATGTCATTTTTCTTGTAAGTATGCGTATAATGTCTTGAAAGAATAAAAAAGTTATCCGCGGCCGGTATACTTGCGATGGTTTTCAAAATAAACAAGACTAAATGGCAAAACGATTTCACTGTTTCTTCAAACATTTTTAGTTATAATATGACATTTTACTGATTTCGTATCTGAGTTTAATAAGACTTTATTGCTCCCACCCATTATCGCTCAGCCGCTTTATGCAGTAAGTTTTCAAGACATCGACAATGTGCAAGGACCAATATTTGGTCACGTATTGATCGCACTCGTGATCCATTTAATTGAGCGTGTTGCTAACTATTGTGTACATGGCGGCATTGTACGGTGTGTCATTTTTCAGTTAGGGTGTATTATAGGGTAATCCAGGATCAGATTTTTTGTTGGTTATCGAGACTCGTGCTTCAAGCGCTCACTTATGCCTTGTTCGTGTCGTGGTGCAGTTTTGCTAGTGATATTATTGCTTTGTAAGTAAAGTGCTGCGTGTTCTTTTAGTTCAAAGAAATTGTCTGTCAGATCTCCTGAAACACTGTGTTTTGTAGACGAATATCCTGGAATTTTTAGTGTGAATATATGACCCATCATACTTGAGACAGATTCCACTTTGAAGGAAAACGAAATCTAGTAGCCGATATGTACACCTCAACTTCACCGATTTTTGATGGTAACAATACAATAGGGTTGGTGGCCGTAGAGAACACAGACGAGATAATTTACCTGCAATTTCAGAATTCATCATAAAGATTGCCAAACGCCCTCCACATGTGCTTTTGGTATCCCCACTGCATCTTTTGTTGCATTTACTCATGGGAAGCATTGTGGTTCCAAAGAAGTTGTCTCCACACCGGCAAATGCGTCCATTCTCCGTTGCTGCATACTTTGACCTGATAGTTCCACACAGTTGGCGACAGAATTCTCGACTATTTCGTTCACCAGAATACGCAGGAAAATGGGAAAGATCGTCATAATCTACGTTCCAACATTTCTGAACGTCTTGATAATGTCCTAAAATGGAGGAATATCACCTTGTGGACATGCTATGCTTCTGACAATTCCGTGGCATATATTGCTATAGTCAATTTTTGTAAACTAAAAATGTATCGTACACTTGGGCTAATTTTCAGTTATAGAATAGCGAGAAGCAACCTATCACACGCACGCATTGTCTCAGTAATCTTGCATAGACACGATTTAGCGGGGAAAATATGATGTCATAGCATTCTATGTTTTTGAGTCGTGTTTTTTATGTTGATAAAATATCTTTAGGTATATCCCAGTGGTCCAATTGTATAGATGTGCTCAAATCTCAAAATGGCGAGCCAGACCAGTTTCGTACATTGTTTAAGTAAGCTCGTGAATTATGTTGTCGTTGATTCTGTACTAACTATAAACTTGGTTTTGAATGGACATAAGGGAAACTAATAAAATGCGTTGAATAAGCAATCATGTGTGTCCATTAAGCAAAAGTGCGTGTTAATTAAGAAGAGAAAAATGCTTGCAGCGCATTGATTAAACAATGCTTCAATAGCTTGGGTTGAGTAAGAGCAGAACGATTTTGGTTTATGGACCAATTCAGTGCAAATGATCCCGCTGAGGACAACACGGGCACAACAGTGATGACTGTAAATGTTTGAGGTTAATTACATACTCTAACTGCCAGAAAACGGGGAGCTACGCTTCTCAGTGCCTATTTAATTTCAAAAGCCGGAATTCCGCCAACTGCATCCGCTCGATGTGCAGGAGAACAAGAGCTCTGACGAATCTTACACTGACAGGCATGCCTCTACACTGGGCGATGACGAGACAATACAATTCAAGTCCTGATGTATGGAATCCCCACACGACTCGCACATGATTCTGGATCTTATTGTAACATACTATACTCTGACGTTGCGATGAAACTCGAAGAAACTGGTCTGCAGTCATGACCATGCAGTCTACATGTCTATGCGCATGCGTCACTTCCGCTCCGTTGTCACCGCCTTTTCAGCCGAGTTCCTTGTTCTTGAGGGAGATTCCCTACCTTTGTTAGGCTGAGTGCCCACGACCGAAACCGTGAACCTAAACTTATTATCAATTCGCTAAAACAATATTGTAAACCTGGTAAACCTGACAATACAAGGCCAAATTGACGCACACAGTGTTGTGATAATTTGAGCCACTTAAAGCTTTGAAAATATGGGGCACTTGGCCAGTTTGGGACAGCACAGAGAGACTTTGACACTGGCATATATGTTGCTTTCATTATGCACCTACATAATTACATGTAGATGTGGGGGTACTATGCCGTCACCCCCGTTTGTTCGTGCAGTCACTGTTTGATTTTCGGCATCCATTTCTGAATGTCCAAAAATTCTTGAATACACGTTCGTGGAACTTTGCTTATGCTTTCCAGTCTTGGATGAGAAGAAATCACATCATAACAGATCTGAATACCGGTGTGCCACACAGCGGCAATTTTAGTTTTTTTGAATTTAGCTTTGCTTATTGTTTTAAATGACTTATTCCCATTTAAATGACAAAGGCATAAATTTGAATTTCTGGTCTCAAAATTATAATAGTTTTTGGAAACGTTACTACCGCTATTATAGGCCACTTTCTCCAATAAGGTATAAGTAACAATCTTACCATTCATGTGGGTCACTCACATTTGATTCACTACAATATTGACCATTGCTTCGATGAAACCCTGGTTCAAGCTTTGTTCTTTGTGAAAGTTGAGTTCTTAGGACAATTTTGATTGTGATTCCTATGTCCCAGAAGATGATTGTTTTCACAATTTGTGGACACTTCGGCCAAATTCTTACTTACCCAATGCATAATTTGTACTCATCACCCAAAGCCTGTCCTTGCCCCCGCAAAATAGATTTTGGTTACCTAAACACAGTTTCTGTTTGCATTGAGATTCTTCAGTTCTGACTAGACTATCAAGTCTGTTGCCGCACCAACACTCGTTGCCATTCTGCACACCGCAAAAACCAAACCAACGACTTTCACAAGTTTTCACGCAGTATTCCGGGGTTGTAAGTCTTCCCTTTTGAGCCAGAAATGTAAGCTCAGTAGTTGAGCTGTGGATATAACAAGCCGGTGTGATTTCATGCTCGTATTTCCTAGCTTCATCAAACATTGAATCTTCGAATCCTGGAAAGTATACACAGAATGTACGTATACACACAAACACACACACATTTACAGAGACACCCACACGCACGTACACGCACACGCACGCCCATGCACGCACATGCACACACACACACACACACACACACACACACGCAAACACACATACATAAACATAAACTAATACATATACATATAGTTATAGGTTATCCCACATACATAGGAACACTACTGCCATATTCTTTCGATGATTCATTTATCTCGGAATGTCTCAATGACACTTGTTTGCATCATCTCGGCAATATCTTGTTACCGTGTACTGCGACTTATCGTTATATTACGTCATATGAATGCAAAGCCGGTGATGCAGCAAGATTGTCTGCGAAAGTGTTGAATAAAGTTTTATTTCATAATAAATTGATAAAAATGTTCAGTTTGTGAAACATACAAGTTAAAACACTAAACCGTTCATTAATATCAGAAGTTTAACTTAGAAACAATACATCGGGGAATCTAAAAATTGAAAGACTCCCTAAACAGTTGTGCAGCAGTGCGCTTTTTTAGCTTCGATGAATTTTTTAGTTCTCTTGGTCTAATTTCGTGTCTTGGCTTCTCGACAGTAATGTTGATCACAGCATTGGGAATTGACGGTGGAGACTGTGCTAACTTGCAGAACGTGAGGTGAGAACTGTATCTCAAAAACCTTTACACTACGACCGGCAAGGTCGAAAAGTTGATTAAAACGCTGTGAGCTGACGATTGTCTCAGTAAAAAGACACAGAACAGGTAATAGGTCACAATTTTCTGGAAGGCCTTAGCTCTCAGTGTATATATATTGTATGCATCTATAACGAAAAGTTTTCGTTTGATTTGAAGTGGATTTTTGGCTGATTTTGTTGGCCGGACAAGCCATTTAGATCAACCTATTTACAATGTCCCAGACTGAAACTTCAGCGAGGCCCAAAAATAGCCGCCTGACCACCGTGCGTGGAAATTTTCGTCAGTAATCATTTTCTGTTTAGAGTTAAACTGCTTTTCAGAACGACAGTTTGTATTAATGATTTAGGGAGCTCAAATGAAAGACCTCAACGAAATTTGGCGTTGCACATGCGAATGTACTCCACCAGGAGACTAATCACCAACAATGAATTACGGCTTTTACACCCTGTACCTGTTTCACAGTTCATAACGGACAGAATATCCGTATTTCTACATATATGGGATAAATATACATTAACCTACGCATACACACAGGAAATCATGCATGGACAATGAATTGCGGATAGGGTACTTTCATTTAGACTGCACAACATGTTGTAAGCGTCCTTTGTATAACGTTCGTGAGGAGTATTCAGAATTTTAAACCAGTATTTGGTGCAGTTAACAGAGTATCTTTTGAATACAGTCAAACGTACAAACTGAAATTGACGCTAGGGGGCACAGCACCAGTCAGAGCTGTCCAAAAAGTCTTGGACATTGTCACATTTACTAGGCATACAGTCATACCTGCAAAACTACAAATCACCTCAAGGGGCCATCACAGTCGTCTAATCCGTCCGAAAATCAGTGTCATTCATGGCCTTCTCATCAGAAACACTATTGCTTATTTTGATAGTAATCCCTTGGACCGTTTGGTATGTAAAGAGTCCACCCGTAACTCAAGTAACAGAGAGAATCGTAATATGTAGAACATTCTCATGCACTTGTGTGCGCAGCTGTGGTTAGATTGGTCTGAAACTCGTTGTCAATTGTTGCCATTTCCATTGGAACACATCGGCAAAATTTCAAAAAGATTCTCCAAATGAGAGTTATGAAGATATAGTTATAGACGCAAAACAGAACTGCTGCCATGGGGTGCTAAAGCTGTAAACCTCGAAAACAGTTGCGGTTTTCTGATCAGGAACAAGTACCTTTGTTTATACTATCGTTTGAATTGTTTAGCAAAAATAGAGGCGTGCGGCAAAAAGATGAAATCCGCCCGCTGTTAGAAGTCTTCAGCGTCCCCTTAATAGATCAGATACGGTATGTCCATTCTTTTTAAAAAGTGAAAAAGTGTTCTAAGGAAAAGACGGAAATATAAAAATGCAAATAGAGTGGGGGAGAATCGTAGTGAGATCGGCCCCTTAATTGTCTTTGTCTGCTTTAAAGATACGCATATGCCAAATCTCATTAAGATCCTGCTATCCATTTACAAAATAGAGCAGCGGACGCTGGACAGAGATGGCGTTCATATGCAACCACATTTGTATAGTCCGGTTACCTATTGTCGTCAGGCTCCAAAGGTCGTCCGCCATCTTGTTTCGCGTGCAGCGCAACCACGCGGGACTTAGCGTTCCAATTTGGAGTGCTCGTCTGCACGTTAGGTACTAACTTATCGGAAGAGACACGTATCAAAGTAATGAGACAAAAATCGGTGAGTTTACCGATTGTTTTTTAAAACCACTTAAAAATCAGTAGATTTTACTAATACACTTTTTTGTGCGTTTTCAGAAGATGTTTTCGAATTTAAATTTTCTTCCGACGGGACACAAAACATGATCCAGGGTTTGTTTATGCAATGTATCTGTTTGTCCCAGGCACTAGTAGGATCTAGAAGGCCAAAGGAAAAATCCGCAGACAAATGCGATACGCTGGGTTCTTAACATTTTTGCCTCACGCATTCACCATTAAACTGCATTGAAATGTTGTCCAATTGGCTTTTATTGGAAACCACAGTGCAGAGCTCAACATCAAAGCTTCAAATCGAGTTTATGTCAATAAAAACAGGCTGTTGCAATTTTCATTACTTCGTTGGCCTTTTTCTGCATGTTTCTCAGTTTTTACAAAAGGGGGCAGCATATGACGAACTTAGGTGTCACAATAAAATGGCTGCCGAAGGCAGTGCACATTTGAAATAACTCGGCACAAATTAAAGAAAACTTCCGAATCGATGAATGCGGTATATCTGTGAGAGTTAAATCGAATCCTATTCAGATCATAACTTTGAAGTGGAATAATTCGGTGAGTACAACAGCAAGTCGGTTTTATGCTTAGGCGGACGACCATTGGGTTCCCGAGTATATATGTAGACACGTAAAAATGCCGCCCCTATTAAAACATTTTTTCTCCGCTCTCTCCTCAAAGTCTTTTGATGTATTTAGGTGTGCAAATATTCATTAATTTTCGGCTTGATAGTGAAAATTGTTTGTAATATTTCTTTGCTAATTACAACAGTGACTAATATAGCATTAGTTTGTCATTAGAAGGATTTTTCAACGAACTATCAATTGTTCCAAACAAGGGGGTTTGCTGTTATGGCGCAATTAGAGGCTGGGCGGGGTTGGTTCTATCACCATGGCAGGTTTTGAGGGAGTGGAGAGGAGGGTAAAAAGTTGAAAGTTTTGAATGACGGTACACATGTATGTGAAAGGTCTTTTAAATGATTATGACACGACTGCCACAGCATCTATAATAGGGCATGTCAAAATACCTGGCTGTTAAGGTAACGATGCCCAATTCAGCAGAGCAACAATACGAATTTTTTTCAAATACAGTATGGTGAGCATTAATGTCAGGCATAAACATAACAAAAACTGAAATCGATGGTTTGTATGTTATAATACCTAGTTACCATGACATAGGTGAGTACAAATTTCAGTTTTGCAACCCTGTTAAGTTTTAAGATAAGGTCACATTGGACCTGTTTGTCTTCGTCTAACAGAACTTTCTTTTCAAGCCTTAAACTGCTGATTTGACTAGCTGGTTGCAAATTGATACGTGATTTGCAGCACTGCAAAATATACAGGATTGTCAACAATTACACATTACTTTTATTCATCTTCGATGTAAAACGCGGTGGCTGTGACATGTAGTTACATACCTTGGCATGCAGATATGAGGACAATCACAAAAGGCAGAGCTCCTGTAAATAATATAAGAGGTCATGAGTTGGTCACTGCAGACACACCGATATGATATTTATGGATCATCATAGAAAGAGATAGCTTGATAATGTCAACGTATCCGTACATACAACTCAGGTCCGCGTTGGACTAAACCAGAAACTTGTTTCTAGTTTAGGTTGAGCGATCAGCCGTCACGTAGACGACTAACCAGCTTAAGAGTTAAAATTTCGGTGACAGCGGGAGGTACATGTATTGCTCAAAAGAAATGATCCTCTAATTCTGAGTTCCTAATTGCGACCTAGAGGCATGTACAAGTACACTTTTATTTAATCCACTAAAGCTATCAATGTCTTTTGCTATTCGAAATACAAAATCGTTACTCACGAGACAACAAAAGTGAAATAGGCGTGCCGCGATAGGCATTCATTTGCAGTTAGGAAAGTATTCTCCCCTTAAATCAGGAGAGCACAGTAGCCATTAGCAGTTATCATACGGATTGAGAAGTGCACGTGTATAGGAAATTAATTTGGAGTGCTTAAGTTTACACATTTAGCTATATGTACATGTAGTTCATCAGGACAAGCGGATTGGTGTCACATGTTTCACAATTTCAGTGCAGGGGGATTGTCGAGAGGCTTTTCTCAAAATTTAAGCATGACTCACATTCCAATCCCAGAAGGAAGCTAGTACTTATCAGTGTACAGGAAGCTGTATGGTTACAGTGAGTCTCTACATAAACAATTGCACACTGCTGTGTCTCTTGCTGCGCAAATAACCAAAGAATGAACAAAGTAATGCCATTTCATCAATTCCTCACTGACTAAGAATTTATAAAACACTGGCTAGTGAAGATTTGCAGATACAATGGGCCAACATTGGAAGTAACTTATGACACAATCTTATATCATTTCTAGTCCACTTTAGTGGCCGTGATGCTTGAATAGGTAGTAACTTTCAAGCACATCATTTCCTAGTAGCACTTTGAACTTCTCCAAAGTAAAACCTTATTTTAAATGAATAGTTTTTGGAGTTAAAAGAAAATGACAAACTTTGAATGTTCTACAAACTCAGTCTCAAAAACTGAGACTTAATTCACTGAGACTGCTTGAGTTATCAAGCTGGACTGAAGACACGCAGTCATATAAATTTGTATATATTACAGACAATTGCGGGTGACACACACACCCTCTCAAGTTCAAGAATGTATCATTTCACAATAAAACAAGCAGTCATACAATGATGCAAACACTGGTGTAACCCGACTTTCATAATTTTTACACACTAAAAACTGTTTTGAATCTGAAAAGTTTATGTTAACCATGTAGATATTCTCTTAGTACAAGATTGTAAAATATGAATAATATGTAACCACTTGCTGTATTGGAAGTTATACCAGGGTATATTAGTAGAGTTGGCAGACCTGGGTGTTTTAATTATAATCCTCTTGAGGAACTTTTCGTTTTTCTGTAGCTTTATATCAGGATTGCTGGAAGAAAATTTGTCAGAACGTTTCAACTGCTCAGTATCATCAGAAAGTAGGAAAATATTAACCTGGGCAAATTTACAGCCAAACTCACTGGTGAATGGTGACAAACTCAAAATGTTCTTCACAGTCTTTAAAACCCTAGTTGGATATAGCTTCGCGTGCATCAATGACATTGGTATCGTCGCTGTAGACATGCTCGATATCAGATATAGCGATACTAAACTGACTAAATAAATCAAGGGGGAAGTGTGATGACTGATAAAATATTTTTTTAATTAATAAGATACTCAGTGATAAGGGTTCAAAATTAAAAATCACTCCATTTCAGAGGTAATAAGAAAAAGGTAACAAATAGCATGTTATTGTTACCTTTTTCTTATTACCTCTGACAGCTCAATAACAACTGAAGAATGTTTATGCAGCCTGTAAAAGTGTTCATTTCTTAATGAAATTATGAAACTTTCACTGGAGTACTTGTAGCCTTCGGACAGATAATTCTTGCCAGATGACTATGAAGACTTTTTACAATAAGATTCCACAAAGCTAAATGTAACATGTATGTTTGGAACAAGTGTAAGGTCACGATCAGCCAGCAGGAAGCAGGTATGATCAGCCTCGCTTTGGATTTTCTCGTAATATTCATGAGGTAATATTAAGAAAGATCTGTTGTGGCAATCATTGCCCGTCGATTTTGAACGCTTTTCCCAGCATACATGGCAACCATTTTTTACTTTTGCTATTGCACTTCTAGGGAAAAACGTAACAATGAATAACACTTCCTCACTGCTAAAGTGGACTGCATAGCTTTTGGACCAGATGATCTCATTTGGACTATTGGAGTACAGGTAAATAGTTTTGCATTCAGATTTGTAGGTGCATTTCTGTTTTTGCGAAACATCTTGGGTTTTTTAGCAGGAACAAAATCGATTTGACTTTAAAATCATCAAATTGCCAAAAATATTTAATTAGAAACATTATATTCCGTTTCCATATGCTTCTACCATTTAACAGTCCGCCAAATGCTACGATAGATGGTATATATGTGGAAAAAAGGATGCCGTATACGCAAGGTTATTGCCATGAAATAAGGGGAAGTACATGAAGAACTAATCCGTATAGAACGGTAGATGCTGCATTTCACGGTTGATGAGCCGTTTCTTGGTGGAGTAAATTCGCACGTACAACGCCACATTTGGTTGGGCTCGTTTATTTGGGCTACCTGAATCATTATTCCAAGGAGTCGTTCCTGAAAAAGCAGTTTTACTGCTCCAAAAACAGAGAACACTTACCGATGACGGTGAACAGGCCGCTACTTTTGGGCTTCGCTGAAGTTTCAATCTGGGCTTATACATGTAAGTAGGTCAAGCTAAAAAGCGTCTCAGGTCAACAAAACCAGCCAAAAATCCAACGAAAATGTATCGTCATGGATGCATAATGTATATCTTAACAGAGAGCTAAGGCGAGTCGATCGTCTGCTCGTAGCGTTCAACTCTCCGTCGCCCGCCAGTCACAGCGTAAAATCTACTTTTGGCGATACAGTCCTTAGCTCAATTTCAGCAAATCAACAGAGTTTCCACCGTTTTTTTTCAAATGCTGTGATCAACACTAGAAATATTCTTATTACTATTCACAGTCGAAAAGCTAAGACACGAAAATAAACAAAGAAAACTAAGTCATTGAATTAAGCTAAAACGACACACTGCTGCGCAACTGTTCCGCGCATGTTCCGACTTTTCTATTCCTGGCTGACGTCCTGTAGCCCATTAACGTCAAGTTACTCTCTTCTTAAGTTTAACAGAACAAAACCATCGGTAGCCGCTCGTGGGATCACTTCCGTGACAACGATAGAAATTTCAGATCAAGTTCATACACCACTTTCTGTTTTAACCACCAGACTAGGGACAGAGCAGATTTCAGCGTAGTTAAGTTTTAAAGGATTCTCATTTAGCGGCGTAATTTGATTATGAAATGTGAATAAACAGTGCAACGATACATCTATTGCCACAGGTCGTGGGTCACGGGTGGTTGGGGTCGAGGACGATTTCGAACAATCATCTACACGGTGATATAGCAGTCGTGAAATCACAGAAAACGTAACTTTACCTTTATACCATTACACCACGTTGCTATAACCATCCACTTATATTTTGAATGGGTCACTCATCTTTTTATTAACCTAATTAACTTAACAGCTCTTGAATTGAAACTACACTTATTATCAACACTTAGTTTTAAAACTTCGCCAACATAATTTTTGAAATCTCACCAAATCTGCAGATCCCTACGTGCTTATCGTTCATTCCAGTTTTCTGTTAAGATGCCGAAATGACCCACTCGCCAGAACTTAAATGAACATATGAAAAAAAATTAATTACAAATTTCCAATTTGCGCATCTGGAGTACTTAGCAAATGAACCGCATTGCCCACATCGTTGTTACACGGACTGGGCTGAAATTATAGTCTACTTGTGCATCCTGCCAATTACTGACTCTCGTTGCGTTCATTTAACTCATATGGTACAAACTCGATATCACATGTTGACGCCTGGTCGTAATGGAAACAATGGTGCACCAAGTTCAACACAGCAATACTAAATACAGTTGTGGAAAAATAATTGCACGACGCAAGTGTCAAAGCAAGATTAGTTATAGAACAATATCTACCTACAACTTACAATATGTTTGCTAGCTGCTTCATCGTCCTTGACAATAGCTTTATCTTTTTCGACGATGTGCTTTTGTCATCAAGCGACAATACTACACTTATTGTGCACGGAGCGTTTCACAGAGATCGCGCTTCGTGGACAATTACATGTACACTGTATATCTTTTCGATGGAAATGAGCTTTAGTCACAAAATGAGATTCGATAAAGGTTTAAACAGAATACTTAATTACATGTACATATGACCCAGACAATCCCACACCCGCGAATGCATTACTTGGTTTATCACACACACTTCCACACACACCTGCACACAAGAGCACACACACGCACACGCACACCCACACGCACACGCACACGCACACACACACACACACACACACACACACACACACAAACACACACATTTGGGAGCAAATTTTCCGAATTCATTGAACACACGACGCTTTTAGTTAGCATTTTGAAAATTACATGACCTTTGCACCAAATGATCTCTTCCGGTGCAATATGGAATATGATTATATAATGAATCAACATTTATATACTGTCAAAAATCATGTGCTGAATTTAAAGACCGTACCTGCACCCAGTTTGGAGTTATTAAGCCTCAAAGTTGGTCGGAAGAAGAACAAGAAGAATAAGAATAAGAATAAGAATAAGAATAAGTATAAGAATAAGAATAAGTATAAGAATAAGAATAAAATTGAAGAAAACCCAGGAATAACAGTACTCTGCCCTTGCACGGGCAGAGTATCTAGAAAGATTATTGTCACTGCGTGACTCTGCGCCTGCGTATTACTGGAATAATTATGGGAAGTTACTGACAGCAACCCGTTTACCAATATGAAAAGGAATTCTTTAAGATTGTAAAAGAAATTACATATTAAATTTTTGATGACCTTTCTACTAATTGACCTCTTCCGGTGCATTATGTGCCCCGATAAGGGAGTAATTGCTAACTAGATTAAAAGTGTGGTTAATGCTAATAATCACAATTGTTTCACTTTAAGCACTTCAGAATACAAGATGAATGAATTGGTCAAACTTTCAGAAGAAAAATGCACGTAATGACCCCATGGGTGCACCGAATGACCTGAAAATTTAGAATTCAAACTCAATCGCACTTAGTAAACAGATACGTAATTCTGAAGTCTCTAGCTCAAAATTTTAGTTTGCACTCAATGACCTTTGACCTACTTTTCTGATTGGTTAGGCCTATTGCATGTTGGCTTACACCAATGTGCTGAAATTGAAAAGATTTCCTTGAAAAACGTAAGACTTAACATTTTGAACGTTACATGACCTTTGCACTAATTGACCTTATCCGGTGCATTTTAAGCATCTTTAGGAGAATTATTGCAAAGCCCATGGAAAATGTGTTTAACGATGAGAATCACAGTTATCTAACGGTTGACAAGTCAGAATACTTGCTGATTGAAAACGTCAAATTTTCAGAAGAAAAATGCACCTAATGACCCCATGTTTGCATTAAATGACCTGAAACTTTGGATTCCGATTTGATTTACCTGTGGCAATCAGACCTGTCAATTTGATGTGTCTAGCTCAAATTTTAAGTTTACACCTAATGACCTTCGACCTATTTCACCTGATTGGATGACCCGATTACTTAGAAAAGTAATTTTTCTAAATTGTCATTTTGACTGATACCAGTGCACCGAATTTGAAAATGATAGCTTTGATACTGAAGGAGGAGTAGCATTTTGAAAATTATATGACCTTTGCACCAAACGACCTCTTCCGGTGTTATATAACCAATCAAAATTTATATACTGTCAAAAGTCATATGCTGAATTTAAAGACCGCACCTGCACCCAATTTGGAGTTATTAAGCCTCAAAGTTGGTCGGAAGAAGAATAAGAAGAATTAGAAGAATAAGAAGAACACAAAGAATAAGAAGAATAAGAATAAAATTGAAGAAAAGCCAGGAACAACAGTACTCTGCGCTTACACGCGCAGAGTAATAAAATTGAAGAAAACCAAGGAACAACAGTACTCTGCGCTTACACGCGCAGAGTAATAAAATTGAAGAAAACCAAGGAACAACAGTACTCTGCGCTTACACGCGCAGAGTAATAAGAAGAATAAGAATAAAATTGAAGAAAACCCATGAACAACAGTACTCTGCGCTTACACGCGCAGAGTAATGAAGAAGGAGTAGCATTTTGAAAAATTACATGACATTTGCACCAAATGACCTCTTCCGGTGCATTATTGAATATGAATGTATAAGGAATCAAAATTTATATACTGCCAAAAATCATATGTTAAATTTGAAGAACATACCGCAACCATTTTTGAGTTATTAATTTTCAAAGTTAATCGGAAGAAGAATAAGAATAAGAATAAAAATAAGAATAAGAAGAATGAAATTGAAGAAAACCCAGGAACAATAGTAGCTGCGCTTACACGCACAGAGTAATAAGAATAAGAATAAGAATAAAATTGGAGAAAACCCAGGAACAACAGTATTCTGTGCTTGCACATGGAGAGTAAATAGTGTTTTATATTGCAATTGAGAAATCTCGTCCTTTTTCACTTCTCTAGTCAATGCATTACTTTATTACTTTACACGTCTCTAGCCGATTGGAAGGATATATAAGGAAGTTTAAGGTACATGTTACTTCGATGATAAGGTTTTTATCAGCAAAAAGGCTCGACGTTATATTATATCACGATTTCATACAAAACGGTTGCTATTAGTTACCGTCAAAGGTTTGTTATCAGTCATTATATTTTATACAATTTCATTACTGCGCTATGATAACATGTATCCATGTATTGTAAATGCCAGTACTGATCCTCTAACCGATATCATGCTGGTCAACATCTGAGTTACTAGTAACACCG
The DNA here is from genome assembly GCA_002633005.1 of Phoronis australis. Lineage (NCBI taxonomy): Eukaryota > Metazoa > Phoronida > Phoronidae > Phoronis > Phoronis australis. The sequence goes on along the minus strand of NMRA01000700.1, from coordinate 158,683 downwards.
ACACCATTCACCCTATAAAGTATTACCTAGGCTGCCGATTCGTGCGAGGTTGTTCTTCATTTTGAGTTCCCCTACATAACGGCGAAATGTGCGATAACTCATATGAATCCTGACCATTTATACCGTTGTAACACCTGTGTCATTTAATTGCCGTTCACGCCTCTGCACCCGAATCTGACCCGACTTCTGTGACATGTAGAAATTAACAAAAGACTGATAACAGTAATAGAGAACCTTATTCTTTCAAAAAAGGTGAACGAGAAGGACACATAACATATGACGAATTGAAAATTTCAAGAAATGAAAAAGTCCCGTTTTTCTGGAAAGTTTAAGATTATTTGCTTGAAGACATTGGCATAAAAGATATGGGAAAACCGAAATTTAAAACACAAAAACGGGGCCTGTAAAGTTCCAAATCCTAATAAGACCAAATTTATAAAAATGGAGACCAAAACTTTGCACAACAGCGTTTCTGTGGACTTTTGTCTTGTTTTCTCCGACGTTTTGTTTCTCCAAGGCGGACTTTTTTGCTTGTTCGAATCCCTTGAGCCTCCTGAGTATGCGCATGGACTGTTATAAGAATGGTGATCGATTATCATAATGCTGCTGCTATGGATTACTTTGCAATACTTTTACAGAGGCTGAAGACTCGTTAGTGCCTGATCTTCATCTTGACATTCACCCACGTAACAGTGAATTATACGATTTCCTGTATTCAACTCATGAATGTAACACCTGGATGACTTAATTACCCTCCACGCATCTGGCTCCTGAATCTGTCACGGACACTGGCAAATGACAGGGAACGAATTTCAAGGGCTGTAATCCTTTCCCCGTCATAATGTACCAACTGACTCCAATAACACCTTAACCAGGAAACCATAAAGAGATGTGATATTCAGGTGGCATTTTATACTGTGAAAATTAAAGTCCTGCGTTAGCTTTCTAGCCACTATACACAGTAAATGCAGTCTATGTATCCAAGGGACAAATGACACATGGTTCAAGGCTTGGAATTTCCCTTTTGGAACAGGATTTTTTGGTTATAATTTTCTCGTATTTGATTTCCTTTTTCTTCTTTCTTTGTCTCTTTTTAATAATTATTTTGACATTATTCATACATAAGAGTTTATTTCTGTTAAATTTTACTACAAAATGAAAATAATTCTATCACACCTATTTATATGTGGGGCGATATCATCACCTGGAACGTTTTCCATCTTTTAGTCTCTGATCATTGCAAGCCCTGATGGTTCATTTAGTTTTATTCAGTATTTGTAAAATACCTTCCTCTTAGTGATTGCAGTATACATTTAGAATCTCCTNTGAGCTCCCTGAGTGCGCGCATGGACTGTTGTAAGAATGGTGATCGATTATCATAATGCTGCTGCTATGAATTACTTTGCAATACTTTTACAGCGGCTGAAGACTCGTTAGTGGATGATCTTCATCTTGACATTCACCCGCGTAACAGTGAATTATACGATTTCTTGTATTCAACGCATGAATGTAACACCTGGATGACTTAATTACCCTCCACGCCTCTGGTTCCTCAATCTGTCACGGACACTGCTAAATGACAGGGAACGAATTTCAACGGCTGTAATTCTTTCCCCGTCATATTGTACCAACTGACGCATACTGTATAACACCTTAACCAGGAAACCATGAAGAGATGTGATATTCAGGTGGCTTTTTATACTGTGGAAATTATAAACCTGCGTTGGCTTTCTAGCCCCTATACAAAGTAAATGCAGTATACGTATCCCACGAGACAAATGACACATGGTTCAAGGCATGGAATTTCCCTTTTTGAAGAGGATTTCCTTTTTTGGTTTCAATTTTCTCTTATTAGATTTCCTTTTTCTTCTTTCTTTGTCTCTTTTTAATAATTATCATGACATTATTCTAACAGAAACGTTTATTTCTGTTAAATTTTACTACAAAACGAAAATAATTCTATCACACAAGCCTCTTTATTTGTGGGGCGATATCATCACCTGGAACGTTTTCCATCTTTTAGTCTCTGATCATTGCAAGCCTTGATGGTTCATTTAGTTTTACTCAGTATTTGTAAAATACGTTCCTCTTAGTGATTGCAGTATACATTTCGAATCTCCTGAAGCAGGCCTAGAACTTACCAGAGCTAGTGTGCCAATTTGGCGCTGCTCGGATGTGCTCCAAAATAATCTCATCTTTTTCAGTTTTGAAATACGCATTGGGTTGCCCTCAGATGCTTGTATTTCCATCACCTACCGTATAAGTGGTTGGATTGATAGTTGTAGGACCGTGTAAGTTAGACTAGCTTGCCAGCTCCACTGGTCATCTTTGCTGTTATCTCACGCTTCTTAGTGCCCCATTTACACTTCGATTTCGCGTTGTCTTCATAATATTTTGGAAGTCGCTGCAGCTTTGGCTACTGCCTTTACTGCCGTTACGTCTTTCCATGTTGATGTGTTAGGACCTTCTGACACTTACATCACAAGCGAAGTATTAAAACTCTTAAGTGTGCGTGAAATGCGAGCCCTCACCAGGCAGGTTACTCAAGGATATTCTCAAATGATTTGCCTCAAGCCATGTCAGTTACACTGGTAGAAGATTCATGTTGCTTTTTGTGAGCCATGTGTTTTTAAAATTGTACTAAATTAGACTTGAATAAAAAGCTGACACGAGATATTTCGCTTTTTGTCATGCTGCAACACGGCGTCATCCTTTAATTAGTAAATGTCACAGAGCGACAACTGGCCATTTTCCGTAGTCAGACGACTCTCTGCTGAAGGCCAGCAGCTTCACTCTGTACGCTTGGACACTAGACCTTGGTTGAAATCCCGAATAAATTTTGAATAAACAGGTGCAGACAGAGCATGACTAGACTGCTAATGAGAGTCTGAGAACGCCGGGATGGAAAAAACGTCGCAGCACGCGTTCAGCACGCAAATTTTCAAAAACTCAATAGACAACTGTCAGTGAATTTGACTTTTGCTTAGTTTTCGATGTTTTCAAATCAGATTTAACTGGAAGTATTTTAAAGGATTGCTGGTAATGATGTACTAAAGAGCAAATTCCCAAGCGGACCTCTTCTTTTGATGCATTGATGTTTTTAACGATTTCGTTGTGCCGATCTTTGGGGGGTTTAGTACAAACATTAACATTCAACAAGCAGTCGTAGCATAGAAAACGCCAGAAAGCTCTTTGTGTACCGACGCTAGCATTGTGTCACTTTATGATAATGTCTGAGCCAGTGGGATTGGCAATGGGTGTTGATATCCGTAATAAACGTTGTAATTAATCGCTGTCAGTGGAAAAAAAAATGAAACTACAACTTGCTTTCAAAAAATACAGGCAATGCATGTATACTGTGTAATTAGAGTCACGGATTTTTCCAACAAGTCGGCAACGAGTCAGAGACCTACTTTTTAGCCGACTGCGAGCAGCCTAGCAACGATCTGTAATGAGTCATTAGCTAGGATGCCACGGTGGACGTGACTTGGATCGGAACTCCGAGATTTGCAAATCATAACATTATCATTCAACGAATCATTTATTATACTGGAGTCGAATTTAAGGGAATAATATGTGTGGAAGGGGCGCAACAACGGCAGTTTTTGAAAGGATATATTCTACAACTAGCATTGAAATCGATACTACAGTCAACAGAGAAGTCCGCAATAGGCCTAACACATTTATCACGTCGGCTGATTTTTTCTGCAACCTGTCGGCGACCGATTGCCGGCTCGTAGTTCAGACTTCAGTGATTCTTGCTGTAGAAGTTCGTGTAACGCTGTGCCTTCGTACAAGTAAACATGGAATCTAAACGGGCTTTTTAAAACTTGATTGCTTCGTGAAATTGCAAACTGGGAGGGAAATCCACGAAACGCGTGCTCTGACCTGAAAAATAAATTAAATAGTAAATGAATTAATGCATACTGAGTTAAGTAAATCTCTTAAATGTGAGTGCTCTAAGCTTATTGAAATAAAAAAGCATTTTCAACAAAAATGACAGACAAGAGCGAAAATTGATAATAAAATCACGAAAACACAACTGTTTGTGTCGTATGCATTGTTCTGGTGAAAGCTGATAACCCCAATATATCTATTTTACCCGCCCCAAAATGCCTTTTTGGTTGCAAAGCGATAAGGTCATTTTAAAGTCTACCAAAATGACGGGATCATAGATTTGTATTGGAGTTTATTACTACACAACTGTTAATGCTGGTCGACGTGTTACACAGTTTTTTAGCCGACAAATGGAGAGAGCACCCTGGGATGTAAGGTACCACTTACATCGAAATGTCTTGCACAACCTACCTTCCAGACCAGAATCCATGATGAACACACCTAACGCTGATCCACAAGTCTGTCCAGGATTTCCTGCACACGCCACATTACATTTGTCGTCGTCAGTCAGCCAGACTTTGGGATTAAACATAGTTCCACACCAGCACTCGTTCCCATTTGTGACTCCTGCTAGTTTGCATCCGATCTCCTTACACGTGTGTTTGCATAATTCCCTTGTCATCTTGTGGTTGTATATAGGGCCCAAAGTTTTGAAGTTTAATTCTGTTGCGAGTGGTTGGTCGTCACTCGGGTTCAAAAGTGGTGTGCGATCTATAGATTTACCACCGATGTAGCATCCTTCAGCAATCAAAAGTCCATGATCTCTTTCTGAAATTCAATTGAAGTGGAACAATGCAAATGATCCTAACTAACAAGAAAACAGTTTGACTTTGTGGAAAGGTTGGGCAATGTAGTATTCAAAACTGCTCATGATATTAAAATTCTATGCGCAGGCGATTTCAACTGTCCACTGTCAGGTTTGGATAAAAAAGGTTAACTTGATTTTTCTACAAAATTCCAAGTTAGTCAAAAAATTTAAAAAATTGGATATGTCAACAATATCTTCGATGTATGGCGGGAAAAACCTGGTATAAGAAAGTACATGTACATATGGCGTGACAAACAAATAGCATGTCAAAGTAGAATCGACTATTGGCTGGTTCCTTGAACGTTCTTGACAAAACAGGTTGACATTATTAACGACTTCGTATTCTCTGACCACTCTGCCGTAGTATTGACTATTGAAATTTCCAAATATCAAAAACGTGATCCGGGATTATGGAAGTGTAATAATAGTTATCTTGATGACCCTGGTTAAAAAAAAATAAATGCTTGTCTTGCCGCACGCAGAAGAATGTATGCCAACTTCGAAAATAAAAATCTTGTGTGGGATTTCCATGATAGCAAGTAACAGCATATGTTCACGAAAACAACAACGGATTTAAAACTTGACATGTTTCGGTGTCATTTATTAAACACCATCCTCAGAAGTCATAATACAGTGGCCACCTAGCTAGGCCCAGCAACAAGTAATGAAGCACAGATACAGTCAGTTACAGGGAGTGACAATGAACTATACCAACAATGACAACCTGTGGTGTGTCAGTTGCCTATTGAGATTGGGCTTGCACCAACTGATATGTAAAGCCTCACGAATTTTAAGCTCCTTTGTTGTTACTGCCTGGTCTATTATTGCAAAGTCATTGAAAGAGCACTGCTGAT
>NMRA01000700.1:72242-152649 GCA_002633005.1 Phoronis australis | reverse complement strand
GTACCGCGTAGAGAGATGCCTCTGAGGAGGTCGTTAATGTTTTCATTTGTTCCCAGTTTAAACAAATACTCCTGCAATCCTGTTTTTCGAACACTCCATTCAGTTGCCACATCGACACTGCTTGCGCTAAGGGATAATCCTATGGCGTTATAATGTGGGTGTGATTTTAAAGCACTTTGAGTCAAAAATTTTTGAGAAGGTTAAATGGAGTAGATGGTTGCAAACAACATGGCCAAGTGGCCGTCATCCCCTGCCGTAGTCTCAATTTTTTGTAAACATTAATTACTTATGTAGCTGCAATGATAATTAAATTAAAGTGCGTAAGTGGCCATCGTCGCCGTCGAAATTTGAGGACGATGGAAGCCACTGTCCATTTTGTCACACGTCGATTACCTTAAGTGTTAATCGATTGACTATGGTTTGAGCATCTGATTTAAAACAATTAAATTTCAATCACTGCACTTGTATATCAGCTAATTTATTTTCAGTTGCATCAACTGATCTAATTATTAGACGATCAACATTATTAGGCTACAGATCAGACGGCATGTAAATTTGTTAGGCTGGTGGTGGATCAGTTCCTGATAAGTCCGTCTGAAAAAGTTGCATGCCAACTCATTCATAGTTGAATGTGTTAACAGTTCGGGTTTTTTTCAGTTGCACTTGTATCGCAAGCAACAGCTCAGTCCAGAGCCCTGAATATGCAAATGAAATTCAAAGATAAAGACCTTGTGTCTTAGAAGCCAAGTACCACAGATCATCATGCTATAAAAAATAGAAAGACAACGATTGTGAGGAGTGACGAATTCACAGTTTTCAGAGATGTTTTTCTGCAGTTTTGTTTGGAGTTCATTGAATCGAAGCTTCTAAGACAAGTAGATGTCATTTGCCTTTCAAAACTAAAGCAAGACTTTGAAGCTGTTCTTCAGAAAGCGGGTGTGCATGAAGTTATTTGGACAGGCAATCTTAAGAAATATTGTTGAAGCTACTCACTGTTGTAGTTTGTGCCCGACTAAGAGATACGAAAGTGAAATGAAGCTAGTGTTCAATAATTCACTTGCTGACTCTAATTAACACAGCCCATTATAACATATCTTGAATCAAACGTTTGCCAAAATAGTGCCTGCCTCCAAACAAGGATTTTTTACCCTCCATTGCCTGTGGGCTAATCACCAGTGTGCAGTGCTGTACATGTGTGCTGGGAAACTGAGTTTGTAGTGCAATGCTGGATCAAACTGAACAGAAATGTGCAGTTGTGACAACTGTAGTAACATCAGCAACACTGACTGCATAACATTGGATAGTTCTCTGACAAGTCAACACCTAAGTAGACCTCCAACCCCGTTATTTCCTTTTTTGAACTAAAAAATTAATTTTATTTGTTGATTAAGTCATAGAAAGTACATACTTTGATCATTGTCATGTATTTGTCTCATACTGCTTGATAAACGCTGTCAGAATATTGTATTATTTTCATACAGTCTTTTTGCACATTCACAGAGATCATTCAACTATATTGTTTTCGTACTATAACGTATTTCTGGTGTATTATGCAAACAAGCTGTATTTTACACCATTATTCAATGTTTTAGTCATTGAGGCACAAATTCTGCCCCGTCTCAAGTGTTTTGTGTTATTTTTGTTGCCTGACAATGCCAGAATAACTTCCTAGTAGCATTCAGACTTAGTTTGCATTTTTTGCCACTAGGTGTCTCTTTACATTTTTTTTTAATTTCACTGCTTACAATTAATCTACAATAGTAAAACATGTAATGTGAGTGTAATATTGTTCAATACAATGGCACTGATGGGACCATATTACTTGTTTTACAAAAAAGTCACCAAAACTGTTGTTTTTACAAATATAAGTTTACTAAGCTCTTTGGTGATTATTAGGTAACTTCAAACTCTAATTTCTCAAAAATGTGCAACTTTATATGTGGGAACTTTTTAGAATTTGAAAGCACTCTAATAAATGAATTAAAAAACACCAAAATAAAATTGCTCCCCTAAAGTACTCACAAAAACATTTTCTAGAGGCTCTACGAAATCTGGGCCACCGACTAATAATTTTGTTAGAGCCAGAACTGAGGCACACAACCTCAGACTGGCTACGTGATGTTGTCTGGGCAATAAATGTATTAAAAAATTATGAAGATACTATGTTCTATTGAACCGTAAACCAAAAAGAAGAAACTATGTTCTATTGAACCGTAAACCAAAAAAAAATCTGCCTTGAGTGGTTTTTGTTAAATCCGTGATTGATATCTCACGAACATCGGAAAATATCTGAGCTTCAAATGGCAATACAACGCGTGACGCTCATGGAAGTTTTTTTCTGATTTGTGTTGGCTCCCAAATCTAAAAATAATTAAATAGTTTGGATACTAACAGTGATCTTCCTCACATGATTAGGAATCATGACAGTACCCCGCCAAAAACGAGCACAGCTATACATGTACATCTTGTAGTTTACACCGAAAAGTGTGGTTCACTGTCACTTCCTGGTAACTTTAAGGTACATGTATGGCCCGCATTGTATGAGGGGGATCGTACGATTCATGTTCGAGTCACGAATTTGGGTTGTACATGTACGTCTGTTACAGTTCCGGCTGGTTCAAGCATTTGCAGCTTGGTACCGGTGGATCAAATGGCAGCTGAAATTCCGTGTTCTGATTCAGTTGATTTAGGTATTGAGCTGCGCGCCCGAGCGGTAAGCTTACTTAAAGAATATCATGATATTTTTGCGCAGAATCATTTCGATCTTGGTCATGTTACTCAGGTCCAGTATAAAATACATTTGACCGCTCTATACCTCCTAACATGTTAGATGAAGTTCACTTAAAGGATATGTTGCAACTGGAGGTTATCAGATTGTCCACTAGCCCGTATGCTTCCAGTATTGTTTTAGTACCTAAATAGTATGGAGAGTTGCGATTTTGCTTTGATTTTCGTAAATTGAACGAGACCATGGTAATTGATATGAAATAGTAAAACTAGTAAAGCTAAAACGACGAGAATCGGTACTAAAATATATTAAAATATCCCCCACGTTTCGAGCGATGCGCTCTTATTCAAGGGTGCGCTAAACGATGTTTATGCTTTGCCTAGTGCGATCGAAAGTTTGCATACGCTACAAAGTTCTCAATAATTTTCAACCTTTGACACGGAATCTGCTTACTGGAAGGTAGATAAAGCAGAATAATATAGACGTAAAACAGAATTCATTGTAGCTCCACTCGGATTTTACGAGTGCATTCTACTTCTGTTTGGGTTAACCAATGCTCCTGCAACGTTTCAACAAGTGATGGAAATGTGTATGGGTACTTGTATTTGTCTAAGAGTTTCATATTATTGGACGATATTTTGGTACTTAGTGATACATTTGACAATCATCTCACCCGCTTGAGAAATGTGCTCCAACGCGTACGTGAGCTTGGTAGGAAACTTAAAACGTCAAAATGTGAGTTCTTTAAGCAGCGAACTGTGCATTTTGATCACGTGTTTTCTTAATGTAATCCCGATAAGATAGAGCTTCTGTTGGATTGGCCTGTTCCAAAGTGTGTGAAAGACTTGATTTTTTTTAGATTTAGTAGGTATTTACCGTCGCTTTATTCAAGACTTTGCATCAATTCATGCACTTACTAAGGGCGTAACTGGTCTTACGTGTTCTGATGACCCATATGAACTGTTTGGGGGTGATGAATAACAGTATGCTTTCACGAACTTTAACGCAGGTGCACGAGAAGCCGGGTGCTGGCATTAGCTGACTTTACACAGCCATTTTCTCTAACGCCAGTATGACGTCGTTAGGTGCCGTGTTTTATTAGGAGCTCGTGGTTCAATGGACCCATTGCTTTAGCGAGTCATTGTTTGAGTGAAGCCGAAAAACGTTATTCAGTACATAAACTTTAGTTTCTGGCTCTTAAGTGGCCATGACGTCTAAGTTTCACGATTACCTATACGGCAGTTTGCCAGTTGTAGTTTACACCGACAATAACCCTGACTACAACTAAGCTTGATGCATTCTCCCAGAGGTGGGTTTCTGAGTTAGCGATTGTGTACAAGATTGGTAAGTCGAACTTAGATGCCGACGCGCTGTCAAGAATAGTGTGACCTGATCACGGCCAGGCTTTGCTTTGTGGTGTTACTACACGGTGTGGGTTGGACACTTTGTTGTCATTCCCTGCCCTACCAAACACCGAATTAGTGAATTTACAACGCAATGATAGTATTCATGGTGACGTGATGGAATGCTTGCGAGCAAAGCGTAAGCCTGTCTACACTGCAAATAGCGGTGTACGGAAATGTTTGAGGTATTGAAATGATCTGTACTTAGATCGGGGAATGCTCTTCCTAAACAGCGTCTTGTCAGTTGATAATGAAGTTCATACATGTAGTATGTTGGTTTTGCCACAGTGGGTACGACATAAAATTATGGTGTCTCTACATGATGCAGCTGGGCAACAAAGGCATGACCGAACATTTGCTTTATTTAGCAATCGTTACTTTCGATTTGTTACACATGTTTATTTTTGCGCGGCGTTTTTGACGTATTTAAACAAGAATAATATAATATTACAGGACTAGATTCATTTTACTGTCGACCGGTTTGGGGAAATTCTTTTATTACGTCATGCTTTGAAAGAATGTTTTGAAAAAAAGTTGTACGTGGCCTGATGCCTTTTGCGGTACATCAGGCGTGTTCAGGCCACTAGGTTGGGCCCATTACACTAGTCACCTGATTATGACTCATGGGGACACGACGTTACCGAATTTCCATGGTTAGAATCTTCTAATCCTCCTGCTTGTTTCAGAAATACTGAAAGACTACTATACCTCTATGAAATAACGGTGTAATGAATCGGGCAGGTTCTGTGTCCATCAAGTAGTAGTTTACAGTGTCTATTGTACGCAGGGCAAATGTTGAATAGTCTCGGCCTCCAAGCCACAGTTGGGACACAATGAACATGCAATGTGGCATGTGATGAATATTTTGAAAAGATAAGGCCGTACAGTCCTTAGCCTGCTTTTAAATCCCGTTTCAAACTCTGGTTAACCCAGTTCTTTATTCCTAGTGACACACGATTCACAGGATGTCCCAATTCTACTCACAATGAAGTATAACTTCAGGAAAATTACTTTAATTCTAGTAGATCAGATTAGGCTCCCCGCCCTAATGAGGAAGGCTGCGTGAGCAGCAGGTACTCGGCCAACAAACGAGTAGAGAACGAAAAAATATTTCAGAATACTAGGTACGAATACTACTGGAAACCAAAAAATGTCGGGGAAATACGTCACTAGTTCAATCATTTTGGGTGCTTTGGCAGAAAGTTTCGCTTGCTGAATTTATAAAGACAATTGTTGCTAATTCACATGACACCTTTAACGCACGAATTTAGAGCATGACGCTGTAAATGCTATCAGGAGAACGAACAATTGTTCATGGTTTCTTGAATACATTTTCCTGCAAATTTATTGGGGTGTCGTAGAATCATACGCACGAGCAAAGCATCTTACTCACAAACCTCCTAAGAACCTATGAATCATTCAGACGAACCCAAAAATCACGCATACAAACAAAAGTCATGCGCACAAACCACAAATATCATATATGCGAACACAAAATTTTACCCAGGAGCACAGAAGAATACGCACGAACACTGATAACCATGCGGTTTGTGCATAAGGCTCGGTTGCTGTCGCGTATGATTAGTGTTCGTATACGTGATTTTTATGGTTTATGCGCATGGTTTTTGTTCGTATTTTGGACTCGTATTAGAGCTGCGTAATAAAACAAAGACATATTGATCTGACGTTTCGGTTTATTCACTATAAACTATTCTCAAGGCAAAAGGTCACATTATTAATTCAGGTGACACAGGTGAAGGCAGGTGAAGATCAATTTTAACCAGGAGTATATTCTGCAACGATCTCAAGAGGGTAAGGGCAATCTCCAATATCATGAAATACAAATAGACAAAGGTTAGGTAATACTTACCGTCGCGTTCTGAATGCATTATAAACATTCCGCTACCATCACTTCCGCATTTTTCCAACGGATTTCCAGTACATGGCTCGTTGCAGTCATTTCCTTCCTTCCAACTATTTCCAAAGATTTCGTCACCACACCAACATTCATTTCCGTTCCGAACGGCGGCAAACTTTTTGCGAAAGGCTCCACAAACGGACTTACAGTGTTTGTGACTATTCAAATCACCCACATACACTAAATTGGCTAGGCCAAGAGATGTATCCACATTCCAACATTTACCGACCCTTCCTCCATACTCTGTAGAAAAATAGAATTGGAACTATTCGTAAAATGTTGATGGAAATATAGAACAAGTATCTAGAGTATGTCTTTCCTTGGACATTAAAGCAAAACAGTAACAGATGATTATCAGTAGGCCAGATCATATGACCATCGAAGAGCACAAAGTCGATGGAAACGAGTGATGTTACATCAAGAAATAACAAAATTAATTGTTAATTGAAAAATATTGTCCAACTATGGTGTATTGTGAGGATAACGTGAGTGTACAGTTTACGATCCACCTGCGGCAGACTACAAAATTATTCCTTTCAGCACTGAGCTTTGAGTGGCATATTTCAGACCAAAAAAATAGCCAAATCACACATTAAAGAAAACCGCTGAAGCAATCCCTAATCATTCGAAGCATTTCAACTTATTTACCGCATATCACTTGTGTAAAAAATCGTTTGCATCTCATTCTCAGAAATGGTGCCTTAGGTTGAATATCAACAACGAAGGGATCACACCAGACACTCTCTATAAAGCATTGTGCTCAATTTTCAGCAGGACAGCCACTGCGACAACAACATAGTGGTACTGGCCAAATTATGCTTGTCTCAGACCAAAAGCCAATTCACGAAATGTCGATATTGGGATGTGCCACAAGGATGCAGTGTAGTATTAAAATTTTGCTGGTAAAGCATTGCGTGACAGTTTTCATATAACTGTGGTGCGTCAGCTTCTTCGGAATAAGTAGGCATTAAAAGGAATGGATGGCATCTATTCCCTCTTGAAATGAATTTGATCCGATATTTCTCGCTGCCGCAAGAGTTCTGGCGTGGTTTTAAAAAGTCGTTATACATGAAATTTGGCTTTAATCTGGGTAGGAGTTTGCCAGAAGAGATGGGCATGTTTTAAACCCTGTTTCAACAGAGGACACAACTGTACATCGTGGCAAAAACATCGGTGGTATTTTTATTGCTGGCCTGACTAAAAATTGGCCCTGAATTTTCGCTCCGGCTGGTCTGCTCACTCAGCTTGTCCGGAACTTGCTTTGCAGGATGTTATAGCCCAGTTGGCTGTTTGATGTACAGACTTGGTACTTTATTATATGATATTTGCCCATTTGGTAGTTGTACCCATTTGGTACTTGTTATTGAATTTGTTGTTTTGCTCGACCCAGTTGGTAGGCAATCGGCTAATACCCATTTAGTATTATGTACGCATTTGGTACTATGCTAACCTGTGCCACTTAGTATCCGATACTCAACTACACATTGGATATCGTAAATGTGCGTGTTATCTCTTGTAATTTAGGAACCCATCTGGTTCTTTATGTGAAATATTCATTTGTAGAGCTGTAACCCTGAAATTCCCAATACAACCTAAAATATATATTATTGCTATTGTTTTATGTGTCCCCAATAAGTGTCAACACACTTAAAATGTCATGATCTAGTGGTATTTTTTTGCAGTCAGTCTATAAAATTGTAGTCAGCAAAAATTTCCTTATAGATTATTCAACGTAGAAGTTTGGGTATAACTGGAAGTCTGCAACAACAGGAATTTTTAAAACCTATCTTGCTGAAATTAACAAGAGAGTAGCGGCGCAAAATGTACATTTAACATCATATGTTTCTGACAAGGAGTGCTTTTGGACAACAACTCTCTTCTTAAGGTACACACGAGCAGACTCATTCGCGCCACTGGTTCATTGAACCGTGTTTGTTATGTGAAAGAATAGCTCGTTAGTGCTCTGCGAGTATGCTTAAAACTAGCTTACTTGAAAATGTCACAAATGGCGGTCTCTGAAGTGATAGGGAGGTGCCCAATGCCATGGTTTTATGGAGTACAATCCAGAGCCAATTTATCTTTATTTTGATAGATTTTTCAATTCAGGAGATTGGTATTGTGAGCAAGTAGCTGCAAACATTGTCGTCTTCATTTCCTCAGTCGATAGTCTAAGTATTTTTGCATGACCGCCTTCATTACCACTTCTACATAGTACATAATAATTAAACCAATAAAGGTGATTAATCTAATTGAATTGCCGCCATACCTACCTGTTTCTGCTCCATACGTTTATGCAATATCCAATGTTTCAAATAATTCGCGGTGTGCGTAAGCAGGTGTTCCCCACAACATTTTGTACTTGGGTTTTTAAAGCAACCCAAACAAATAATTAATTTTGCTATAACAAAAACACTTGGTTGTTTCAGACATACCGAGGGAAAAACCAGACCTCGTGACCAAATTTCTTTGAGGACCTCCACAGTGTTCTCTTGGGTTACCAATGCAGCTCGCTTGACTGCATTCCGAAAAGTCTACCTTTCCATATCTGCCGTAGTCGTTTCCACACCAGCAGGTGTCACCGTTTTGAAGCGCAGCGTATTTGTACCATAGCTCCCTGCACGAACTTCTACATGATGACCCTGTCAACATTTTGGAGCTAGTAGTCACAGCATAGGCCAAGTCTGGACTTTGTGACGAGTCCTTGTAGCATCCAATTGTGCCAGGCGGTATAGGTGGTTCAGTTGGTTGTTCATCTAGTTGAAAAAGGAAGCCTGGAAGCAAAATACTTTTCATTAATCAAGTTTTTGAAACGCATCAAAGTCAATTAATGGAAAACCGATTTGAGAAGCGACAAACACATATTATAACCCAGATCTATTACTGATCAATGTTAGGGAGATGAGGGATGAGGGGCTTGTCAAGCTCAAAATTGCCATTTATTAAAGCTATTAACGTTTGAAGTCGAGATTATTCTCTCTAAGATTGTCTTAAAATGATGTAGTGACTCAGTAAGCTATTTCAAATCTTAAGTAAACACAATTCTCATTGGTTATTATCTGTTTAAAATGGTTTACACTAGCCACTCACAAATACACGTAGGGTCACGTACAGAGAACAACTTTATGCATGTCTTCTTCCACGGAAGCCACATGCGATTGATATGATTATTTGTTTCGCTAAATTGGTCATTATTAAAACTGGACAGCTTAATTACATGACAATTCTCTTAAAATTAAGCTCTTCCTATAACTCGATTTTACAACATTTAATAAAAAAGTGTCTATATCTATTCAAAGTGCTCAACTATAATTTAGCCCTTAGCTAAACTTAGACAGTCTCCGGCTGTCACGGATTGCTCTAAAACCTCCTCATCCCCTACGACACCCAGCACCCCACGACCCCCAAAACCCTCGACCTACAATCACCTCGACCATCGACCGGCGACCCACAACCCCCTTGACCCGCGGCCCACAACCAGCTTGACCCAGTTTACACAAGCTCGACTAGATCTAAACGTAGAACAAGTGCTAACTACATGTAGCAGGACCAACGTGTTAGACCGTGAGCTTCAACGGCATTTCCCAGCTTTTTGCGATCAAGAGAGTTTATTTGGCAAGCTTGAAATGCAAAAAAAAGAAAAACTACGCGATCGAACCAAATCACAGACCTTCCAACGTTACAAATAATACTGGAATGCGTAATCGTCACATCTCCTGCTCAGTGAATGACAAACTCTAGCTATTTTGGAAATGTGCAAGGAACAGACGAACATGTATTTGCTCCATTAAAAACAGTTTAAAACAAACTGTTAACTAAACAGTATGCCAACATTAGATGAAGAATATTGTGAACGACTATACAACAGAAAACAAATAATATAATGTGAAAATACTCTCATTCACGTTAACGTAGGGCCTACTATTTCCCCAAGTTAAATTAGAACATGGCCAATGGTAGCCGCTTGTGGAGCTATTTCCGTGGCAACGATAGCACGCTCACACTTCGCTGCATCTTAAGCCTTTTTCTGTTTGGAACCACCAGACTTGAGCCAGAGCAGAATCGCGAGACTGGAGGAAAGTCTGATGGGAAAGTCATTCAGCGACGTATTATGATTATGAAACGTGTGCAAATCGCAGATTTCTACAAATATATGTTTGCATCTAATTTGCAAATTGCGTTTGTCTTAATCTTAGAACAAGGACCCGGCTGCCAAAAATCAAAACAAGCTGTTTAGGGGGTGGAAAAGATTCGGTGGAGCTAAACTGGAGAAGAGATGAGGGAGTGGGGAGTGGTTTGAAAGCGGAAGGACCGCTCAAAAGTTCTTGTTTTCACATTCTGATTCTCCTAGGCCTCAATGTTTTGACAACATTTGAAATAACTAGGAATACGTACCTTTAACTGTGATCAAAACGGATAAGAAGTAAATGCCAGTCACATCTAAAAATAAACATTAATATTTAGTTTAGAAGTAAGTGAAACATATATAGTCTCTGTATGAAGCCTGGTGGACCACATATACACTCTTTTGCTAGCTCCCAGCAATTTCATTGTACTTCGTTACTGCAGAGAACATTTGTAACCTACTCGTTTTCACCAATATATAGTAGCTCCCACAAACTCAAGTGGTCCACGCCCACTATAGTTAACGGGCAAAAAATAATAAATTTGTCCACTGGGTAGCTTCTGTAAGCTCCCTCAGATATGCCACAGTGTGAAGATTGAACAATTTAGCCACGTATGCTCTGGCATTCGATGGGATTCTTCTAAAGCACCTCGACCCCACACTTAACTATTCCCTCGACCCACAATAAATTATCTACGTAAGTTATTGTGTACTCGAGCATAGAATAATAGACACTTATCTTGAGTTCGCCCAAAAGTGGAGTAGAAAATGCCAAACCTAATTTCGAGTTCCAGTTTGAGTAAAAAGATTGGAGACCGGGCCCAGATTGCAAACTGTTCTCACTACTGACCAATTAAAAATAATCACTTAGTACAATTATTGCTATGCTAGATGAATGAAAAAGTCATCTTCACTGCCTCACGTGTGCTTAACAGTCAACAGTGTGAAAACAATATGTTAAGAGCCAAATGTAACATACTGTTAGGCATATTATCTTGCTTTTGTCTACATCATCGCGGGAATCACCTTTTAATTCAAACAGCTGCGAATAACACCCCTATTCAATACTACTGTTTCGGCCTTATGTTGTTGGTGCAGGGATCTAGGTATGACACAATATGGCACGAAAAGGTAACTTCATCTGCTATTTTAAGGGCCTACATTTGAATGAATAAACTCATGTATTCTTATTTTGCTAAGACATTGCTTGGGCTCTCTGGTTAGCGAACTACAAATAGATCTACGCTGAAGTTAGTCTTTACAACCGCACGTCGTAGCTTTTTCGGATGCAAACAGTGTTTATGATTCAAAGTCGACCAATTATCGTCGTGTTGACGTGCTTCCTCAATCTGAATTTTAAGCTGTATAGCGGAGTTGCAACGCCACCATATTGGAAATGGGTCAACGTCAGAAATGTGTAACATTCTTGATCCGCTAGATGACGCTTTGCGCCATGTCCCTAACCAATCATAACAATGCATAGTAAGGTTAAAGGTCAGTAAGCTTGGGTGCTAGTACCGTGAGCCCGACTGAAATCAGTATAGTCTGCAGAGCAATACTTGTCAAGTTTACAATAGTAGTCTTTGGAATTTCTGGAATTCCACTGTCTACAGTATGACAGTGCTAGTTGGGTCATTGGGGGTCACAGCTCTATCTTAACTTGTAGGCCTACACATAAGCACAACAAAAGTGAATTGAACGCCAGCCAGCCGGCGTGTGCTTTCAGCCTTAAGTTAAGCGGGCTGTCAAAGCGCTTTTTATTAATCTTCAGATGTTTGCCAATACATATTTGTGTCCGGAATCCACTCCAATGTAACAGCATTAAGTTAAGACGAAAGGACAACGTTCTGTGGATCACAAAAAACGAAACAACATTTTAAAGATAACTAGTATCAACTATCTCACAGGCGAAAAACCTGCATAAAACTGTATAAAATCCGACTTTTTCAAACTTCGAAAGTATTTCTAAACTCGTACCGGACGAGAAAATGAACATAACAGTTTCTTGCCGATTCTGAGCTAATCTCTCATCTAGAGTGCAAATTCCATTGCAAGACAGCCGGGTGATCGGCAACATTTCATCTCACAGCGCTGTACGTGGATCCATTTTCTGAACACAAGAGACGTGGAAAAATTTTCGAAAAACAGCATGAAATTTGGACCAGCAACCTCTGAGTACTCCTGGTAATCACCTACGCTATCGGCAAATCCAATGGCAAAATGAATTCAGCCACAAACTTGACTTCAAAATGAGCTATGCGCTCAAATATTGGCTTCAGGACGATCGTTCACATAGGCCTGAATGGGGAAAACTTCAATCTTTAAGAGACGTGGAAAAATTTTCACCAATGACGCTTATATTTGGTAGTAACAAGTCTTAACGTACACTCTATGTGACAGGCTATCGGCAAACTGTGTAGTTATCTCCCTTCACTTATAAATTCCTGATTATAGTCTGTTCTTGTGTATTTCTTATGGAGGGCTGCTGGCAAGATTTAGCGCATGCGCAGTAGTGCATGTTACAAATTTCTGGCGTTGCAAATTGTTTCATTGTGGTTAATGTCGTATTATGCAGTAAACAAGATAAAGATAAAGAATTTAGTTACTACCCTTTTTCCCACGGATCAAGAACTGCGTAAAAATGGGTCAGAAACATCAATAGAGCTGGAAGCAAAGGGCGATTTAGGGACTTCTTTCCGACATCGTGGCATAAAGTATGTAGCGCTCATTGATAAATTGGAGACGTTACTGTAGGATTTTAGAACTCTAGGTAAGGCATTTTTTTCATGTAGTTCATGGGCTGGGCGTTTACTTTAGCCAAGTCTGAAAACTCGTTGGGGCATAGGCGCTTATTAGGGCAAATTGCGGCAGAAATACATACATCAGCGTTGTCTAATGCACACAAATCACAGGTCGTGCAAACCAATCGGCCATTCCACACAAGTTAATCAATACCAAAAGCCTTTGCACACCCTGATTTCCGAACATGCACAATCGTTAAATCGATTCGGTTGCAACTGCGCTATTGACATGTCGCAGTAATCCTTTCCATGCTATTAGAGCCTACACCACTAAAGATCTTAACGTAATATTGCACACATTGTCCAGTTTAAAACCGTTGACTTTTTATGTTTTTAACCCGAGTGATCCCACAAGCAGGGTTTAGAAAGAGCTACTCAACAACAGACCATCTGCAAGCCCTTGGACAAACAATTGAAAAATGTAACGAATTTAACCTGCCACTGTGTGTTGGTTTCATAGACTATGAAAAACCTTTTGATACAATTGAAAATTTTTGCATCATTGAATCCCTAAAAAACATCAACATCAGTGAAACATATTTAAAACTGCTGCAATATATATATAGAGAGATGCCATCGCCAGAATACACATCGACAACCACGTCGCTGAAAGATTCAACATAGACAGAAGAGTTCGACAGGGAGACCCAATTTCACCTAAACTGTTTACACTGACAATGGAATAAATCTTCAAATCTTCAGACCTTCAAAGGGGAGTGAACATAGACGGAGAACATCTAACAGACCTAAGATTTGCAGATGATGTTGCTTTGTGCACAGAAGACATAACACAAATTTAAATATACTGAAAGAAAGCAACAATGTGGGATTAAAGATACACAAGGACAAGACAAGACAAAGTACATGTCAAATTTTGAAACAGATGAACACGTAATGGTGGAGGACAAGATCATTGAAAAAGTCACACAATATAAATACCTGGGACAAACTGTACAAATTCGGGAACCGTATGACCAATGAAATACAAGTCTAAATAAGAGCTGGATGGAATTGCTTTGGAAAAAACAGAGAAATATTCCAAGATAAGAACATACCCATATCCTTGAAAAGAAAAGTATTTGACCAGTGCATCATCCCCACAATCACCTATGGATGCCAAACATGGACCTTAACAAAACAGACACTTGTCAAGCTAAGAACAACACATAGAGCAATGGAGAGAAAAATGCTTGGAATAAAATTACTAGACAGGATTCCACACACAGAGATAAGAGAACAAACAAGAGTCATGGACATAATCAATACAATTCTGAAATTGAAATGGAGGTGGGGCGGACACGCGGTCATAGCACAGGACAACAGATGGACAAAAAGATGCACAGAGTGGCAACCCAGATATGTAAAGAGATCAAGAGGATGGTCCCAAGCCAGGTGGAGACATGACATCGTGAAAACGCTAGGCACAACATGGATCAGAGCCGCAAGATACAGAACAAGTTGGAAGGCATTGTCGGAAGGCTACATCCTGCAGTGGATGGACAACACCTAGAAGAGAAGAAGAAGATCACATAGAACATGTTACGAACAGACAGACATACGTGCAGACACGTGACTGTATTTTCGTAAATAGGCCTAAATCACAAATTTTCGCCGAGCGTGCTACATTTTTCTGTGCATACGATTTTTTGTCAGATTAATTACGAATATGCAATTTTCTGCTTTTTGTTGTACATGTTTTTGTATCCTAAGTGACATTTGTCCGAATGATGACTGAGCAAATATTTTTGCACTTACCGCCGAGGTTACGGTAACACAACTTTAGTGAAATCATTCTCAGCGATGATTCGAGCCGTCAGCGGATTGTAGTCTAACATTGCAATGATCTGGTGGAATTAAACCCCACTCGATAAGTTATGCGGCATTTGAAAACCATTCTTAATTCTGGTAAAAACACCCGCATCGATCGCAGTGAAAATCTTGCAGACAGATTAAAAATGACCACTTTTCAATGAAAGGCACGTGTTTGGACGTAGATAAGAAACGGTTATGTCACTTTAGCATCATCGATGATATAGACAATAGCAGCAGCAGTTGTCAATGAGCTATGATAAGTGGTCGTTTTCGATGTATTTATATCATCAAAAATTGGGACAGTACTGATTAAGAACATCGGTGAAATTTAGGCTACAATACTATTACCCAAGCCAAACATTCGTGCGTGCTTGTTCTTCATCTTGACACGTTTTCCGGCGTAACAGTGTGATCTCCTGTGTAAACGTATGCATGTAGAAAGCTGTCCATTTATACCGCTGTAACACCTGCACTACATACGGACAGCTTTCTAAATCTTCTGCTGGTTCCTAAATCTGTCACCGCCACTGTTAATTAATATCTTGTTGTAACTGACAGCGGACATTTCAATTTCTTTCTAATTCCCCATTTACAATCTGGCGCTAATGACACGTTAACTTGGACACGATATAATTTGTTATTGTCAGTTTACTGGTAGATTGTGATGTCATTCTTGTTACTATGTACGGTCACCACACTGGAACCTTGCCCTGTGAGATCTAGCCACAAGTGCAGAATACATGAACCTTTATGAGGTGTTTATTTCTTATCGTTTGACATAGGGTACTGTCGAAGCAGTTTTTTGAAACTGGCAGTTCCACTTATCCTAGCTGGTCTTGTACATTCAGATTGCAGCCTCTGTCTGTTTACACGTACATGTACATCTAGAAATAAGAATCTTGTGATATGCCAGGTTCGGTGGAAGCTTCTTGGTAGGCATTACTCGTAGGTTTAGTTTTATTTGTGAACATATTGTGAATGAGAAAAGTTAAAAAGTACGGCTGTAGATACACTTTCTTTAAAATGGTGCGACTGAAATAATTGCTGCGATTTCAGGTGGCCTTTAAACAACAGAGAATTGCAATCGACAACGAATCGGTCGCAGCGGCCGACAAAGCAAAGAAAGAACGGCTAGATACATTGCAGAGGCCGTGAGATATAACTTTGCTTTTGGCGAAGCAAAACTTACCATTTCGAGGCCTCCATGAGTACGACCCATCTATGCGTGACCCTGTCTTGAAAGAGCATTTGGTGAGATTCGAACAACCTGTGGTAAGATGTTATCCATCTCCTTAGAAACGGAACGGAATTATTCATGTGCTAGTGGATAATGATCGGGAAAAACGAAATTACGTCAGTCAAACACTACAGAATGACGTTTGACAGCACGCTAGACGAATTCCACATAGACTAAATGTCGGAACACATGCAATGCAGAAGAATTCTTGGGTTTTTGGCGGTGATATCGTACGACAGCCGATGAATTAACAATTCATAGCGTCGCAACTATGGCAGGAGTATACGAGGGAGTATATGCTCGACTGAAACGCAGGTAATAAGCGCTACTTTAATGGCTATAATGATCAGTCATTATGCTTATCTGGACAACACTCATTTGTTGTAAGTGCATTATGCGTGTCATTGTTCGGAGAGACTTTATCCAATTTCCTTCTTATTTACTTACTGGTGGGACATTCTTCGACAGTACACTGAAGCATCTGCTCAATGTGTAGTAACTGAAAGGTGAAGCGCTCCTGCGTTGGCCGTCAGAGTGGTCATGGACAAATACGAAGAGGTTCTTGTATTCCTAGAAATTTTGTGTGATCAAGATCAGAATTTCAAGTAAGAGATTCTGTAGAACCTCTGCGCATTGCCATAAGTAACTTCGGCTTTTAATGGTACATATACATATGAAGCGAGGTATATCGCCAAGTCAATGATACCCAAGAATACTTATACATGTAATTCAAAGGCTTAATAGTCCGGGAGCCAAGGGACTTAACCTGGTTTAGGCGGATATTTTTTCCTTTGCTGTTTCATATAGCTTAGGGTTAAGTAACCATGATTTAGGAGGGTGACCGTTCGCAACCATTGAGTATTTTTTTAAATATGCAAATTAAGGTGGTCATTATGCAAAATTCTATTTTTGCACATAATTTCCTTACCAATCACTGCAGCCAGATAATTTTGACGTTTTTACCGATATTTCCATGGTCAAGGAATTTAATAGTGGAAGTGTTTTGGTGAATACATTTTCAATTTGCATAATTTATGCAAATTAAGGTCGCCATTATTCAAAAAACTTCTTGTGCTTATAGCTAATGTACCAGGCACCTCAGATTAACTGTCGTGATAATTACACTTATATTCTTTTGCTCAATTAGTTTAATGAAATCGTTTGCATGTTGTTGCATGACAAATTTGCATAAAAAATGCAATTTGTTTAGCTGATGCAAACTAAGACCGCCATTATTCAATCTTCTTCTTCTTCTTCTGCTTACAGCTACTGTACCAGGCACCACAGATAAACTATCACGATATTTGCACCTATATTCTTTTGGTCAACTAGTTAAATGAAGTCGGTTTGCATATTGTTGCACGATAAATTTGCATAATGAATGCAAATTTGCTTAACTATTGCAAATTAAGGGCGCCACTATTCAAAAATGTTCTTGCGCTTATAGCTGCGGTACCAAGCACCACAGGTAAACTCTCATGATATTTGAACCTATGTTCCTATGGTTAATTAGGTTAATGACATCATTTTGCAAATTGCACGAAAAATTAGCATACTTTATGAAAATAACGGGGCCATTATCAAAAACTCTATTTCTGCCCGTAACTTTCTTACGGGGGCACTACATGTAGATTATTTTCGTATTTTTACTTATGAATTTTATGTAATCTGTCATTACATCCTAAAAGATCTGTAATTTATTACACAACATTACAAATTCTAGTTTTGTCTGATACCCAGGGTATATATAGTAGATGACCAAAGTGTTTAATGCCATAGACCCAGGACAATAACCTATCGAATAGAGACCAGTCACAAGAAGTTTTTAATGCTCGAAACTTGAGCACACTACTGTATAACGTGATCAAAATATTGTGTGGCGTAGAAAATTGATCTATTGATTGTATCTACTTGAATTTCTTGTAATCTGACCTTTGCAGCCACACCTAATCATCACTAGTATACAACAGGAGCGAGTTGTACACCATGCAAAATATTATTATATATGGTTAGAGTAATTTATTTATGGCATCTTTCTTCCATCCATAGCCCTCTGGATCTAGTGCTGGTGCCATTCCACCACATGACTCTCATTGAATGCCTCTGTTGTCGGTGACAGTTTGGGGACGGCCATAAATTTCTTGCCATTTCTCTTCCTCATACCAGTAGCCTGGTTCCTGATATCTTCCTTGATTCTCTTCATTCCATAACAGGCACACATATATTTAGTTGCCTGTTTCATGTCAGAAAAATGTGCACCAAAAGTGCCGATATTAGACAGGTCTTGTCTAGCCTTCAATAGTTTAACGTTGGATCCCTTTCGAACCCCATAGTAGCAAGCCACTGTGTTACACCCCTACAGCACATGGGCAGGGAGAATACCTTCACAATATGGCTACATATTTTAGTGTTAACTTTATGTCTACGACTGTCCTACGTTTACTAGGTGATTTCATGGTTGTAGTATTTTAATCTCACGGTTTCTTGTCTTAGTAATGCAGACAGAGAACAAATACATGTTTGTCCTCCGAAAAAAACTAAAATTTCTTACGTTAATATGCACTTTTCACGTCCTGTTGCACGATTATGGAGTTAGCTTCTTCGTGGGATATCTCCAAAGTCCTTGTACTGTGTTAAAGACAAGGGTCTCCATCAGTGATTATCTACTTGTGCTCCCAAGGTACTACTAGCCTTTCTCGAAGTCTGGTAACATTGCCTGTCCAATGCTTGTTTCCTGTACATTAACTGTTGGAGTAGCAATCCTGTCACTGCTAATGTTCACTATTGCGTCTTTGGGATGGACATTGGGATCCAATAGATCGATGCTGGTATTTACTTTCGAGTTTCGTGCAACATCCTAGCCATGTACATCAAGACGTCCCTTACTTTCTTGCGTGCGATAGATTTTAGTACAAGATCTAATGTTGACTGCTCTCCGTCTCTCCAAAATCTGTTTCAATCTTGTAGGACAAATGGCAACTTGGGACCAAAGCTCTAGGTTTCAGGGCAATTTCCTACTATTCCCTCACTACTGTTTTCGTACCTCATGAAATAATGTTGTCCCTATAAACTGATTACTCCGAGCCCCATTCCAGTCATTAAACTACTCTGTGTTTTTCTATTGTCTGTGGTAGCGCAGAGCAATAGGCAATGTCTTTTGTGGAACTTGAGGTCTCAAACTGCAGAACACACACTACAGCAAATAGTTTCGTACTTCATCATCAAAAAGGACATTCTGCAAATTTATCATCCTAGAACATGCAAACAGATTTCGTTAAATTCATTGACCACTGTAACACTGATGGGTGCAACTATTTATACCTATCCTCTGGTGTCTGATGCAGCAGTTATAAGCACAAGTAGAATTTTGAATATGACAGCTGTAATTTTTGTAAATTATCAATTATGCAAATTCATGAAAACATAAGATAAATTTGAAAATAATTTACATGTAATGCCGGCAAGGAAATTATGAACACAAACAGTATTTGGAATACTAGGTCTCCTTTATTTGTATAAATTATGAAAATTCATCATGTAATAATTTCCCAACTGAGTTCACAGAAACATTGGGTAAATACGTTAAAATAAATTTCTTGGAGTGCTTGTACTTCAACTGTAACAAAAAGTAGAATTTTGAATAATGGCGGCTTTACTTTGCATACATTATGCAAATTCACGATGTATCCACCAGCAAACGAGGTCCATTGCAATCACTGACCATGAAAGCACAGATGAAATCATAAAAGGAACCTGTATGAAGTGATTGGTAAGGACGTTGTAACCAAAATATAATTTTGAATAATAGTGGCCTTAATTTGCATTAATTATGCAAATTCATCATACAACAACATGCTACCTGATTTCATTAAACTAATTGACCATAGAAACATAGATGCAAATATCAAGATAATTCACCTGTGATGATTGGTACCATGGCTATTAGAACAATTGAAATTTTGAATAATGGCGGCCTTAACTTGCATAAATTATGCAAAGTGAGGATGTATCCACCCAAAAACTTTCACTTTTAAATTCATTGACCATGGAAACATGGGTGAAAGCATCGAAATAACCTGCCTGCAGTGCTTAGTAAGGAAATTATAAGCAAAAATAGAATTTTGCATAAGAACGGCCTTAATTTGCATAAATTATGCAAATTGGCAAAGGAAACTCACAACAATTTTGCGCTATTAACTTTGCTGACCACGAAAACATGGATAAAAAGGTCAAAATTATCTGGATGCAGTGCTTTGTAAGGAAATTATAAGCAAAATTAGAATTTTCCATAATGGCGACCTTAATTTGCATATTTTAGAAAATGCTCAAGCGTTGCGAACGGTCACCTCCAAATCATGATTAACTATGCCTAGGCTACATGAAACAGCAAAGAAAAAAACTCTATCCTGCTAATCCGGGTTAAGTAAGAAAACAGCATTTGGCTTCCGGACTATAACAGTCGTTTCAGAAATTGAGTCGGCCCGTGTGATGGCATTCAAATGCAGGTATGACACATAATCCAGTAACATGGTTACCATTTTCTTCAGTGTACATTGTTATTTTCTCAGTAACAATAACTCTGGGCACGGTGTAAGATATCTATCAAAATTATTTTTTGTAATGTCCAGGGGTGGGAGAAAGGTAATCTCCATACTCGAAGCTCAGCTCGAAAACTGACCAATTGCATGCCACAATTCTGGTAAATTCACTTGAATTCTGCACTGTGGATAGTTAGGCTTTGAACCTGAGTTTGGAGATTACACTCTGGGCCCAATTTCAGATGAAAGTGCAGCTTCACACATATGGTTGAAGAATAACAAAGCACATAGCAAACGTTTTGAGAACAGTCATTTTTATTTAGTTTTTACTCATTCAACATAGGTTGTTGTTGGTTTGCTTTCAAAGTAATTTATGCAGTGTTGTTAGAACGCTATCTTCAAAAGTTCTACTTTTATATGTTTTTGAAAACAAAATTTATTTGAGTGAAAGTACAATTTAGAATACTTGCAATATTGTAAAGTCTTGTGTGCATATCTGAAATTGTATAATAATTTTGAAACAAAAATTTGTATTCAAGACCATTTTTCATACAAACCCATGGGTATCTTTTTCACGTTTGAGCACAACACGCTAGGCCGTGTATATGCATGTCTTATTTTGAGTGTTATGTCTTTTGATCATTCTTTGTACTTCCATTCAGTTCTTGTAATAAAGAATTGAGTACATGTCAACATCTATCATTTTGTAGGACAGGCTTACAGTGCTTTTCATATTTTAAAACTCTGACATCGGTTTTTAATGTGCTTGGTTGTAGGTGTGTTGCTTTTGGATGCTGCTAAGGCAGGAAATGGCATGGACCTTTTGATCAGAGTACAAGGAAGAGATTTGGTAGCACTCGAAGTCAAATACTATCGTTCTTGCTACAAAAACTTCACAAGACTACTGACAAAACAGATATCTAACGATAGTGAAATTTTCACAGATGTATTGCAACAGTTTTGCTTTGAAGTTGTGGAGCAACAAATAATCTCGCGTGGGGAAATATTGCATTTGACTGTTTTAAAGTCACTCCCCGAGGAAACATTATCCAAAAGAGGTTGTAATGTATGTGTTCGAACTAGAAATCTGAAAATGAAATTTACCGTACATGTATTTTACAATTCCTTGGTCCAAAACAGAATCAGAGTGAATTGTTTTTAAACAAAAGTTGTTCTTTTTGTAAATGTTGGACTAAAATGCACTGAAATGTGCAAGTGCCAAAACTGTGGGAATGTCAAAGTTAGTGATGAAATTGAGTCAGTGATGAGTAACAGTGTGATGGACTTGCATCCCAACCGGAGGAACTTGGATAGACATCTCATCAAGGGACAGAAACCAGGATAATAACTGGCCCAGTGAGCCTGGCGATTTGTGAAACATTTTTCTATTTTCATATTTACATCCCTAGTAATGGCTTTTTATCTTCTTAGTTTCTCGGCATTTTGCACTTCACCATATTGCATTTGTTGCTATTCTACACTTTTTGTCACCATTTTGTGAATAAGTGCATGCTTTTGAACTTGTAGCAGTGATTGTTTTTGTATGACAGATTAGTAAATGTGTGATAAAATAAAGGTGAGGCATAGTCAGTTTGATAATTATAGTTTCATTAACAGTAAAATCAGCATAAAACACAATGAATGATAGTTGCATATTTCATCAACAGGTGGCACCCATTAATTCATAATTCTTCCATAATTTTACGTTTTAATTGCAAAGTACATCAAAGTTTGTGTTCATTATGACTTAATACAGCCTGTAGAAGTATGATCTGCAGTATCATCCTTTATGGACACTTAATTTTCTTCTTTTTTAACTTTTTTTAATTCCATGTAAAATTTGTTTTATCGACAGAATTTTAACACCAAATTTTACAAAAATGTGCAAGTTTAAACGTGGGATTTTTTTTATTCATAAAGACAATGATTTGTGACATCAAAATCACCTGAATTAAATTGCTCCCCTAAAATGGTCACAGATGTGGTTTTCTAGGCCTCCTCCTGTGGCCTACGTCCCATGGCCTATAACAGGAACGTGGCAAAATCGAACAGGCAGGCCAGAAGTCCAAGTGCATGGTATTGAAGTGTATAAGCTCCTTTGGATATAAATATAATGGCTGGCGAAAAGTCATCATATCCAGATCTATCTTTGACAGACCAAAGTACATGTAAATGAGGAATGCCCGAATGCTTGAACAGTTAACCAATTGAGTTGAATTTCAGGTCGCAAACAATGCTACAAATCGTCGGTTTTTGGACGTAATCTTACTAGCCACTAACTTGGTCAACTCATCGAAGATTACAAAAAGCGATATAACGTGCTGGTATTTATGACGAAAGTTGTACATGTACATCCCAACAGATAGCAGAGATTGTGAAGGCACTTGGAAGCCGTTGGAATTGACCTTCAGGTGTATTGTAAGGATTTTGAGTGGCAAATTATATCACAAATCAATACCCAGTATTCTTGACACACTTTCCTTTCCAAACCGCAATTTTACCCGACGAACAATAGGTTGCCGGGTAAAACTTATTTTTACTTGTCGACATTTTGCAAGTGGGATGACTTTGCGATAGGACCATTTAAGCGCTGATCGTCAAGAAATGGACTTCACTGGTCGAACTTAAATTTATTCGCGAACGGGAGTTTCAGAAGTCACCCTCAAACTTAGTCAAATCCTGAAAGTTGTTTTCAGAATTTATGTATCTGTGGCCTCCCATCAAAAAATGCTTTTCTAAGCTAATATTCATTAAACGGAATTTGAAATCTACAGTGGCCCAAGCGCGGTGATCAAATCTGACAATACTTTCAGTTGAAAGCAAGTTGGCCCAAGACATAGACTTTAAGGCTTTCATTGAAAAATTCACGTTTGAGAAAGCTAGGAAAGCATTTACGCGGAAAGCATGTCTTACTCTTCATGGCATAGAAATTGAATACCGGCGTTTTCTACCTAAGGGCCCATCGTTCATTCAATTGTCAATTATGCTCTACCTTTGATCAACTTCAGCCAGAAACAAGTCAAAAGGTTATAGAGAATACAAAAATATAGGTCTCCGTGCCATCACAGGATGCAATAAGTCTATTTTCACTGCGGCTCTGTAATATCTCAAGGACCTTCTAAGTGTTATGGAGGGCCAGGTGATGATGGTTTTGTGGCTGCAAGTGATGGGTCCTCCTCGGTAGACAAAAATCCCGCTGGTTGGAGCTACCACAATTGCTCACGCAATACCACTGTTGCAGAAGGATCATTTTACCGGAAATTAGGCACCAACAGCACTTGGACTTTGAGACCAAACGACGTTCGCTGGTCAGGCTTTCTGAGCTGGATCTGGCTCTTAAACCAGTGTCATTTGTTCAGGTCAGAAGAGAAATATCACTGTTTGACTTTGGTGGTCCAGCTCATTCGGCCCTGACTACTACTTACATTGTACTTTGCCCAACACTCTGAGAATCAGGTGTGTTCTTGTGAACACTTCAAAACACCCTTTAGACAGCTGAATTTTCTACAATCATTACTTATACATTTTTTTGGTTTCTAATCATTTTGTATACTAGCAGCTTCGGAGAAGATCGCTTTTTTGAATTTTTGCAAAAAATGGTCACTGTTTTAGTGTGTGACGTTTTACTAAGTCCGATCAGAGTATTGTTGAACAAGAATAAGAAATAAAGTCACCAACATAACTCTCATCAATCATTTACCTGTTGTTCATCCAATTTAACTTAATCTTACATACATATTTCTTTTTGAAGCCTACCTCACAATTTGACATGGTAAACCTTTTGAAAATTTCATAAGCCCACTGAAAATGCTTTCAACATTTAAATGAAACCTTCGCTAATTAACTTGTAAATGAGTGGCAACTGAAAAAGGAGACTAGTGGTGAGAAATCATTAATTGACAGGCTTTTGTTCCCATTCTAATCTTAATAATAATCTGTGCCAGATGTAGGCATGAGCTGCAATCAGGTAATCCAGGTGTTTCTTTATACACGATATAAGGAGCCAAATGTCGCATGCATCTGTACAGAAGTGGATTACAGAAAGGTCGAAATGAGAAACAGGCATGCACAGATCTTCTGTCTGGGTAATGTTGTAGCTGACACCGACGATGGTCGCAATGTTGCCGTTGATGTTTCTATAGATATAAGTTATCCCACATACATAGGAATACTACTGCCATATCCTGTTGTGAACTCATTTCATCTGGGAATGAATTCGAGATAGGATACTGCAGTAGTACTCCTATGTATATAGGATAACCCATTTATCCCATATGTAGGGACTTCTTTGGATCATCGTGGCAACATTGTTGCCGTGTGCTACGGCTTGTTGTCATATGACGTCATATGTATGTCAAGTACCCATGAGCCGGTTAAACGACGATACTGTCTGTGAAAGTGTTGAATTATCAGTAACTTTTTACTTCATAATAAATTGATGAAATTTTTCAGTATGTGTAGTTGAATTACTTAACCATTTACCAATATCAAAACTTTCTGCCAAACTTAGAAAAAATCCCACCGGGAATATACTGTACAAATTTAAACATTCCCTGAATAGTTGTGCAGCAGTGCGTTGTTTTTACCTTCTATGAATTTCTTATTTTTTTGCTCTATTTTCGTGTCTTAGCCTCTGCAATGCAAATAGTATTAGGAACATTTCCCCGTGTTGGTCACAGCATTGGAAAATGACGGTGACAGCGAGGCCCAAAATACCCGCCCGATCACCGTGCATGAGAATTTGTATTTGATTTTTTCTATTTTAGAGCAGTAAAACTTCTCTTTCAAGAACGAAGTCTTTGATTGATGATTTGAGTATCCCAAATGAACGAGCTCACTCAAAGTTGACGTTGCACACGCGAATTAACTAGACAAGGAGACTGTTCACGAATCGTGATTTACGGCTTCTGCCGTTGAATACGGCTTTTACCGCTGTATACGGATTGGCTCTACTTTCCGTATTCCATAGTGAAAAACGTGATTTAATTTCACATTTATGAGATAGCCTCTGTTATCCTATTGTTTTCTGACCAGGGCAACCGTTATTGTTACTGTTTTCTATTTATGGATTGAATGTTATACCTTATTTCCTTTTAGGATATCTCAAACTTTAGTCCTTAAAATTGGCCAATTTTACATCATGCCATTTATTCCTAGCAAATTACATGATCTTCATTCTCGAGGAACTTTGAGTACGAAACATATAAAATGTAACGAGAGAAAAAGATTTAGCAGAAGCACTTTGGAACCAGACAACCGCATGAAAATTTGTTTACTACTTTTCCGAGGTCAAAGGTATCAGGTGGTGTCACTAAAATCGAATCTCCCGGCAGGTACGTAGCAGCCCTATAACTAACCGAGGCGCCATAATATATATATATATATATATATATATATATATATATATATATATATATTATGGCGCCTCGGTATATATATATATATATATATTTGATAAAATGGTGCCGGGGAAAAAGAGAGGCAAAACATAGCTTTCATCCAGAAGGAATTGCGTTTCTACTTGCTATGACCGTTGAAAACAATTGCTCTGAATCGCCTCATGCCTCTGTGACTGTTTGGTCACGAACTCAAGTTGAGTAAAGGGATATATCCTCACCCAAATTCCTAATTTCGATAAAAAAACTTCAACTGACATTTCATTATTTCGAAATTTCATTGTATACTCTTTTATATATTGTATGTGTTCTAAATTGTATTTTTCACATTTCAGGAGCATTTTACCTGATATCCATATTATTGACAGTTGATGGTAGGTACTTTGTGTTATTATTTCAAACCCAGTGCATTAGCCTGGGATTACCGATGCTCCCCTTATCCGACCTTACGCTCCAGCCGATGTTCACCTGTCCCTATTTTTCCATCCAATCTCTCCCAACTCTGTGCTCCTTCTTTCCGATATTCCAAGACCTCATGCTCCCTTATCCTGATGTGAGGACACCTTGTTGTGCCTCGGGTGCATTAGCCTAATAATTTGCGCATGTTCTTGATGACAATCTGTCACTTTTTAGTGCATGGGTCTTACCGGGTTCAAGACAATGCCTAAACGAATGTAGTTTCACTGTGACACGTACAATTGTATCCATGATCTCAGTGGTTAGAAATTTCTCGAAGTATGTGCCTATATAGCTACTTGTTACTAGAGAAAACCAGTCAGCTGTTCAGTAATGCTTGTAAGTGACTAAAACACTTAATACTTTTCGAGATTACGTGAGATACTACCGTGTATTTTAAGTAAGAACACGTGATTTGGGCTAGGTTTCAGCGAGGTCCTAGCGTAGGTTCTGGGGCTACTGAACGCACACCTGGCGTGCAGGTATGTAGTAGCTCTACCTTTTGATGGATGTGCACTTGTTGGGAAAATTCACTATAATGTTTAGAACAACAAGCTTTACTCAGCAACTATATTTGATATATTGTAAGTTTGAGAGTAATTCATCTCCAATTGTCAAACCTCCGCTATTTTTCTTTAACGTTTCAAGTGTTTATCAATTTTGAATGACACGTCAAAGAACTCTGTTATGTGCAAACAACTTACACTAGAAACTATTTAACTTTTGCTTTATAGTAAACGACATATTCTTAAAAAGAAACGAATTGGTTTCTTGTATTTCAGCAACTTATTCTATTCATAATATTTGTTGGCCAAGAAGAATTTTCAAGTATATAGGAGTAGAAGTAAAATGCCAATTCTTTACACGCGTGAGTTTCTTAAGTTTATGCAATAACATGCCAGAGACGGTCAGGCAATCTGCCATATTCGACATCCAAGTTATGATTTCCTGTGCAAAAAGTGATTCACATGTGTCCATGTAACGGCGTTTATTTTAGGATTCCGAATGCCTCTTCCAATACGCAAGCTGAGTAATCTTGGCTGTTATGTTGATACCAAAGAGCACCCGGATATGAACCTGATGTTGTATAAAGGAGGTATTAATACCAATGAGAAATGTTCGAGGGGATGCAAAGCACGATGGTATTTGTATGCTGCTGTTCAAAACGGCGACATGTGTTGGTGCAGCAATACATTTGGGAAACACGGCCGCGCACTGAAGTCTGACTGTGAGCAGCGTTTGTGCCCGGGAGATTCAAGGATTTTTTGTGGCGGTCATCTTCGCAACTTTATAATGGAAACCGGTTACTCGCACGGTATATTTACATTTTTTAGTGAAATTTTCATTTAATCGGAAATATTGCAGAGCATGTGCAGTAATTAGATTATTGCACTAAGAATGAAATAAGCAAGGCTTTCGATCACATTTCTGTCCCAATTGCAACATGGTGACTTTTTAAATTACATGTATATAAGAAAGTATTTACTAAAATATGCAATATGAAAACATCGAAATTTGGCCAGGAATTTGTGAAATGTTGGAGTTTTTAATGCCTACGTTTAATAAAATACGGCATCAAGGTCATTATGTCATGAAAAGTGATAACAACATTTGAAAATCACCAAAGTACACGGATATTGATTGAAAAGGAAATCCTTAGAGTGCTTCGCATACACCATGACACTGACATTTAATAAAGTTTGATCTATACGGCTATTGAGTACTGACTATAATATGCCATTATAATTCAGAATCCAAAGTGGATGTTGGAAAGTGCTGGACACTCAACACCAGGAATACCATGACAAGAGCATACACGGGAAAACGTAACAGCCATTCCTTCTGCAGTTCAGTTTGTGGAGCCATCCAAAAAAAGTTTGCAGGAGTGCACAATGGTACTCAGTGTTGGTGTGGAGACGATCTCTTCTTTGATCACTTGATTCCTGACAACGAATGTGTAGCACCATGCAGTGGCAACTACGACGAAAAATGCGGAAGTAAAGGAGCAATAATGCTCCTTCACTCCTTTAGAGCAGGTGAGATGGAAATACAATTTCGCTTTAGGCTAGTAAAGCACGTAATTTGAAAGGCGTATTTTTTGGTAAGGGCGATTTAAGAAGACTATAAAATCAAAAAATTTTTGTTGGAAAAGAATCAACGCATTTTTGGATTGTGAGACTGACTCCGGAAGTGTTCTTTCGTAATGAACAAAGTTCACACCATTTGTGACAGCTATTGACCTATTTCATGGGACTTACTTCAGGCATCAAAGTATGCTCCCCAGGCATGCGATTCTACAGAAAATGGATGTCATAATGTTAGTGAGCGACTCTTAACATTATGAAGAAAAACAAAATGTTTCGGTCGGTTGTTGGATGTTTTAAAAGTGCTTATTGCGATTCTCAACAGCTTTAATGATTTTATTCCACAATTCCTAATCATAATACCTTTTGAAATCAAAAAGCCTTCTCAGCGATAACATATCTATTTAGCGGACTGGGTGCAACAGATTTAGTCCTAGTATGGATTGAAAAAAGCTACAAGATGACCGAGTCCACGGATTGGATTTCTCTCACAGGCTCTCCACAACCTTTTGATATGCAAGTCTTCCCGATTTCAGCAAACTGCAACATGACTGAGAAAATAGATATACCGATTTGATAATTGGAATTTTAAATTAACTGCATGAAATTAAGATATCATATATTACTACTCCAGTTATCTTTCCAATAATAATTTCTTTGAAAGTATATGGAGCGGACGTCACTCCAAACCAGAGACGGTGAGAATCATAAAAAATCCTCAAGGTACAAAAAGTTATCATCGGATTGAGCTGCAGATTTCTAGATCTGTTAATATCCATAACACAAGTATCGAAAAACTCATCAGTTGGTTTTACAACAGTGATTTTTTGTAATTTAAGTAGGCTTCAAATTCTCAGCTATCTAATTAACATTAATTTTGAGACACAATAATGGCATTTTTTGTATCTGCGTCCAATTCCGATATTCCAATTCTTACCATTTTTAAATATATTCCTTTCCATTCTAGTTGACGGCGTTATAGAAGGTTGCTACAGTGATGGTAAAACCAATACCTTAACACCTTTACTGAATGGACAGTCCACACAATTCTTCGTCGACCGTAAATACAAAAACTTTCACAAAACTGGATACGCTGGGTATGGTAAAAAAATGACGCCGACGTTTTGTAAAAAATATTGTAGAACAGGATCGTTTCGACTCGCTGGTCTCGGAGGTGGAACAGAGTGTTGGTGCGGAAATAAATTTAACGCCAGAGTTCTTCTTGTGGATAATCAAGAGTGCGACACGCCATGCAGAGGTGACCCACGTCTAACCTGTGGAGGTCAATATCGTATGTTTGTCACGACCACTGGCTTCAACTGAAATCCGTGCATTTTTAGTTGATTTTTTTACGGACAGGCGCCCGCGTTTAAGAACTGCGTTGCACTTTGGATGCTCCGTGTTGCTTTGGAATGTGATGGCCACTTCATACTCCTGTTGTACTCAGTCGGAGAGGTTCAATTTTCCTGACTTGGCCATGAGTCCCCGAAATTATAACACTGTCAGAACAAATATCAATAAAGGTTAGCAATAAACTCGTGTATTTATTAGCGTTTTAATTGAAATTCGTGAAAGTCAAATTTTAAATGAAACTTACTCATCAAAAATATTGTTGGGAAAGGCTTGTCTCTTTTTTCCTACCTAGCACAGAAGTGATGACGTAATGCGAGGTACGCGTTGTGTTGTACACAATAATTACGCTACTGAGCAGCTGTATTTCGTCCAATATGTCGACTCTTCCCGTCATTAAAATGACCAGATTTCGGTTTTGCCGGAATTACTATACGGTAGCAAGACCACGGAAGCAAAATTGTGATACGGTTTACGATTCGCAGCTGGCAATAACATATTCTTATTAAATTGACATAAGCAAAAATCATTTTTGAACCCTGTTTTTTTACTGTCTTAAGGCGGGCCTCTCTATATTGATATTGGTACCACAAAACTGGATTTCGTGCCTATGTCATTTAATAAATATTGGTCAAAATTAACAATTTAATTAAAATGACATCATATACAGGCCCCCATAAATACTGTAGGGCCCTCTATATCATTATGTGTGACCCGGCCGGAAGAGCACAAAAATTGACGCCCGATTCCTGTCTGATGGACCATTAAGTTTATGCACTAGTGTGTTTTGCTTTACTCAGAGCTGGTGGAGTACCAAGATCACGATATAGATTNTCCAATAATAATTTCTTTGAAAGTATATGGAGCGGACGTCACTCCAAACCAGAGACGGTGAGAATCATAAAAAATCCTCAAGGTACAAAAAGTTATCATCGGATTGAGCTGCAGATTTCTAGATTGTTAATATCCATAACACAAGTATCGAAAAACTCATCAGTTGGTTTTACCACAGTGATTTTTGTAATTTAAGTAGGCGTCAAATTCTCTGCTATCTAATTGACATTAATTTTGAGACACAATAATGGCATTTTTTGTATCTGCGTCCAATTCCGATATTCCAATTCTTACCATTTTCAAATATATTCCTTTCCCTTCTAGTTGACGGCGTTATAGAAGGTTGCTACAGTGATGGTAAAACTAATACCTTAACACCTTTACTGAATGGACAGTCCACACAATTCTTCGTCGACCGTAAATACAAAAACTTTCACAAAACTGGATACGCTGGGTATGGTAAAAAAATGACGCCGACGTTTTGTAAAAAATATTGTAGAACAGGATCGTTTCGACTCGCTGGTCTCGGAGGTGGAACAGAGTGTTGGTGCGGAAATAAATTTAACGCCAGAGTTCTTCTTGTGGATAATCAAGAGTGCGACACGCCATGCAGAGGTGACCCACGTCTAACCTGTGGAGGTCAATATCGTATGTTTGTCATGACCACTGGCTTCAACTGAAATCCGTGCATTTTTAGTTGATTTTTTACGGACAGGCGCCCGCGTTTAAGAACTGCGTTGCACTTTGGATGCTCCGTGTTGCTTTGGAATGTGATGGCCACTTCATACTCCTGTTGTACTCAGTCGGAGAGGTTCAATTATCCTGACTTGGCCATGAGTCCCCGAAATTGAACACCGTCAGAACAAATATCAATAAAGGTTAGCAATATACTCCCGTATTTATTAGCGTTTTAATTGAAATTCGTGAAAGTCAAATTGTAGATGGAACTTACTCATCAAAAATATTGTTGGGAAAAGCTTGTCTCTTTTTTCCTACCTAGCACAGAAGTGATGACGTACTGCAAGGTACGCGTTGTGTTGTACACAATAATTTCGCTACTGAGCAGCTGTATTTCGTCCAATATGTCGACTCTTCCCGTCATTAAAATGACCAGAATTCGGTTTTGCCGGAATTACTATACGGTAGCAAGACCACGGAAGCAAAATTGTGATACGCTTTACGATTCGCAGCTGGCAATAACATATTCTTATTAAATTGACATAAGCAAAAATCATTTTTGAACCCTGTTTTTTGACTGTCTTAAGGCGGGCCTCTCTATATTGATATTGGTACCACAAAACTGGATTTCGTGCCTATGTCATTTAATAAATATTGGTCAAAATTAACAATTTAATTAAAATGACATCATATACAGGCTCCCATAAATACTGTAGGGCCCTCTATATCATTATGTGTGACCCGGCCGGAAGAGCACAAAAATTGACGCCCGATTCCTGTCTGATGGACCATTAAGTTTATGCACTAGTTTGTTTTGCTTTACTCAGAGCTGGTGGAGATACCAATATCACGATATAGATTTCAGTCTAACACGGGTAAAGCAACACTCTCGAATAAGATGAACTCGGTTGCATATACAAGTACAATACTGTGATGTGTCCACAACAGTGGGTAATCGCTTAGCGAAGGTGAAGCTTCTATAGGAATCCAGTAGGTGAAATATGCCTCATTATGATTAAAACGTACACACACGCACGCACATGCACATGTGCACGCACACACCCACAGCGGTAATATTGGACAGTTGCCGATTTGGGCAAATGCATAACCTGATAAATTGTATGATTACAGGAGCATTTGTTCGAATTAAAAGGAAGTAAAGATATCGACGTCCCCCGTATATGCCCTATGCGTAAAAGGAGGTTCGTGTAAAAGCGTGACTTAATGTTTTTATCAAAGAGACATAATTAGCCAAAAAAGCTTCCGGCATATGAAGGTCTGATACCCAATATACAATTGTTACATTTTGTGTCATTGTTCCATTTTACGTTGCTGGGCCTCTCCTAAAATGTAACAAGTTGTTACGAAAGTGTTACCATTTACGTCGAATGCATGTGCGAGAATGCACCATTTGTTGTTACATTTTACGAGAGCGGAGTGATATTTCATGAGTTTGCATGGTATTTGTGACACCGAGGAAAATCGTTGATACACTTAACGCCTTCTCTCTCGGATTGTGTGAATGAAATTCGATCAAATGCGCCGGGTCGACTTTACAGATGTGTTCCTAATTATGTACTTTTCATATTTTTTCTAAATTCATATTTTTTATTATATTGTCAAAAATGTACAGCTTACAGTTTCAATTCCACACGAAAGGATTTTCCAGGATCAGGTAACAAGTTTTTTACCGTAAAAGCGTTCTCGCAATCTTTTGTTGGCCCTCATAAACTAATTGTGTATCCGACATTACAGTAAACACACTTCCCTTGGTAATAACAACAATGACATCGTATTTGGCTAATATTTATCGTATTTCTTAGGGAACGAACGACAATAACAATTTCTTTCATGGAGAGTTCAATTTCGGAAGTCAATTTGATAGAAAAAAAAATCAGTTTTAGTCCACGATAATTTGGTTTATTTCGGCCAGTGTTTTACTGCCAGAGATTCATGGCAAATGCAGTAATTAACCTGCTTCACACAAGAGGAGAAAGACAAAGTTTCTGATGCCGCTCGGTGATGTCTACCACGTTAGTTACGAATGACAATTTCTTAAAGACATTGTGGTGGAAAGAAATAAAAGCACACTTTTTAACGAGGAATGTTTTCAAGAACTTAGAGAAAATATGGCGTTCTGAATTCAGTTCTTCGTGGCAAACTTCATATCGATATAGTTATATTTATATTTATATTAATACATAATAAAGTGCTTGCCGATATTTCAGAAATAGATAATTTGGCGAACGCCTAAAAAAGATTTTAAATCTCAGCCTCCTTGTTTTCAAAAAAGTAGGCCTACTATGCATCCACGCCTGTCAAGGCGTTCCTCTCAATACCGTTAAAGCTGAAAATAGGAGCCCCTTCGAAATCCTTTTGGAACAGAACTCGCCGTCCACTATGGAAAGCCCGATGACATTGAATTACTGGAAAAGAAGTGTACGAAATTTTGAATTTTTGCACCAATTAGTCTCTAAATGGGTCACTTTTTGTTGGAACGCACTCTCTAAAAGGGTAAATATTCAAATTTTACGGGCGGCACTCCTCGTCTAAAAATACACCAGTACCACCGGCCGTGTCGGATAACACTTGTTCATGATTTTCGTCATTTTCATTGAAATATGACGTGGGTTTCGTAAAATGTAACAATTGTACATATCTCGCATGTGCGTTCGACGTGAAATGTGACAGTTGTTACATTTTACGAAAGTTTTACATTTTACGGCGTATCAAAGCCTTATAGGAGCTTCGCTGTCTCAAAGCACCATCGATACGGTGTCACTGTCAACGAGTGGTCAAAACAGTGACAACGGAGCGGAGGAGACACATGGAGATATACGACGTCTTCGTGTTGTTGACTGCCGACCACTTCGTCTGAGTTTCAACGCTGCATCAGACACCCCTGAAATATTTGCAGCTTCCTGCTTGTATCTCCTTATCCCGATTGCAGTGTCAAATGGTCGTCCAACACTTTATGTTATCGGTTTTGTATTTGTCATAAGAGAGCTACTCGTGCCGATCCAAGCACTGTAATGCGTAGTTGTCCTACTCCTGACAGACTGCAGACGCTTGATGTTTTACATCACAGCAGGCTTTCCTACCCAATGGTCCGGCATTCTTTTAAACTTTACTCGACCCACAACCACCTTGACTTACATGTACCACCTCTGGCCATAGATTATTATTTTGCACATTTCATAATCATATCGATGAGTGACTTTCCCATAAGCCTTACCTAGACGCGAATCTGCTCTGGCTAAGGTTTGGTGGCTAAAAACAGAAAGTGGGGTACGAACATTATCTGAAATTTCGGATGGTGAACGTGCTATCGTTGTCACGGCAATGTCTCTACGAGCAGCTACCAACGGCCCTGTTCTACTTAACTTAGGGAGAAAGTACGTGAATGTACATATTTTTACATGTTAACTTTGTGCTCTCTGTGGTATTCGCATTTAAAAAATGCACCATGTAATGTTGTGATACTCTTTAGTTAACAGTTTGTTTTTCTCGAATTATATTAACTGAAGAAATTACATTTTCGTCGGCTCCTTGCACTTTTCCCAAAAGCTTGAATCTTCCATTCTCTGATGAACAGACGAGACCAATACAATATGCCAGCGATGACATTTTTAACGTTGGTAGATCTTTGATTTGATTTAATCGCGTTGAATGTTTCTGTTTTTGGCTTTCAAGCCGGCAAGAAACGGAAACAAACCAGCCGAGCTCACGATCAGACATGTTGGGCCTGCAAGTCAGCGCTTGTTTTATGTTCATATCTAGTTGAGCTTGTATAGATTAGGTCGAAAGGGTTTTGAGCTATGTGTAACAGCGTCATGGGTCATGGGGGTCGTAGGTCCAAGGGGTTGTCTCTCGAGGTGGTGATGGGTCGAGGGGATTGTGGGGTGTGGGGTCGTGGGGGTTTTAGAACAATGCAGTTCCCAGCGAACATTTGCTGCGCCGTCAGTTGCATTGCATTTTGACACTCTAAACTTGTTCCAAAATACTTGTGCTCATAAATGCAAGGTATTTTAAGTTACGAAGAACGTTTTCACCAAAAACGAAGACGGAACGGGATGAAGAAAATAGGACTGGAATAGAGTAACAACTACAATGTCTTTATTGTTTACAAAAGTGCATTCTTATTAACTTATTCAATATATGCGCTTACAAAAAGTTGTACATATTTTTTGCTCACATTTATTTACAGTAGTACATACTATTGCTTTTATTCAAGATACACAAGAATCTTATATTATCAGTATAGACGGTATTCCACGCACTTTCAGGGGGGGTCCATTCAAGATCACTTTGTACACCAACATGGCCGAAGAATAACTAGGCAAGAAATAGTAGACAATACCATCAATCCATATATGGTAAATGATATATTTTAGCTAAAGATTTTAGAATTGATATCGATCAGTCACAAAAAACGAAGGAACAGCGCACAGGTGTGATCGCACGCTGTCTCTGTTT
Organism: Phoronis australis; assembly: GCA_002633005.1. Taxonomy (NCBI): domain Eukaryota; kingdom Metazoa; phylum Phoronida; family Phoronidae; genus Phoronis; species Phoronis australis. The sequence goes on along the minus strand of NMRA01000700.1, from coordinate 116,815 downwards.
CGTTGGGGTTGCGGGGTTCCTACCTTGCGTCTATTCCCATTCTCTGCTTGTATGCCCCTCCTCCTGCTGTCATGTGTATTTCATTATTTCTTTTGCTATGTTTATGTTCATTTCATTAATTGCCTGATGATGTGACATGAAGTCACGAAATATAGCTGCTGTTTTTATTCGTTTGTTTGTTATGTCTCTCGGTCTTTTAATTACATACCTGCGCACTAGAAGAAAGGAGATTGTTACGAAAATACGAACGCACCAGTATCAAGCTTGATAACAAAACGTCCAATCGTGTCTTTAAAGAAATCATTATAGCGGTAATATAATAACAAATAAATCGGTTTTCTCAATTTATTTATACTCTATTGACATGACAGTACTAGACTAAAATGAAATATATACCCATCTCTACATTTCTACTCTTGAGTACACCCAAAGTGTTATCACACGGTGGATACAATATATTGCCTGATCAAAATGCATGGCAGTTTTCTCTCACAATGACAAAAATGGTACCTAAAGTAACAAAATGCAAATGTGCATCAAACAAAAATGTCACTTTATCACCTGTATTATCAGAACAAAAACCATCAGAATGAATTGTCTAACACAGCGCTACCTTGAGTTCAATTTACCCCCTCAACAAATGGTCTGAAAGCCTCGCAACAGAATCATGTACAGTGAATGTGATTATTCAAAATGCCATGCTGATAGGACGAAATAAGCGACAGAATGCAAATAGGCGGCAAGAAATAGGTCAACACAAGATCACTCAGTTCATATTGAATAACTCGAGAACTGTAACCAGAGCCAGATTGTACGCTTCAGGTAGGACTTAATCAGACATATACAGACCGGTCAGTTGTAGCAAAAAACAAATGGCGCACACATTACACCTCCCGAAAAACCTAATTTTAAAAGATGGAACTTCGAACTAGATATCGGTGGAGCAAGAATCAACATGTGGCAGTAGCGAGGCTACATTTGGTGTAATTTTGCCCTCAGACAAGTGGTAATGACACAGGGTTTTAGGGGGTAAACTTACAGTGTTACTCTCGTGTCTTTCAGACGAGATACTCCAAAACCTAGGTAATACTACCATTTTAAGGTTACATACATGTGTGAAGTTATCGACTCGTCAATGTCTTTAGTCAAATATCAAACAAAAAAATTAACTTAATAAAACTGTTTATTTTCTAAATGTAAAAAGCCTGAAAAATGTCTATTTTTTAATTCAAGCGAATCTGCATAAAATTTAGAGCACGTGATCAGATATTAGGTAAATTTAAGCAAAAACCAAAAAAGCCTTTATTTTTGATGAAAAATTAATAAAATACCTGGTCACGTGCTCTAATTTATAACACATTGGCATAAAGGAAAAACAGAAAATTTTACAGGATTTCTACATTCAGTAATATACTTTTATTGAGTTAAATGTTTTAAAGAGATTTGACTGAATACACTGACAAGACAGAAAACGTCATCAATAACACCATTACATTTTATTCGAAGTCAAAAGTGGATGGTATCTTAAAGTTTCTTATAGCCGCCACTTCTGAGCATTCACTTTCCTAAATCTTCCAAGATGGGCCATTTTTTTCGAGGATTGTAAATAACCTTCATAACTAAACATAATGTTTACCAATACACTTTCTCTAAGTAATGCGGCTAGACTGACGTTTATTTTCAAATTACGTTGACTCCATTAATTCCTATAGGTATGAACTAATTGTACTTTACCACGTTCGTAATTCCATAATAGATTAAGGTGAACAGAATATTGTCGAAGCGTCTACTCAATTAACTCATGTGTTTTTTCTGCGCGCATGACAAATAGGCGGAAAGCCCCACCGCAGGTTTGTAGTTCATCGCCACTACAGGGTATGTTGCACTTTTCTACGGAAACCATTGAATAGCTGAAAAAATAATTTCCACACCAACACTGGTCTCCACGTCTAACGGCAGCAAACGTTTTGTCAACAGTACCGCATAGCTGACGACAATAAGACCTCGTGTTTCGATCTCCTTGATACTCCAGCTGACCATCATTTTCACTGCGTAGCATTTCCACCCAGCACGTGTTCAATAAGCGTGGGCTCCCTGAATAGAGAGCAATTACAAGTTATTTCATGACATTGCACACTTATAATGAAATCTTTTACATTAGCACTTTCAGCACTGTCATCGTGATCGGCGTTGGCTGTGTGTGTCTTTTTGACACCATCACACTAATGCAATTAATGCCTAAATGTGGTTACCTACATTGTAAATATTTTACCTTCAAGTAATTTTAAGCAATGGAGAAATTGAGAAATTTGTTAGTGACGGAATTGGTCTACGCCATCAAAGTGTTCGTCACCAGCTGCAAACCGTAGTGGTGTCAAAAAATGAAATCGGCTGAGTATTATGAAAAGTAGCACCAGCGGACGATACAGTAACAGAAATAAAAAAACACTTCATTTTTTACGCTTCCAAAAGACGTTAGCAGGCCCGCACCCAGCATTGCGCAGGAGGTCTTCAGTTGACGCAGCTTAATCAGGGGAAGGGAAATTTGTAAACGCAACGATGACTCCCAGCTCTATGTTTTTGAGATGAGGCGGTATTACTAATAACAGAGATGAGGATGCCGTGACGGTTGTCCGCAAAAAAGAGGACTCGAAGCTAATGTAATATGGTCCAAAACATTCTCGTGCTATTCCTTGCCAAATTTTCAAACCAGGCATGTTTAAATGAGTGATTACACCTGCTCGGACATTCTGTGGCATCTTGATAAACAAGGCATACAGAACAAAATCAGAACAACCAGTATGCTTATAGGCCTGGCTTTTCTACACTGTAGACCGCTCTACATAATCTGGTTGCTAGACTGGAAAGGGCTCTTTTTAAATTTGCCCTCTAAGCCTTCAATGATCTTGCTGGCGCTTTCAACAATATTAAGCTTGACGCGATCGGAGTTGCACTAAACCACTTTAAAGTGAAGAGGTGTCTTACAAGGTAGATCATTAACATACTCGGAAGTCAATATGTGACTGCTTGTCTAGACGATGTGAGTGTGGTGGTTCGCATCACCAGAGGAACACCCCAGGGTGGTGCTGCCCCACCCACCCTCTATAGCAAGGTTATGGATGTTCTGCTTCGACAATTATCTACAGACAAGGGTCCAAGCTTGTATGTTCAAGCCTATGCAGATGATACTTTTCTCAGTGTTTCTAGCATCGATCCTGACACATGTCGTTATCTTACTCAAAGAGCATTGAATACAACAACCATATGGGCTAAGTCAGTTCGCTTAGAAATTAGGGGTAACAAAACAAAGGTGGTTATGTTCACCTGAAAGCTTTAAATAGTCAATGCGGCCTTTAATGCTGCATGGTAAACATCTTGATCTTGTAGACAAGACGACTTATCTAAGCGTAATCTAATATCATCGTTATTTCTGGACCCCGCATATCATAGAACTAATCTCGAAAGCCGAAACTGCACTGGTGAGCTACAGTCGTACGGTGGGTAAAACTTGGGGAATATCGCCCATCAATATGTTCTGGATTTACACTTCTGTTATCCAACCAATAATATCCTACGCTGCGTCGGTATGGGTAACAGCATTAGAAGATATTACAATCATGAGCAAACTTAATCAGTGGCAACGTGAAGCTTGTTTGTGCATAACCTCTGGTTTTCCCGGAAAGTTTTCTACAGCCCTAGAAATTCTAATCGGTCTACCACCACTGTACAGTACATATACCTTGAGGCTAAAGTTGCATGTGCTGCACTTCGTCTCAGTGGGTGAGATCTCTCATCCCTGATTCCTTTGTATACAGAAGCCACAGGAATGGTTGCCATAAGTTAATGGCCAAGACAAGGCAACTGTGGAACATGCCTGGTGATGTCCAGGACACAGCTTTAGATCATACTAAGAAATTGTCTACGGAAGTACACAAGAATGAGGTGGTTTGTTGTGTGAATGTCTCTAAACTGGAAAATTACCAGACAAGTGCTGGAGTCTACTTTCCAAACCTCCCCGTTGAAGATGCGGAAAACTGGGTATCGCTAAGCAATCTTGCCACGGAGTTCCAGGCTGAGATCATTGCAATTAATAGAGCTTCTCAACCGGGACGACAATATAACACCGAGCTGGGCAATCAGCCAATTACCATCTTTTCAGACAGCCAGGCAGCAATAAAAGCCTTAAGAAAACAAGGGCCAACTCTCGTTATGTCAATGCTTGTGCTAATGAGCTTAACAAGCTTGGAATTCAAAGAACCGTCAATATACGCTGGGTCAGGGCCCTTGTGGGAATTGATGGCAATGAGAATGCAGACAGACTCTCAAAGATAGGAGCAAGTGTTCTGCATTTTGTGCCTAAACCTGCTGTCTTGGTATCTTACGGGTGCTGCAGTTTGAGTATAAGAAGCTGGGTACATGCCCAGCCAGCAGCCAAGTGGGCATCACTTAACGCTTTCAGAGAGACCAAGGGGCCTTTTTCCAACGTGATCATGCCAAAAAATTCTGAGTCAACAGAGATTGGTCATTCAAATTTTGACGGGCCACTGTAACCTAGCCCTACACAGAAACATTACCAGGCATATGGGGAGCCCAGTGTCTCCCGAGTGTGGTACTGACGTAAAATCTCCAAAGCACCATTTAGAGTCTTGCCCAACTTTTTATAGGCCACAGAGCACCCTACTGGATAGCACTGTTACACGCCTGCAACACTTAGTGCATAAAAAATGGAAACTTCTGTCCGTTTTCTTAAAGGAGACTGGCAGACTTGGAAACTTCCTTCACAAAGAACCATAATCGACTCTCGCGCTTTGGCTCAGATGTTTTGTTCAATGGGCCCAACCATGAGGCCTGCGCACGTCTGATTCACCAGGATTAACATCAGGACACTGGACTGTTTTTTTTTTACTCGGACGGAAATGTTTAGTCGGAGAATAACTTGACGAAATTCAAATCTATCTAGTTATATTTTTGCGTTGCTTACGTCATTTGAAATGGGAACAGCCCACTACTCACCATTCGATTCGCCATTCCCAAGGTTCATTACTTCGAAGGTTCACTAATACAAAAAGATCTAGCTTTTCAACTCATGTATATATTGTACACTTTTACATGCAAAAATGAATGATACATAAACCGAACGGTGTAATTATACCAAACTATGCCCGGTTGTTAAAATACTTTGTTTGGATTTCATGCGCATGCGAAATTGCCAACATGTCTTATGAACACTGAAAAATAAGAATGTTATTGCATTTAAAAAATATGGAGTGGGGATATTTGACGAGTTATCAACTACGATAGATTCATCAAATGCAGGTCGTGGTCTTATCATTTCACAGCGCGACTGAAAAATTTAGGGTCCGACGCTGAGCCTGAACCTTACCCACCGGAACCATGCACACGGTGCGTCGAAGTTAAGAGAAGTTAGCATGCTACCCTGTCCCCCCAGTCTTCACGAAATCAGTAAGCTCCATTCAAACTTCTTGAGTTTAAAACCGTTGGTAGCAGCAGCCCTGACCCGTTCCCCAGAAGTTGTCCATTCTTGAGAATGAGTCGTTAGTTAGATTCAAGAATCACGATTGGCAGTGATTGGAACCGATTGAGAATTAGACGAAGTCAACTGTTGCGCACCCTTTAACTGGTTACTTATCGGACAAATATAATAATTTATTCATGTTACGACTCATGAACAGACATAGTATAATGAACTGTGTGGCTCAGTGGTTTGAGGTCGGGACTCCTGTTTGGAAGACCTGAGTTCGAATCTTGGCTTCACTGGCTGCCAATCGAGCATTGCTCCAAGGTGTCTCCTATTCATCTGATCTCGGCCATACTAGTGAAAATGTACAAGGGAGTGAATTAAAACCCAGATATAATGCAAATGCGACTCCTGGGGCTGTGATTCGATTTAGGAGTTCTGGTTTTGGAATTGTGGACATTCGAAGTAGTGAACTTTCGAATAGGGCGAACCTTCGGAGTAGTGGAACTTCGTAATAGTGGCATGTAACCTTGGAAATCTTTTCCATAGTTGCTTGTATGAACTCTCTGCGGTTGTGCACTATTGACACTATTGACAAGAGAAGTCTATATCTTCATTGGCCAAATATGGGTCCAGAAATACTTTCCCCAAATATGTGAACCTGCTCTTTGGTGTTTTCTCAGTTCAAGCAAACACGCTTATCCTGCAGTTAAATTCTGGTTTTTGAGCAACGATGGAGGGCTGCCTGTAGTTAGCTTGAAAACGGGTTCTACTGAATTTGAAAGGACGGAAACGCACACACGTGAACACGCTTGCCCGTCAGTCCACCAATCCACAATCGAATTGGTCACTGGCTGAAAAATATACCTGTATTTGGCAACCACTTTCAATTCCAAAGTTGAAAATGCTTGCCCATTACTGTTCTATGCTAGTAAGCGATATCAGATAACAAACCTATATCCTGCTGTTTTGTTTCTTAGTTAATTCTATGGCATTTCCTGATACCGCACGTTTTGGGAACTCTAACACTGCTATACAGCTTATCTAGGTATAGAAATTTACTACTCAAGACTCCCTTGCTACCCTACGGTTCAACCACCACATGTGTTCAATGCCAATGAGTAACATAAAGCCTCCTTAAATTGTCTGCACACTATTGTCACCTACGCAAATACCACTTGGGTAAAGTTGGCCCGGTGGGTCCTGATGGTTACGTGAAGCGCTTTAAATCAGAAGCAAATTCAAAATTATTGTAGTTAATAGTATTAATAGCTGCAACAATTATTTTGTTGTCCGTATATATCCTATCTTTAACGGATAGGCTGGGGCTGGAAATTTTTCTGCGGAGGGGGGGGGGGGGNNNGGGGGGGGGGGGGGGGGGTTCGTACCAACCCCTCGAACCCCCCTGGCTACGGGTCTGGCTAAGAGAGCCAGAAATGAAACATGGATGTGCGTTAGACACGGGTATGCCAGGGCATGATTGGGTAAGCGATCAGTTCAGAGGCTGCGCTGAGCTAAGTCCATTTTAAGGAATCGAACCGTCACAAAAACGGAGTTTAAAGGAAGCTTTCTCCATTGTGCAAGTACAGTTGATGAATGAAAGGTTATTTTCTATATGGATGTCAAAAACTCTACCCAAATGAAAATAAGGTTTTATTCGAAATAGTATTAGAATTTCTTTATAACATTAAATATCCATGTGAGAGTGGAGAGAATTGTATAAACGTGTACGAAAATAAATTACTTACATTGGTAATTATTTATCATTGTAATCTTAACATCAGTTTTTTAATTTATGTATTCGTGTATAACAATTGTATATAGTTTTCTTTGTATTTTTTAACCCTGATCTAATGCCTCTTGGCGCTTTCTGGGTTATGTATATTCATTGTATTCTGAAAAATTCGTAATTAACATTTAAAAAAGAAGCAAATTCAAAATTATTTTAGGTAGTAGTAGCAATAGCTGCAACAATTTTTTGTTGTCCATTTTTATCCTATCTTTAACGGATAGGCTGGGGCTGGAAAAAATTCCGCAGACGGGGGGGGGTCGAACCCCTCGAACTCCCCTGGCTACGGGCCAAGCTAGGATTGCCGGAAACGAAACACGGATGTGTGCCAGACACACGTATGCCAGGAAGCGATCAGAAGAATCGAATCGTCACGGAAACGGAGATTTGATGCAACTTTCTCCAATGTGTAAGTACCGGTGATGAATGAAAGGTTATTTTGTTGTTCCATAGCTAGAGCGTAAGCATAAGGCACATTATTGTGTATGAGCCTTATTATCAAAGTGTGACTGACATAATGAATGTGAATGCACTAAGTTTCCATCACCACTATTTTTGTTCAAAATTTTCTGAGAATGTGTGCAACCACATATATTTCAACGCCCAACAGTAAATTCCACGTAACTAGTTTGAGATCACTACTGCAGTCAGCACAGAGGTTGGAGCCGGACACTGCATCGAAGAAATTCGCCGAATCACAACGGTACAAAGCATTGAATATATTTGCAAAAGACACGAGAGAAACGAGTATGATTTAACGGAAATATAATGCTGCTAGCATCACTATAATTAGACATGACAGTTAGATTCCCTGTTCCGGAAACATATTACTCGACACTAAAGTTGTTTGAAAATTAAATCGCGATTCAATATAAGATTATATTTATCACTATCAAATCAGAACAGTCTGCAGAGAGAGTAGGCTCCGACTCGGTTTCAGTCGCCTAAGACGCTGATGCGAGAGGGTCAGGTTCGTACGGCCTCGAACACGCGTTTTCCTGATATGGCGAGGCCAAATTATTACCTGTTTCACCAATGCCCTGAGTGTCGCCATCAACCACATCTGCATACCTGTCTTCATAATACTCGTCAAAATCGCTCTCTTATTCAGTAATATTCGTCATTGCACATATGCTGTCAACTGATCAATGTCATCCAAAGATGACATCACGAGGCAGGATATCAAAATCATTATTTATTCTTTAACAATCAAAATTCTTCAGTCATGTTAGAAAGTAAGTGATATTTTACTTAGACTTTGTGTTTGACATTCATCATAAACGGCTCAGTTCACATCACGGGTTATTGGTGTCAGCTTATCGCTTGAATTCATCCTTTAACATCAATAAATCATCAAAATTCGGTGTACAACTCTTAAAAATACACCGAGTTCTTATAAAAGTGTGTTGTTTTATTTGGCTCTTACGGATTTATTGGTATTTGGACACGCCGTAGCCTACAAAGTTCGGCAGGCCAATAAGGTCCGTAGGAGGAGTTTGGGGTCTGTTCGGAGATAATTTCCAAGTATTTTCCGTGAGATACAGACAGGAGAACCTAGATCTGCGTTGTGTATACCTGTGATTTTTTGAGCTCTAAACATAAAACGCTTGTTATCCTGGCCAGTGGCTCGGCCACTGATCAGAAATCCCGAAAATAAACCAGCCAAAGTTCAGTGGAAACTAAACTTTCGGTCAAGAAAATACTGTACTAGTGAGCCAAAGTAAAGTGTCGGTGAATTAGCCACGAAACTATAAATGTACTTACACGTCAGTCGGGGGCCGCGAATTCAGGTTCCGCTTTCATTGGCCACAGCACCGTCAGGGCAGAGGTTGTACATAGTAGAAAATCATTATTTGAGTAATGTAAATGTAAGTAAAGATTCCGCTAACACCTGGCCGTGGGATGGAAATTGAGTTGTTCCCCAACAGCTTCTGCCATGAGCTCGGTGTCCCGTCATTTAGTTTTATTGCACCTTAAGCCGGCAGGAGTAAGGCAGTGATTTATTCATTGCTGGCTTCTCAAATCATTTGCCCTCACAAACACTCCGAAGGCATTACAAATTGCATCTAATGAGACAGACTGTGTTTCAGTTTTATATAAGTATTTGTTAGGGTGAGAATAATTTATTTTGAAACAGAACGCTCAGTAATAATCGCCAACATGGCAACTCGCAATCCCGACTTAGGACGAGCTAGAGCTCATCAGTCCCAACTTCGCAGGTGAATCGTTAAGTTTTACAGACTATCAATTCGAACACGAATACACTGATGAAGAAATGCTAGAGAGGCGCCGTGAACAGGCTCAGACAACGGAACGTATGGAGTTATTTGGTAAGCCAGCGTTCGTCAGGCACTGTCGACGTCTGCAGGCCACAGACACGGAGATGTTTCACGGCCTCATACTTGCTATTAACAGCATACCTTTCATTCTTCACTAACGCAAGCCACTTCATAAGCATTTTGGGCTCTCGAGGAAGTCGAAAAAACGATATACCCATTTTCCTCGCAGCTGCTTAGTTCTGAGAAGTGGGAACGATGCACCGCAACATAGCGACATTAACTCTGCATATCAACCACTGACGTCGCTAGAGTCGTTTCTCACCTTCCTCACAGGTTAACGCGATACCTCTTGGCAAGGTAAGGTCGACCGTATGAGAGGCGATGTGGATATAGACCGATTAAGACGACAAAAAGACTAATTAAATCGGGTGTTATTCTCCTTCAAGTAATGAGGACTCCACCATATGCAACGCTGAGAGGTATTTCTGTTACAGGCAAGGGAGTTGAAAAAACGACATGAGTACAAAACTTTTCGTAAGCTGTATGCCACAAAAAAAACGACTCATGAGAACTGCTTTTATGAAACAAAATTACCTACCAAAACGGAAACCTGTATCCATCAAAACTTTTCGATGCTTTCCACCACAGAAAGACTCCTCGTTTCCAGGGCATTTTTTCTCCATGCATTCGTTTCTATTCACTGTGTCGTATACGTATCCTCGATATTCATTTCCACACCAACACGTGTCACCACTCACGGCAGCATTGTCAAACGACCTTCCGTTGCACAGATTTTTGCAGAAGGACTTGGAATTTTTTCGTCCTTCATAAATTCGAAAAAGGGTACCTGTATCTGTCGCGTCTTTTTTGTCAGCGATGCATCGACCTTGGAACATTGATCCTTGTATCAAATCGGCGATCCTGAAGTCGGGGTCTAACAGAAAACCTTTTAATAAGAAAAAGTGTCAAATGCAAACCACATGCTTCCTGAGAGAGACTGAGAACAATATTAACAACTAAACACATGTAACCCGCTTAGACAATGAAACATTAATGAATACGCCTGAGTGGTGCGGGTGATTTATCTTTAACATATTAGGATGTCCCTTGAGGGAAGTCGTTTGAGTATCCGTTCAAAAACTGACGTAAGGAGTTGTTTCTCTACGCAAGACAGCAATTTTGTCTTACGTTCCACACGACTATTTCAGAAAATTGACTAAATACTTTCACAGTGTCTGACAATATGCATAAAATTGTTAGGTTCTGATAAAAATTGTACACCTTAATTCTAGACTGTATTCCCATCACAATAATTTGGGTAAACCTTTTCAGCGATTGTGACGTGAGAGAGTAAGACGAAATAAACTTAAGTCATCTTCTTGAAACGAGCGCCAGATTGAGTACCTTTGTTGGTACAAACCTCTCATGATTGTTCAGCAACGCGGAGACGTTATTTCAATCCCTTACAATTATCATTTGTACATGTAACTCCGACGCCTGTTTATGAGTCATACATACATGTCAAAGGCTTTATTCTGCGACTCTCTTGTCAGCAGTGTCACTGTCTCATTTTTGAATCCTTCATAACTTTGATGTGTTTCAAAAGAAATAAAAAAACCACTAGTACTATTGCTTTGCAACAGCGGCACAATAAAACCAACCCCTGCCCTGCTAAAGTAGATTTATAACATAAATACACATCCGTGCTGCAAACATGCCCAGTAAACTTTGACCAGATGCTTAGAATAATCAGGAAATAGGTAACAGCAGCGTGGTATGAAGAAATTTTTAATAAAATAGAGTAAATACCGTAAACTGTTAAAAACATGGCCACAAAGCAGGTAGCTCCTGAAAAAAAAACACTGATAGACTTTAACTTAAACACATTCAAATGGGATGGTTTATACAACGTAGGTTCCCTAGAGGCGAGGCTCTCGTAAAGCAAAAGTTATTGAAATTGAACAGCGCGTGAAAATCGGCCACGTAGATAATGTTAAGGAGGTAAGTGAACATCTCTGTTATCGGTTTTGTGTGTCTAATTTTTTCTTCCTCAAAATTTAGCAGCCGACTTCACAAGAGTGGTTTAATCAACCAAGGTTAAGAACTAAGCCTGATCTTCCTCAGCCTGATCTAATTTCATTAATACCAAATTTGCATTTCACCGACGCAGTTTAAACGTCCAGATGCCTGATTTTGTTAGTTCAGAGAGTGCATTTAGTAAAACTAGGTTTAAAGTATCTATGACACCATATATTGCATCGATCTGGATAAACCCAACAAAGAAACTATTGAAAGGCAAACATTTGCGGGTGGGCCTGTTACCGATAAAAAACGTCAAAAAGGCCTTAAAGATTTTTCCATGACAAAAGGCTTCCTTAAAGAGCTGATTACAACAAAACATCAACGTTAAAGATAACAAGTAAAGAGATGCCGAATTCAGTCAACGTAAGCAGCAGATCTTAAGAGATACTAGCCCAGACGTCATGTAGCTCAAGAGTTCTCGCATTCGGAAACATGCAAAACAATTGCGACCACGATTAGGCGCTACATAAGAAGTGCCCAAATTTATTCCCATGGCTTTCGTTAGCATTTAAATTTTCTCAGCAGTCATGGGGGAGGACATCAGTCCGATATATCTATTATGAAATGGGGGTTATCTTTAAAGCAGCTTAAACTACAGTGTGAACTTGGCTTCCGTTTAAAAATAAATTTGGACGCTCATATAGCCCTCATCAAGCAGTTTTATCCTCAACACCAAGTCGATACTTACTGGGCTCGTTTTAATGATTTGCCTTGGATCGGTTTAGGCCCAAAACTCGTTCTAAAAATATTTGGCAATTTCCAACCTACTCAATAGTCACATCGTCGCTATACGTTGTGTTTCGAACTAATTTGTCCAATGAATCTCAAAGATAAGGAATTAGCATGTAAAGCATACAAGACTAGTGTTAGCTTGGAAAACTATAGACATAATTTGAGGATTAATAACAGTTCACACTTTTGGAGTAAGAACGTGAAGTTGACTGCTTTAAAATGGTCAATGTATTGCTTTAAGACCTATTACAGGCCCATAGTCAAGAAAGATGATTTATTTTCATCTCCCTTGCTCAGTCACCCTACCTCCCTGCTTGACGAATTTTGGAAGTATATGTGATGTTTTTGTTAGCTATGTAATTGTAATGCCGACTTCTAGTAGTCTCCACCATTTTTCATCGTGAAAACAGGATTTTTCGTCCACACCTATGTGGTCACTTAACCTAATATTTCCAGTAGTTCCCTTAGTTGGCTCTCCTGCTAGTCGCCCCTATTTCAGTCAATTTGGCACCCCCTCAAGGCTGGGTCGCAATCACCACACAAACACAAAAGTGATGCTTTCGATTTCGGTTGTCTGATTATGGCAACAGAAGCACGTGATCCCATATTCCGCCCTTGCAGATCTCGGAGGCAGGGGGAGTCCTAGAAATCATTTTTCAAAATTTTTGGTATCTTAAGGAGCTATGTAAATTTAGCCTAATTATCCTTGGTATTTTTAAAGTTGAGTTTTAATTTCTTTGAAAGGGTCCACGACGTCAAAATGAAGCCATGCAAAGCAGCGTTTATTGGACGAGCAGACCATTCTCTTGAAATATTATTAAAACCGATTTTGGTAAATTAACGGATACTAAGAATAATCTTCTTACCTTGAGCTAAATCATAACTTGAAATTCTTGTAAAGTATGATATAAATTGGAAAATGTGCTAAACCGGCAAATGTGACCTACGCTTTAGACTACATGTAGTTACAATACATTAGTAGGGAACCTATCCAGTTAGATAGTATCCGTCCGTTAACGCAATAACCGGATGTTTGTATTTCAACTCTATTTTGATTACTCAAGTGAGACGCCAAAGAGGAATTGGCAAGGAACAGTTGGTTGATTAGTTGAAATCTCAAACGCATTGTACGTCGACTTCCCTTGATAATTTAAGGAGCGACTAAAATGCTAAGAAAGGTAAAAGATCCCACATGAATACATGGATGAGAAAACAACATAAGATAATAATAATGAAAGAATATTGCATAATTGGCTAACTATAACGATAGAATCATATAGTAGCAAGATGATTAACGATAACGAAGAGTAATAGCACTGATACAAAAATAAGGACTGTAACAGGAACATTCACGTTGTCAGAATTGTTATGGTGTGATCAAATAAAATATCATTACCCAGGCTAAAAACTCGAGTATGTGTGTTGTTCATCTTGCATTTCTTTCGTGTAGGCTGGTCCTCCTCTTTATGAGTATATGCTTGAGAAATGTGACATTTAATACCTTTGTAACACCTGGAATTGACTACATAATTGCAGACCACTAGTTTGACTACGGGCTGTGATGCATTCCCTGTTTTCTGATAGTGACTATCAACAGAACGTTTACAATTATTGTAATTTGTTTTGTGGTGGAGATACCGTTTTCCATCTGTTGTTAGTCAGAGTATATTTCAGGTCGCGTTGACCAGTGCTACAAAATAATTAAATGATATTGTACTTGCAATCACCGATTACTGACTTTGGGTACACCAATACTACATTTCTATTGGTAGATAAATTTACATGTAGATGCGTTTCGTGCGTGCTAGTGGACGGGAGAATAGGACCGGTTCAACCACATTTTTCCAAAAGATATACTCGACATTCGATTATCAAATTGATTCAGTCATACACTTGACAACACTTTCAGGTTTGTCATTCATTTTTGCCTAGAGAAACAGCCGTGCTTAATTTTGCACCAAACTGTGTGGAAATTTTGTCAATTTACAAATCAGTCCCCAATTTCGCAGCCTTATCAGTATGTAGACTGTTTTAGTAAGCCTTGGATCAAAAGGAAAATTCACAACTTAAAGGAGAATGCCAACCGATTTAATTAGACTTTTCACCGTCTAAATCGGTCTCTATCCACATCGCCTCTTGCGCGGTCGACCTTACCTTGCCGAGAGGTGTCGTGTTAACCTGTGAGGAAGGTGAGAAGCTACGCAGCGTTAGTTGTTCGTCTGCAGAGTGAATGTCGCTATATTGCGGTGCATCGGTTCCCGCTTGTCCGAACTATGACGCTACGAAGAAAGCGGGTATATCGTTTTTTCGACTTCCTCGAGAGCCCAAAATGCTTAGGAAGTGGCTCGCGGTAGTGAAGAATGAAAGGTATGCTGTTAATAGCAAGTATGAGGCCGTGAAACACCTCCGTGTCTGTGGCCGGCATTTCGTCTACAGTGATCTCTCTGACGAATTCCGGCTTACCAAAGAGCTATCCATACGTTCCGTGGCCTATGCATGTTCACGGCGCCTCTGTAGTATTTCTTGATCAGTGCATTCCGGTTCGAAATTATAGCATGTGAAACCTAACTTTCCGACCCGTGAAGTCTTAGTCAGATGAGCTCTTGACTAAGTCGGGATTGGCGCCGGGCGAGTTGCCATGTAGACGTTTATTATTCTGCGTTCTGTTTCAAAATGAGTTATTCTCATCCTGAAATGATCCTAGCCAATGCTTATATGAAACTGAAACAAAGTCTGTCTCATTAGATGCTCGTGAGTGCAAGTGTTTTGAGAAACCAGCAATGACTAAACCACTGATAGAGAGTTCGGGCTTTTGATGCCGGCATTGAAAGGTAATTAACCGGGCACCTAGGCCGTGTGAGCGCATGCTTATTCAGTGTTTGCTGACAGAAAGCTTTTGTGAAACAATTACTCTATTTTATATGCTACTGTCGCATGTTAGGGGAATCTTTATTTAGAAATACAAATACATTATTCAAATCATTTTTACTGTACAACCTTTGCCCTGACGGTCTGTGGAAGGGGAAATTCGCTACCCCCGACAAGTAATAAGATTTTCAGTTTCGTGGCTAATTCACAAAAATAATTACTTGCATATTATTTCTTTGTCTCACTATTATAGTCTTTTCGTAACTGGAGGTTTAGTTTCCAATTCAATCTGGTTTATGTTCGTGCCAGTCCTGGCGGCTGCGACGGGCCTGATTGGGTTCCGAGCAACTGGCGGATAACGAGTCAGTTTGGCCGCAACGGGCTGATCGGGTTCTGAGCCACTCGCCGGGATAACAAGCGTCTTGTGTGTTTAGAACTCAAAAAAATCACAAGTATAAACAACACAGATCTAAGTTCCCCAGTCTTTACTTCTTGAAGAATAATTTGAATTAATCTACGAACAAACCCCAAACTCCTGGTACGGCATGGTAATTTTGCCTGCCGAACTTTAATATAGGCTACGACGTGTCCAAATACCAGTAAATCCGTAACAGAGAAATATAACAACACGTTTTTATAAGAACTCAGTGCATGCTTAAGTGTGCTGCGTCGAAGTTTAATGCTTTATTGGTGTTAAAAGATGAATTCAAGCGATAAGCTGACACCACTAACCCGTATTGTGAACTGCTGAACAGGCTGCTTGTGAAACCAATTACCTCACTGGATAATTTCAACACCTCCGTCTGCCGTCAGGTGTCAGGTAACGCAACCGAACGTGCCGTTATCGAGTGGAACTACTCGATCCAAATTGATACAAAATGATGGTCACCACAATACCATTTGGAGAGTCGTTGATAAAATTGTGCCTAAACTTGTCGGTGTTGAGGAGGTGATCGCATATAGATCTGTGCCGTGCTATTTCATTTTGTCAAGGCAACGAGTACTGTATCGGAGCTATTGAGGTATGTCAAAGGTATAAAAAATGATTGTTATACTTGTGAATGAGTTGCTTTTCTTCACAGCCACTGAACGTGAATTCGATGTTGTTGATGCACTATATTAGTTCTGAAAGACTTACGTAAAGACCGATGAATGGTACATGTTGCGGAAGACCAGTACGATAAACATATACAGTCGATTTCATAAAGGTAGTCTTCCTAAACCTGGTCTAATTTTAGACCTAACTTGCATTTTACCTACGTGGTTTAAAAGTCTGAAAGCCTGGTTTTGCTAGAACAGGGAGCTGGTTCAGTAGAACCAGGTTTAAAGTATCAAAGGCACCCCACTGTGACGAGGTGGGTAAACCCAACAAAGAAACTAATGAAGTGCTTCAATGAAACCTTGATCACGTGGCATACACCAGTAGAATCAGTGCAGACATTTACGACGAAGGTCTAAAAGCTTTTCTCAAGAGGAAAAATGTAATTTGTGTGCCTAACACACACACATTAAAGAACATGCTCACGATTAGATGTAACATGATAAATGCGCAAATTTATTTCCGTGTCATTTTAGTTTTTATTTTTCGCGGCCAAAGGGGGGTGGGCAAGAGCCCTTCCCGGCAACATTGAATCGGAGAACAGTGGAGGTGGAACTCAGTCAGAAGAATTAGAGGATGCTGTCTTAAGTCAAATCCGTAGGGCTTGCGACGATGAGACCTGCTCGACCGGACGTATTCTGAGGAATCCGCAGGACACACTCCAGCGCGTACTGGTCTTCGCATAGGCGGATCCAGGGGGGTCAAGGGGTCCGGAGCCCCCCCTTTTTCCCTTGATTTTAAAGATATCAAATCTATAATTTTCAAATTGTTGATTTGGTCCCCACTTTCAAAAAGTTCTTGACCGTCCCCTCTCCTTTAAAAAATCCTGGATCCGCCCCTGCTACGTTTGATCTCGTGTCGTAGTAAACCTGAATAATGAAAATAGCCCATTTTCGCTCTAAAACTGCGTCGCAATTGCACACCGCGGCATCGTTCAGTTGTACCTATACCATGCAAGTCTGACGTATTTAAGAGTTAAACCTGTGTCTGACCAAGTCTAAAGTTAAACATGGTTTAAGATCTTAATACAGGTCTAAAGAATATATACCTCGTTGGTGAAATAAAAACTGACTTAGACCAGGTCTAAACTGGAGTTAAACCACGTTTTACAAGACCACTGGTCTAAAAGTTAAACCACCTTTATGAAATGCAGATTATTATTAAACATGGTCTAAGTGCAGTTTAAACCTGGTTTAACTTTAAACCACCTTTATGAAATCGGCTGACAAAGTATTTACATCAAGCAGGTTTTAACAGAGGGTTTGCTGATATTGTTTAATACTTTGAAAGTAGTAGAGATCTTGTGAACATTGCGTCAAGTAGACACTTTAGGCTATTTGAGACTATTCAAAGCCTTAACTCTAGTGGAAGCTCCGGTTAAGAGTAAGGCAGCTTGATACTCCAAATGCTTGAGTGCACCAATGTTAGCAGACTGTTATGTGGCATCACAATGATTTATCTTTGGGAGTTTAGAGGATATGGACAGAACTCAGGAATACGTAGACTACTGATGGTGAGAGATAAGCCTACTTGATAGAATTATTCTCTGAATTCTGTTCGTAATCCCGAACGTGTGGTGTGAAGGAAAGTATACCAATTATTTGTTCGACTATTTTCTGGGAACGATTTCATCATTACGTTTCAAGTCATAAAATGGGTCCACATAGAGGAGAGACCTATTAAATTTAGAGAGGGTGAAGCCAATGCTTTTGGTGCTTTAACCTCCATTTCCCATTATTGTGACTAAGAGTTGAGTTTATTCAAGTCACTTGTAGCTCCAACATCTTATCGCTGTTTCCTACAAACCGGTAGAAAACTTCCGTGCCATCTGCATGGAGGTACGTGCTATATGGCAGATTGTCTGGAATGTTAAAATATATCGCAAGGAGGGAGGAGAGCCTAATACGCTACCTTTCAGTACATCTCATGAGCAAAAATGTAATGCCTGTGACCAACACACGTACACACATTAAAGAACATGCTCACGATTAGTCGCTACATGTCCAAACTTATTTTCGTGCCATTTTAGTGTTTGGTGGCCAAATGGGGGAGACCCCTTCATGGCAACATTAAATCAGAGACCAATTTATGTGGAATCAGAAGCTGCTGTCTTCAGTCAAACCCGTAGCGCTTATGACGATGACGATCTGCTTGACCAGTCCTATTCTGAGGAATCCGCAAAACACCGTGCAGCACGTACAGTGTACTGGTCTACTGGTCCGGACCCATTTTCCCTTGATATTAGTGTTATCAAATCTATAAATGTTAAATTGTTGACTTGGTCCACTTTTTAAAAAGTCCTTGACTGCACTCCCTTAAAATTGTGGATCCGCCTCTGCTACGTTTGATCTTGTATCGTCGTTAATATCGAAAATTAATAGTCAATTTTCACTCTAAAACTGCGTCGTAAATGCGCACCGCGGCATCATCCAGTTTCATCTATATCATGCAAGTATGTCATGTTTATCAGTTAAACCTGGGTCTGACCAAGTCTAAAATTAAAGCTGGTTTAAGATCTTAATACAGAGCTAAAGAATACAGACCTCGTTGGTGAAATGAAAACTGACATAGACCAGGTCTAACCTGGAGTTAAACCAGGGTTTACTAGACCACTGGTGTAAAAGTTAAGCCAGCTTTATGAAATGCAGATTATCTTTAAACCTGGTGTCAGTCCAGTTTAAACCAGATTTAACTTTAAACCACCTGTATGAAATCAGCTGTGTATATACGAACAGAGAGATTTAAGGTGATCATAATTAGAAGACTCCCAGTAATACCATTACGGCGTTTTCCCTTTGCTCACAACTTGTTCGATTCTATAGCCTAGCAACAAGTTGGAAAGTTTACCCCTGTAGCCAATATCTTAGAAGAATAATTAACTCCATTCTGGCATTTTTGGTTGGAGGGTAAGCTTTTTTTTAGTTCGATAATTTCTCTAATGAACAATAACAACGTATATACATGTAGGCTACAACCACTGGTTTGTGCTGTTAAAAATAAAAGATAAATTATAACATATTTAAACATAAACCAATAGCATTTCGGAAATTTTCGTCAAATGGTGATCATGTTCAGTTTTTTAATCGCCAAAATCGCCCAACTGCAACCGAAGTTACGACAATCTATTTTTCCGAATACACCAATTCACTCTGAGTTTGACTGTGTTCACACGTGGTCTGTAATAAGCCTGGTAGATAAGAAGCCTGCTTGTTGTCATAACAGACAAAAGACTGTGATTGGCAGTTAACAAAGAAGCTACATGTTATCATATGCTCAGAACCCCTACGTCTGGTAAAGTCACTGAACGGAAAAACGCTGCCATGTAATAAGATCGTTGTTTGTGGACTAGAAGATAATGATGGACACAATTGATTGCAGTGGCTACATCTAGACAGATAGACCTGAAACGCTCACCTTTCCAAAATTATAAATGATCCTCATGCATATTTCAACAGGTTGCGCCATGGTGCTGTTTCCTGCTAAAAATTCGAATTGACGATGATATATCAAGTTGTCGGAGAAATGTAAACATATTTCAGCAATGAACTTCTCGAATATTTGGAAAGCGTGTCGAGTAATATTACTGGGCACTTATTAGATTTTTTGTGTATAGGGATTATACAGCATTGCATGATTTGTCATTTCGAACATAGATGAAGAAGTTTGTCAGATTTTTTGGTTAAGGACATGGTAATTTCCTTGAGAATCATTTTGGTCACCATGATGTTGATAAAAGATGTTCCACTATTCTAATTGTGCACAGTTTATGGAGATACTCAAAGACGTCACTTTGATTAGCCATGGCATCAAACATGTGATCGAAGCATCGTAGATGGAGAAAGAGAAAGATACCTACACCAGTTGGTGGAATGTGGCAAACGTGAAAAATTGAGGAATTGGTCACACTTTTCACTGATACTTGATGCTATGTTACAGTTGGGGTAAACAATTTTTTGTTGAAAACTGCGGATTTGATTGATAAGATTCCAGTATTCTTTGGAGTTCGTGATATTGAATTTGGTCTATAATCAAGGTTACATTGAAGCATTTCTATAGTTTCCTCACGAGGTAATCCAAATCGACACAATACGGCGCCTTCAACCCAATTTTGCTTAACCGGCGACCTGGTCTAACAGGACCAGAGTTTCAGAATTTTAAACCAAGTTAGGTCTATAATTAGACTTGGTTTAGTATTTGAACACGGATTTGTTAAACCACATTCACAAAATCTCCTTCAAATGTTTCTTATTGATGATTAGAATTTAGTTTACTACAAAACGTTTTTCGCCTTACAACTTGATATCTGGTGAAGAACACTACAAATACTTACAATTGATGAATACCTGTTTTCTTGATACTGGTGAAATTATTTGGTAAATGCTAAGAATTAAGATAAAGCAGCAGTTGTGAGCATTAGGTAACTAGCCTCCATTATGTGGCAGATAAAATGTCAGAATCAACAGGCAAAATAGTGCCTACTTCCGATAACAACAGATACGTGTCGCCCATTGCGATTCTTATTGTTATGCCCCACAAATGTAGGAGGACGTGTGGAAATTTCCCTGCAGACTTTCTGCGAAAATAACTTCTTTTGTGTTTGTTCTCATAATTTTACAAACCTGTTACAGGCGAAAATCTCAAAAACGCAAAAAATCTTTATGCAAACGCAATACTAATTCAACGACATTTTTCTGCACTGTAACATGGGCACATTCGTAACAAAATAATCAGAACTTGTTTATGTCTGAAAAAAACCTGCCACGAATGACATTCAAATTTCCATCTCAAGCTTAAATTAACCACACAAACACGTGCTTGGTACATACACAGTCATTCGAAAAGCACTGGCATGCAGTTACATGTACTACGATCGGAATAAAACTCCAAGTTTATTGGGTTTCAGTACAATAGACACCATGATGAAGTATGCAATTGACAGAAACTCGAACACTAACCTCAGACTGGGGGAACTGCTTCAGAATAATATATATATTATTAACAATTGTAACTAACTTTGACTTACACGTGGAATAAAGTGCTTCCATATGGCATACTTCTCTTAGGCCTATATCTTCTGCAACTAAAGGCAAACTCATGGTCTTCTCGAGAATGTTAGTTCGTAAGTCTAGGGAAACCAGCTTCAATCACCAGGGAAGGGAAGACAGCGCACTCCTGCCGCCTCTTAACCAAACATTAACCTTTAAGCAGATTGAAATTGTCAGCCTCACTAGGCTCTTTTCTTAAGAAAGAGAAAACTGACTTCCAACTTCCACTGCCTTGCGATTATTTCCATGTTGGGAGAAATATTCAGGTGTAAATCTCGAGCAAAAGTCCTAGTATTGGAACATCAACTCCATTTTCCTCCGACAGTTTTGGTGACATGTCTTCCTTATCCACATGAATAGGTTACATGCTACAACCAACATTTGTCGTCTTTTTATGCAATATCAACTTTCAGGACAAGATCACAGTATACCTAATTGTAACGTCTGCACCCTTAGCAGGAAATTCCGAGCTNTATTACTGGGCACTTATTAGATTTTTTGTGTATAGGGATTATACAGCATTGCATGATTTGTCATTTCGAACATAGATGAAGAAGTTTGTCAGATTTTTTGGTTAAGGACATGGTAATTTCCTTGAGAATCATTTTGGTCACCATGATGTTGATAAAAGATGTTCCACTATTCTAATTGTGCACAGTTTATGGAGATACTCAAAGACGTCACTTTGATTAGCCATGGCATCAAACATGTGATCGAAGCATCGTAGATGGAGAAAGAGAAAGATACCTACACCAGTTGGTGGAATGTGGCAAACGTGAAAAATTGAGGAATTGGTCACACTTTTCACTGATACTTGATGCTATGTTACAGTTGGGGTAAACAATTTTTTGTTGAAAACTGCGGATTTGATTGATAAGATTCCAGTATTCTTTGGAGTTCGTGATATTGAATTTGGTCTATAATCAAGGTTACATTGAAGCATTTCTATAGTTTCCTCACGAGGTAATCCAGATCGACACAATACGGCGCATTCAACCCAATTTTGCTTAACCGGCGACCTGGTCTAACAGGACCAGAGTTTCAGAATTTTAAACCAAGTTAGGTCTATAATTAGACTTGGTTTAGTATTTGAACACGGATTTGTTAAACCACATTCACAAAATCTCCATCAAATGTTTCTTATTGATGATTAGAATTTAGTTTACTACAAAACGTTTTTCGCCTTACAACTTGATATCTGGTGAAGAACACTACAAATACTTACAATTGATGAATACCTGTTTTCTTGATGCTGGTGAAATTATTTGGTAAATGCTAAGAATTAAGATAAAGCAGCAGTTGTGAGCATTAGGTAACTAGCCTCCATTATGTGGCAGATAAAATGTCAGAATCAACAGGCAAAATAGTGCCTACTTCCGATAGCAACAGATACGTGTCGCCCATTGCAATTGTTATTGTTATGTCCCACAA
The DNA here is from genome assembly GCA_002633005.1 of Phoronis australis. Lineage (NCBI taxonomy): Eukaryota > Metazoa > Phoronida > Phoronidae > Phoronis > Phoronis australis. Next base: position 94,011 of record NMRA01000700.1, on the reverse strand, counting down.
ATGAGGGAGGACGTGTGGAAAATTCCCTGCAGAATTTCTGCGAAAATTACTTCTTTTGTGTTTGTTCTCATAATTTTACAAGCCTGTTACAGGCAAAAATCTCAAAAACGCAAAGAATCTTCATGCAAACGCAATACTAATTCAACGACATTTTCCTGCACTGTAACATAGGCACATTCGTAACAAAATCATCAGAGCTTGTTTATGTCTGAAAAAAAACCTGCAACGAATGACATTCAAATTTCCATCTCAAGCTTAAATTAACCACACAAACACGTGCTCGGTACATACACAGTCATTCGAAAAGCAATGGCATGCAGTTACATGTACTACGATCGGAATAAAACTCCAAGTTTATTGGGTTTCTGTACAATAGACACCATGATGAAGTATGCAATTGACAGAAACTTGAACACTAACCTCAGACTGGGGAACTGCTTCAGAATAATATATAGATTATTAACAATTGTAACTAACTTTGACTTACACGTGGAATAAAGTGCTTCCATATGGCATACTTCTCTTAGGCCTATATCCTCTGCAACTAAAGGCAAACTCATGGTCTTCTCGAGAATGTTAGTTCGTAAGTCTAGGGAAACCGGGTTCAATCACCAGGGAAGGGACCACAGCGCACTCCTGCCGCCTCTTAACCAAAAATTAACCTTTAAGCAGATTGAAATTGTCAGCCTCACTAGGCTGTTTTCTTAAGAAAGAGAAAACTGACTTCCAACTTCTACTGCCTTGCGGTTATTTCCATGTTGGGAGAAATATTCAAGTGTAAATCTCGAGCAAAAGTCCTAGTATCGGAACATCAACTCCATTTCCCTCCGACAGTTTTGGTGACATGTCTTCTTTATCCACATGAATAGGTTACATGCTACAACCAACATTTGTCGTCTTTTTATGCAATATCAACTTTCAGGACAAGATCACAGTATACCTAATTGTAACGTCTGCACCCTTAGCAGGAAAGTCCGAGCTCGAGAACGGTCGGGCGGCTTAATTTTGAGACTTTGCGTGGTGTGACTAATATTCATGTATTAGTACATGGTTACTAATTATTCTTACTTATACATGTACATACTGTGACAACATGATTGTTTTGATTCATAGACTCGAGAACCCACCCGACTTGTTAAAATTCTGAAAATAGCCGCGTTTCTGTAAACCGTGTTTACAAAATCGGTACTTGCTTTGTCAACGTGTGGTCACTAAGTCTACGTGGTCAGGGTTCAGGGTTTCTTAAACTCCACAACGTCAAATCATAATGAGGGACATTGTGCCCCTGATTACTTGTTATTTACGGCTACCCGCTTAGCATTGCTTCAGAAAGAAGCTACAGAACACGCCACAGGTGTCTTCTGCATTTCTGTTTAGAGGACATTGTAGCATATCTACTTATCCGTACTGGTGTTGCATATGCTGAAAATATGCTGACAGAAATGGTTTCTGGTTGAGTTATAATTACTATCATTTGATAATTGAAAAGGCAAAATACAGCCGCTGTAATTTGCCAGCTGTAAGTATCCATAGCTGAAAGTGGTAATGTTAGAAACAAGGACATTGAACGGATTATCATTAGGCAATGCAGATGTTACACTAGTATAAGTAGACCGAGTTCTATGCTGGTGCCACACAGAAGGTCATACAGTTTGCTGCCACACAGGAGAATTGAGTTGAAACAGGAGACACGAAGCCTGAATATGGGTAATTACTAATAACTTAAGGCGACATGTATATAGGACTATATGAAAATTACGAGATTTAGCATATTATCTCAGAAAGGATGACCGTCTTCGCGTGAAACTTTGAGTGAGATGATATGCTTGATACTCTCTTCGCAAAAAAGGTTTTACAAACACAACCTTAACTGGCTACGAAAATAGGTGCACAGTCTTGTTACGATTGGTTTTCGAAACACCTGTTCAGCAGAGGCACAGTTAAACATTTAATAAACAGCCAAACACTACCTGGCTTCATTTTCCTGACAAGCTTTGAGTTACATGTACGATGCGCTCTTTATTCTCCAAGCTGCAAGAACCAGTATGATGTAAAGGTCAAAGCAACAACTAAAAGGTCAATAACACAATGGTAAAAGGCCATTATTCGAGACAATAACCTCAAAACAAGGTGAAACCAAGGTGGCGCACTTGCACATTCAGGGATGGTTATTTTGAATAAACTTAGCTTCATTACGTTTTAGCCTATACTCTGTCCTCGCACTGCCCAAGATTAAAAAATTGAACACTGAGTATTCCGACATGCATTGTGGATCATCATGGAGGTGATTCTAGTTGTTGTCATGGTTGAAGTTGCTGCGCGCAGCCTTGGGAGTGGTGAAATTTAAAAGTTTGTACACTGTCGTGTAAAAACTGTTTCAAAGATCTTTTACATATGTGACAATCTGAAGCAGCATCTCTCGAGATTACCAGGCGCACCATGGACAGTCATGGATTTGAGATGCGATGTCAATTAGGTGAGCTCAAGTCATCAACATTCAAACCACGCCAGCGGAATGGCGTTGTCACAAGTGAGCAGCTTTGCAGCGACTGGACGCCATACCTGCTCAGTTGCAACAATCATACAAACTTGACTTGAAATCAGTGGATGTTACTGTGAGCGAGGTCAAGTCTGGTTTGACATACGTGAAAAAAGAAAACGTTATCCCCAAGCATTAAAATGGAAAAGTTTACTACTTGGAGACCAGAGAAGTAACCCAAGACAGACATGAGACGACTGCGATATTAAATTAAAAACCATTTTCTCAATAAAAGCTTGAATTTGCACAACCAGACTCCATCTTAAATGAACAAGCACGCCGATCATTGCGACACGGAACGGTTTTAAAGAGAGAATCTGAAACCGACTAAGAAAAAGCTCTGGGGTTCTGCCTATCGTATTACGCAAAACTCAACCAGGGGTGAAGGGAAGGAAGCATAGAATGTACATCAAGTTTGACAAGCTGTTTTTCTGACAGGAAAACATACGTGAACGACGATAGCCAACAACACGTAGCTGAGTTTCACGCAATGTGGACAGAAATGAGCAAGTTCCTTTGGCGAATTGTACAAATAACCTAAAATCCAAATTACGAGTTGGAATGCACAAGTTATGGCAAAGAAAAAGACTTCCCTCATGTAAAACTTTTCTCTCGAGTCACGAAATAGCTTCAATGTGCGAAACTTTGCCTGGAAGGCACGAGCAATTTGAATTACGGAGTCATACAAGTTTTATGTGCTCACGAAAAAAAAGAGAAAAATAAAAACGTTGTCGCAATTCTGGTGATATCACTGTGTTTATAAAAGAACATTTAGTCAAGTATTTTGAGTACAGCAATTCTTAATCAGTTGATGATGTTATTCTTAAGTTAACTATAGACAAATATGTAATCATATGTAGTGTCTACCCACCATCACAAGGCTCAAGTAGCTTTATTGAAGAGAAAAGTGATATCGTATTGCTAAGTAAACAGTGATCATCATTTACTTGTTTAGTGATTTTAACACCCGTGTTGGTAAAGACTGTATTTTACTTGTCAGTGCAGATCACTGCTCCTGCCAGGAATGATTTCCCCATGATAGGTTAACATTCAGAGAACCTCACCTTCACATCATGACCAACAGATGTCTGGATCATGCAACAGGGGAATTTATCTCTTGTGTATCAGGATGGTGTAGCGTTGTAGATTATGTATTGGCATCATTTCATCTGTATGGACATTTTCTTTTACGAACTTAAGCTTAAAAGATTACGGTAGATGTATTTGTCTTGTCTGATCATCTCCTCGTAGTTTGTAATGTGACACATGCCTGACTTACTCCGTACTGATATAAGTTAAGCAGGGTGACTATGTCTATTTTCAGACCATATGATGAAGTTATGTGATCAGTTTAGAAGGTATCCTCATTTAAGACAAAATTTTCAAAAACTTAAAAAAATCCAAATGAATTTTATCGTTTGATTGAAAAGGATTTTGTTGACTAAGCAGTGCATAAGCTGTCCCATTCAAATAAATGTGCCGCATCAAATACACTGTATGATCACTTCGTTCAGAAAATCTAGAAAAGGAGATTTAAGGGATTATTAAGGGATCATAAAGAAAACTCAGTGTCCAATTTAGTACCTTGGACTTGGTGAGGACAGTACATTCATTGAATATGCAAGTGACCTTCTTCTCACATTGTTTTGAGGCTATTGTCTATAGTATAAGCTTGTTTACCCCCGTGTTATTGACCTATCTTGGCTCACACCTGTATAACGGTTTTTTACTTTGGCTTTTACATCATAACGTGCGTACCTTTAAGAATTAAAAGTGTACCTCGAAAAATTTCAAGAAAATGAATTTATTTACTATTGGTTATTTAATAAATCTCTAATTGGTTTATAATCTCTATATCTGTCGCAGTATTGCATTGATTGATATCCTTGTGTTATTACATCTATTACCAGATTTCTGTTTAAGACGGCGGCAAGCTAATACTCACCAGGACAGGTACACAGAGGAGCACAATGACGCCGGTTAAGTCATGCTAGTAGTGCTGTCACCCACCAAATTGAAAAAAATACGTTTGTACAAAAGGCATTGGTCAGAAATCCAAGACAAAGTTTTATAAATTGAATCGTACATTAAAACAAAGTTACTCCCTGTTCACCAACCTGCATGTACTGGATTAATTTTCACTGCTAACATGGTATTGCCAAGTTGGTAATTAGCTCTCATTATTTATAAGAGTTCCTTAGCGTTTTCTATTTTATTTTCAGACAAAGCGACGTTCTGCTTTGCAATTATTTTCGGAGCAGTTCAAGGTAAGAGGTCATTATACATATATACATATATATATATAAATATATATATATATACATATATATACATTTATATATATATATATATTCATGTGTGTGTATATGTATATATATACACACGTATATATATATATATATATATATATATATGGATTCCATCATACCTTCTCGCTATATAAATAATGTCCATAAGTTGTAACACCTATGTATTTTATTAAATTTTACAACGTTTCATAGTACATTAGTTTCCATGACAATTCCTTCTGTAATTGCGCTCTTATGTATGCAACCTTATATTCGTGCTTAATGTCATTGTTCTTGTTTTATGTATCTTACACAATCGCGTTTATGATTCTTAAATTTATTTGCCTTTGATGACTGATGTATAGTCGAAGTACCGCTACTGTTTTATTATGATTTGTTTTGTACAGAGTTTTATTATATATTTACTCATATATATTTGTTCGTGATGCAGCTCAAGTTGCAATTTCTTTCTTCGGAATTATTGGCAAATCGGACCAGTGCCATCTACGGCAATGTCAAATAGCTTGTAACAAAAAACTGTCCTTATTGCAAATTTGGGTAGGTTGAGGAGTAAGACAGTGTATGCTGTGTGTCTTTGTTGACAGGTTCTTCCGCAATGGACGATCTAAGCCGTGAAGCAGCTTTGCATTTGCCAGGTTGTTTTGAGCGCAACGATGAAATCCCCGGTCTAACATTCTTGGCTCATAAAGGCAAAAATGCATCTGCGCAAACTTGTGTAGAAATGTGCAAGAGTCGCTGGTTTGATGTAGCAGGTCTACAAAATGGCGACGAATGCTGGTGTGGAAACAAATATGAACACTATCGTAGGGTTGATAGTTACCATTGCAAGGCGTCGTATGTCTGGATATTGAATACCTACTATTCGCGCGGTAAGAAAAAAGTACTTAACATATTATTAAAATTTATTGCCGAAGTTAAATTCGTTACATCTTTTCCAAGGCTTATGGGTAAATCAAATTCAAAGTCAATATTCGATAGTTGACTGTGTTACCAAATCCCAACTGGATTTCATGTGCAACGGGTCGTTGAGAAAAATAAAACACAATTATCAGAATATTATCGTATCTAAAAAAAACGAAAGAACTATTTGCCTCTGAATTTCCTGACATTTTAGCACACGGAGTAGCCATTTTAAGAGTTCAATTTTTTAAGTGTGAGTAGCACAAGTAAGTGTGTGCCAATGTATAGTAGAAACTAAAGGGTAGTGCTAATTTAACAAAATCTACGCTAAGAAGTGCAGTTCTATTTATTTGAAAAATTTTCAACGTTATAACAGTTTATCGTCAAAATACAGCTTGGAACCACGATGTTTTTAGCTCCGTTGGACCCCTAGCCTAAATTTCACACAGTCCGGGTAGTTACATGTATGTTTGTCAGGTCGTCGTGAATCTGATATGTAGAGTAAAATACCGGTGGCGGTGCATGGAATATCTGAGGGTCAAGGGACACTCACCTTGCCTGTTATATTCGTTTAAGGGAAAACAATATCAAAACGTCGTTTTTTGCCTTCTGTAACAGTGCCAATATGCAGTTGTTTTAAATATTATGAGTATGCTCGCATTACTAGCACACCAATTTCTAAATTTTCGTGACACATTTCGGGCGATTACGGCAACTTTGGAGCATTAAAATTTGTTCTGAATTTCGGTTTTTTGGAGGTGAATTACTGATTGGGAAGAAGATTTGACCGAAAATCAGTAAACAATAAATTGGCCTGTATGTGACACAATATGCGTATACTTGCTTATTTGCTTTTAATACCACATTATCAGCCTGAAATGGCCAACACTACCGTGAAACAACATTTTGGCTGGAAACCATTGTCGGCTTCGAACCCGCTCCGCAAGACTTCCGGGTCGCCGACTTTACCACTGCACCCTCAGCAGCTGACATCATCGAATGCGAAAATATAATACAATAATTGCATGTTCAGCAAACGGCATTGTACCAATATTTTTGCGCTATGCAAGATAAGACGAATAATTTTAGTAAAAAAGGAGACTTAATTCATTAAATCTTCTTTCAATTGTATATCATCGATCTCCAGTTTGAATGCGACTAACATGTCGCCGGGTTTCTCTGACTTGGACGTGATCACCAGTAACCAATGGTAACCTACGATATTTTCACGGTGGAAGTTAGGATGATAAGATGTGTAGCAAGCATGACTAAATGCTTAAAGAATACTTTACAGATTCACTTTAATTCTATTTTGCTTTAATTTTGTTTGTTTTTGAGTAAAAACATCATTTTAACAAAAATAAATCGCCGTTTCTTAAAAGGTCACGATCTCCGGACACAAGCCTCCGACATACATGTAGAAAGTAGTTACCAAAGCCGAGGCGAGACAAGGGAGGTACTGTAGACCAATTCATTGCAATGTTCATTATTCAGAATATGGAATATATACATTGTTACTTGTTCTCAGTCCTTATGCCCCATATCTATAGCCCTCGAGGATTTTGAAGAATTATCCAAAATCCACACAGGCTAAGATTACGGGGATAAGAACCTCCCAAGTTATCATCAATATTTATCCATACCATTTTATTGATATGTTTATGTATACATGTGTATGTTATAGAACATTCTGAAGATATAAACAAATGCTGGTCACAAGGAGACACTTCAGGCTACTTTTTTGCCTACACCGGCAGTCACAATAGTCCTTCTTTTTGTCGTCAACTATGCGGCAGCTTGCGACAACCCTTTGCTGCCACTCGCGACGGCGACGAATGTTTGTGTGGATTTGACTTCTTCGATTTCGACGTGTTGTCGTCCAAACAATGTAATGAAGTGTGCAGTGGAGATACCAAACACACTTGTGGAGGTTGGAGAGCACTCTTTGTAATGCCATCGGAAATAGCAGGTAACTACTTGTATCAGTATTTTGCATGTCTGTTTATGTGCTTAAATTGCACTCAGTGCCCTGATTGCTTGACCGGCTGGTAACACGTCGGCAATTGGAGCGTGACCAATGTAAAAGCCTCCTGTTTGGTTTAAAAACCCCGTCGACAGCAGTCTCCAGACATGAACCTCGTCCAATATTCAGCTCGTCTTTTAGACATATCTGCATATGTGTGTGGCGGGACGGGCTCTTGCCCGTTAACGCGAGTCACTATCCATATTCTGATGTCCATTATGGCGTCTAATTGAAGCTATTTGTTGGCTAATTATTGATATGCAAAATCCAATGCAGGTTCTCTGGATAGTCGGTCTTGAATCGGCGTTCGGGAAATGTGGCTGTACTGATGGGATAAGTAAAATATACGATTTAACTGTAGTCGCTGGTATGATTATTAATTTCTGAAATGCGAACCCGTGACATATGGCGCCCGAACAGGGACCGGTGACTGCGAAAAGAAGAATCCAGGACAGTTTGGACAGTGAAAGTTACTTTTAGTTTTTTCATAAACATTTTGTGGTCTCACCTCATGTGCTCTGATACGCCGTAAAATGTAATAATTTCGTAAAATGTAACAATTGTTATACGCACACATATTTATACGTGGACGCCACAGCCATCTTAACACTATAGACCGGTCGCACGCGCTACTGTACCTGACAACTTGACGCCATATTGGAGAATGCCACTAGTCACGTGACACTGAGAATTGCCGTGTAAACAAGCGGGGTAAATAGCTCTTTTCAAAACACGATATCTAACAAATGAAGTGGTGGAAGAGTGTGATTTTTTTCCAGAAACATAAGAAACCATGTAATGCCCCACGTATATGCATTTTTTATGTGTCAATCAGTCGATAGGGAAAATATCAAACTAATAGAAAGTAGCAGCCAGTGGTAGATTCTAGAATAGTCTCAGCGGCTGCAAGAATGTTATCCACTGTGACGGTTTTATGTTTTTCGTTTTTTCAAAAGAAACCATTAACATGGCGCAATTTTATCATTTAATTCGTGTCGCTCGCAAATACATTATATCCAGGAGACGTGCTGCTCACTTGGGACGTACTTTTGTTGTGCCCCAATAAGCCTTAGTTTTCAGTATTGTCAATGACCCCGGGTAACTACGTAACATTAAAATACAACCCAGGTTTCATTTAATGGGGGTCTAAACTTATTGTGAACTACTGAGAAAAAATACCTCATTATAGTCATATACATAAATGACAGGTTTTTAAAGTTCATTAAGGCGTTCTTCCGTGCCTTGACTTTACCAGACGTACAGCGGTTGTGAGCGTGTGATAGTCTTAACTTCGATTGTATAGTTGGGCGAGTTTGGTGATTCATAAACCATAAGCATGACAAGTATTTCATGGGGAATTCAGAAATGTCATTGGTTTACGTTCAAACATTTTATAACATAACTTAATTTATTTTTAACGCCACAGCACAGTGAGTCAATAAGATATGATTTTATTGGAGATTAGAGCAACTATCGAACAAAAGAGAGCTGATCCTCCAACCCTAATTGTCAGAATGGACTTAAGGAGTGGTCGGTATAAGATATTGGCTACAGCGGTCAACCGCCCAACTTGAGCTATACAACCTAACAAGTTAAACTAAACGCGAGAATTTTATAATGTAAAAAGCAAAGAACACATAATTAATTCCTCTCCTGTGCATCGCTCGGGATTGCCAACGAACAAATAGTTTTCTCTCACGCACGGTATTCCTCTCTCAAGGATATAATATTACTCCCGATCAAGCACCAGGCACTTGTTGGTGTTTTGTAGTATCCCCACACCGTGCAATTATGTGCTCACAAAGAGATCAATCTCGCTCCCACACATTGTTTCGAACCGTTCCTATCCACCCCCGCCCTTAATCTGATAAACGTACTGCGTGTACCTCAGCCGCCAAGAAATTTAATTCTTCTCCCACGCACGCTTGGCCTCAGTTCTCACTGTTCCATATTTTACTTTTATAGTAAGAAAACGTGGCTGCGATAGGACGATTCTTGACACGTGGCCAAGTATTTTGGATTAGTCTCCATGCAGTTCAGTAGTGAGCTATTATATCCTGGCACGAGCTGTGTAAAAACGGCCATTTGAAAAGTTGGGCAACTGAACGAAAGACTGTTCGAAAAATTGTTTCTGTTTTCGTTTCTGCCCAGCTTCCCCACATTAAATTCCTGGTCTGCACGCTGTTCAGTACTTTCACTCCCTAATTGCGGCATACTTTGAAGAAGTAAGATTTCCCTTGGCGCGCGATACTCAGGTGACCTCCAGACCTAAACATCCGCGTATCGAACATTGTTGAAAGATTGCCAATTGCGGGTACCGCGTCTGCTTACCCCAACCCCCTGTTGGGTGGAAACCCAATGGCGGATCTAGAAGACCCCCCTAAAATTCTCCCAGATTCCATTTGGCAGTTCGGGGGTGCGAAAGTCCGACTGGCCAAATCCCGGCTAATACGTGCGCGCACCCGGAGGGGGGGGGGGCTCGCGGGGCTTCTTAGAGAAACAAAAAGTCCGAGGAAACGAGGCAAAACAAAAGTCAGCACACACAATAGTTCATACTCAAATGTGAGTCGGGTGACATGCAAATCACATTCAGCCTATTCAGCCTACAAACAGCCATGAACATACACGTGTCCATAAGGCTCCCGGAGCTACATGTAACAAATCTGAAGTATCTTACACAGTATATATTTCAACAGACAATACATTATTCACTTCGACGTACTGATTTTGATGGCTAGCGAGTAGGTTCGGGGATGTTATTTTTCAGAACAAGTAACAGTACATATGATTGTCATTGATACCAAATATTTACTTAAGCATAATTAGCAAACAGCATCATCATTGGATAAAAGCATATGCTGGTCAATAATTATCTTTTAATTGATCTTATATAGTTTCAATCACCAAGACGGATGTGGAAACAAAGCATAATCGCTCAGCTTAAACTACGGTGGCAGAACATAAAAACCTAGTGTCAGCACCTCTAAACTCCATGGTCGAACCAAAAAACCCATGACTCAAAGGCAGAAGCAAAAAACTGAACTCTTCGGCTGCAAGCATAACACTGCGAGCCCACCGATTTTCGATGTCCTGAGTAAAACTCTCCAATCTGGCGTCATTATGACAACGCAAGTTGCATGTATCTGAGTGGCGCGCGCCTGGTCTATGTGATATCTATGATGGACACATTATGCCGTCATCTCCGTCCGTCCGGGCGGCGTCCGTTCGTCGTCCGGCGACCGCTGCTCTATCTCCTAAACCGATTGACGTGTGTTCATGAAACTTTGCACATGTATTGCTTTTATGAATGGGACGGCATGAGCGAACTTTCGGAAGGATTAGATCACTGGTGTGCCCCCCTAATGGCAATTTTAGTGTTTTACGTTTACCTCCGTATCTTCAAAGTTCCATAACCTATTTTCACAAAATTTGGTGTATAGGCATCTTTTAGTGTGGCGACGGTAACCCTCCTGTTTTCAGATGGATTTTACGTAGTTTGCGCCACTTAGTGTCTATTTCTACTGCTTTCGAGTCTGTTTTAGCGTCCACCTCTCTATATAACCAAACCGCTCTAAGTATGATTGTGAAAATTAGTGTGTATGTTCATACTATGAAGACGACGGTTGACGATGATTTTCCGACGACTTTGATTACTGTGGCGCCTTCTAGTGGCAGTTTTGTTTTTTTTTGCGCCTATGGCTATAACTCCTAAACCGTTTATAGGATCTTTACTAAATTTAGTAAGTGCATTTACTTGTATATTATGATAACAATGGATGACTACGACTTTTGGACAGATCTGACTACTGGTGTGACACCTAGTGGCAATTTTATTTTTTTTTACGTTTACCTCTGTGTCTTCAACGGTCCTCAATGTATTTTCATAAAATTTGGTGCACAGGCTTCTGTTAGTGTGGTGACGCTATCTTCTGGATTTCAGATAGATTCGACCTAGTTTGCGCCACCTAGTGGCCATGTCTACTGGCTTTGAGTCTGTTTTTGGCGTCAACCCCTCTATCAACCGAACCGTTTTCAGAATAATTGTGAAAATTGGCATGTATGTTTTTACTATGAAGTGCACGGCTGACGATGATTTTCCGACGACTTTGACTACCGTGTCGCCCTTAGTGGCAGTTTTTGCGCCCATGGCTGTATCTCTTAAACCGTGTGTAGGATCTTTACTGGATTGAACAAGTGTGTTTATATGTTGACAACGGACGACGATGACTCCCAGACGGGTCTTACTACTGGTGTGCCCCCCAGTGGCAATTTTAGTTTTTTACCTTTACCAGTCTGTACCTTCAAAGGCCTTCAACAAATTTTCATAAAATTTTGAATATTGGCATCTATTGGTGAGATGACGCTATCGTCTGGTTTTTGGATTGAATCGTGGTACTTTGCGTCAACTAATGGCCACTTTTACTGTTTTCAAATCCTGTTTTTGACGTGCTCCCCCCAATCAATCAAATTATTCTAGGGGTGGTTTTGAAATATGACTTTTATCTTTTCAGTGTAAAGAAGACGTTTGATGATGGCGACTGACTACTGTGGCGCCTCTTAGTGGTAGTTTTGTTTTGTTTTTCGCCCATAGCTGTATCTCCAAAACCAATTGCAGGATCTTTATTAAATTCACTAAGCGAATTTATATGAATGTAACAGATGACGACTTTCAGATTGATGAAACGGACGCTGTGCCCAAAAGTGGTAATTTCATTTTGTTCTGTTTTCTTTTGTTTCTCTTAAGTTCTTTGACAGATTTTATGAAATATGTTCCCATTTTTGGATGGATTGTACGTTTTTGCGTCATCTAGTGGCCATTTTTATGATTCAAATAAAGAACCCTTAAAGCACACCATTTATTTTGCATTCGTGGGCGCATTTCAAGACTTCCCCTAGCTCTTCTAGCATTTTACGATTTTAGGCCTCTCTTAAAATGTAACAAGTTGTTACATTTTATGAAATTGTTACANCCAAATATTTACTTAAGCATAATTAGCAAACAGCATCATCATTGGATAAAAGCATATGCTGGTCAATAATTATCTTTTAATTGATCTTATATAGTTTCAATCACCAAGACGGATGTGGAAACAAAGCATAATCGCTCAGCTTAAACTACGGTGGCAGAACATAAAAACCTAGTGTCAGCACCTCTAAACTCCATGGTCGAACCAAAAAACCCATGACTCAAAGGCAGAAGCAAAAAACTGAACTCTTCGGCTGCAAGCATAACACTGCGAGCCCACCGATTTTCGATGTCCTGAGTAAAACTCTCCAATCTGGCGTCATTATGACAACGCAAGTTGCATGTATCTGAGTGGCGCGCGCCTGGTCTATGTGATATCTATGATGGACACATTATGCCGTCATCTCCGTCCGTCCGGGCGGCGTCCGTTCGTCGTCCGGCGACCGCTGCTCTATCTCCTAAACCGATTGACGTGTGTTCATGAAACTTTGCACATGTATTGCTTTTATGAATGGGACGGCATGAGCGAACTTTCGGAAGGATTAGATCACTGGTGTGCCCCCCTAATGGCAATTTTAGTGTTTTACGTTTACCTCCGTATCTTCAAAGTTCCATAACCTATTTTCACAAAATTTGGTGTATAGGCATCTTTTAGTGTGGCGACGGTAACCCTCCTGTTTTCAGATGGATTTTACGTAGTTTGCGCCACTTAGTGTCTATTTCTACTGCTTTCGAGTCTGTTTTAGCGTCCACCTCTCTATATAACCAAACCGCTCTAAGTATGATTGTGAAAATTAGTGTGTATGTTCATACTATGAAGACGACGGTTGACGATGATTTTCCGACGACTTTGATTACTGTGGCGCCTTCTAGTGGCAGTTTTGTTTTTTTTTGCGCCTATGGCTATAACTCCTAAACCGTTTATAGGATCTTTACTAAATTTAGTAAGTGCATTTACTTGTATATTATGATAACAATGGATGACTACGACTTTTGGACAGATCTGACTACTGGTGTGACACCTAGTGGCAATTTTATTATTTTTACGCTTACCTCTGTGTCTTCAACGGTCCTCAATGTATTTTCATAAAATTTGGTGCACAGGCTTCTGTTAGTTTGGTGACGCTATCTTCTGGATTTCAGATAGATTCGACCTAGTTTGCGCCACCTAGTGGCCATGTCTACTGGCTTTGAGTCTGTTTTTGGCGTCAACCCCTCTATCAACCGAACCGTTTTCAGAATAATTGTGAAAATTGGCATGTATGTTTTTACTATGAAGTGCACGGCTGACGATGATTTTCCGACGACTTTGACTACCGTGTCGCCCTTAGTGACAGTTTTTGTGCCCATGGCTGTATCTCTTAAACCGTGTGTAGGATCTTTACTGAATTGAACAAGTGTGTTTATATGTTGACAACGGACGACGATGACTCCCAGACGGGTCTTACTACTGGTGTGCCCCTCAGTGGCAATTTTAGTTGTTTACCTTTACCAGTCTGTATCTTCAAAGGCCTTCAACAAATTTTCATAAAATTTTGAATATTGGCATCTATTGGTGAGATGACGCTATCGTCTGGTTTTTAGATTGAATCGTGGTACTTTGCGTCAACTAATGACCACTTTTACTGTTTTCAAATCCTGTTTTTGACGTGCACCCCCCAATCAATCAAATTATTCTAGGGGTGGTTTTGAAATTTGGCTTTTATGTTTTCAGTGTAAAGAAGACGTTTGATGATGGCGACTGACTACTGTGGCGCCTCTTAGTGGTAGTTTTGTTTTGTTTTTCGCCATTAGCTGTATCTCCAAAACCAATTGCAGGATCTTTATTAAATTCACTAAGCGAATTTATATGAATGTAACGGATGACGACTTTCAGATTGATCAAACGGACGCTGTGCCCAAAAGTGGTAATTTCATTTTGTTCTGTTTTCTTTTGTTTCTCTTAAGTTCTTTGACAGATTTTATGAAATATGTTCCCATTTTTGGATGGATTGTACGTTTTTGCGTCATCCATTGGCCATTTTTATGATTCAAATAAAGAACCCTTAAAGCACACCATTTATTTTGCATTCGTGGGCGCATTTCAAGACTTCCCGTAGCTCTTCTAGCATTTTACGATTTTAGGCCTCTCTTAAAATGTAACAAGTTGTTACATTTTATGAAATTGTTACAATTTACGTCGAATGCACATGCGAGAAATGTACCATTATTACATCATATTTCATGAGTCTGTAAGGTATTTGTCACACGGAGTAAAATCGTTAACACGTTTAACGCCTTCTTTCTCGGATTGTGTGAATGAAATTCTATCAAATGTGCCAGGTCGACTTTATAAATGTGTCCTTATGTAATATTCATTGTTTTTCAACATGAATAGTTTTATGGTATATTCAAAAATGTGCAGCGCACAGTTTCAACTCCACACGAAAGGAGTTTACAGGGTCGGGTAAAAAAAAATTTATCGTTAAAGCGTTCTTGCAAAATTGAGTTGGCCCTCATAAACCAATTGTGTATTCGACATTACAGTAAACACACATCCATTGGTAAGAACCACATTGACATTTTATTTGGCTAATATTGATCATACGTCTTCGGGAACAAACGACAACAACAGCATTGTTCATGGGGAGTTCAATTCCGGAAGCCAATTTGATAGGAAAACACCAGTTTTAGTCCACGATAATTTGGCTCATTTCGGCAGTGGAGTCATTGCTAATGCAGTGATTTTCCAGCCTCACACAAAAGGAGCAAAACCAAAGTTTCTGATGCCGGTGGGTGTTGTCTTCCACCTTAGTTACGAATGACAAATTCTTAAAGACATTGTGGCGAAAGGAAATGAAAGCACGCATTTGTTTGCCGGCAGGTTGACAGATTTTGCAAAAGCAAGAGCAATAAATGCCTTTGAGAAGGGCCTGCCATAACCTTTAAAAAGTGGCGGCATAGTAACGAAAGAAACACCAATGCTAACAAAACAACAGGTGAGGTCAAACCGTGACGTGTATACTTAAAAATGGGATGCCTAACTGGGGAAATAGGAAATATTTTGCACTCTGAAGGGATATGATCATTTTGCTCAAACCTGATCTCGGTCGATAGTTCAAAGGGGTAATAGTCCAAAAAGCTGACTGTCGGCCTTTCGAACTCTAAAAACATGCACTTTCTCTTTGTATTATCTTTTAAGATAAAATGTGGAATAAAATTGCTATTTGGTCAATGGTCGTTAGTTTGAAGTACATATAAATAAGGACAAAGATTGGACATTCTATTACTGATGGACGGTATGTGACGTTTCTCATGAGGCGCCACTCGCATCTAAGGCAGTTTGGTGAATTAATCCTATTGATGCATTACATTAAATTCTCATACTTAACATCTCTGACTTCGACGTTGGTGGTTTTTGTTCCATGCTATCCACTTTCAATGAGACCTTGCTCTAAATCACTGTGCTTTTTTAAGAAGTTTGGCACCCATTCCACATAAAATCATTGCTTGCTTCGATGTTCATTACCAGCTATTCTAATGAACTCGAGTGAGCAAGCACTGTTAACAATGTATGGATCAAAGTCTAGTAAAGAGGAAGGGTAGATGCAGTATAGCCAGTCAACGGCCACGCAAACTTTGTACATAAATAATGACAAACTACATGTTTCTCTAAAGTAGAAAAATAATAAATCAATTACTAGACTTACGGTTATATAGAGATGGCTACGTTACGTCCTCCTCTCGAGGACTTCATCAGGCCACTGAGGTGTCATGTGACTCGTCATGTGATCCACAGCACAGTTTTGCGCAGGATACCCTTTAGTGCCCTATCCCGCGTCCTTGGCGACAGAAACCCCAGACCCCCCTGTCTGTTTAGGGTAGGGTTCTCCACTCTTTCATAAATAGCTTCCTTGACACCTCTCCTGAAACAATTTTCCTCATAATCCACAATCGTTACATCTTCCAGGGAGAAAGAGTGGTCTGTGGCGGCTATAAGACTAAAAATGCAGAATCATAGCAGTCCCCATAACTGGGCCTACGATGATGTTGATTGATACGACTTTTCAGGGCTAATTTGGTTTCCCCAATGTATGCTTTACCACATCCTGGTTCTGAGCATGAAATGCCATGCACCACATTTGCTTTGTTTTTTCTTTCGTGGTCTTATCTTTCACTCCTTATGGTGAGTATCCCGCGAAAATATTTATCGTGTTTCTCTAAAGTAGACAAACCATTATGGCCCAAATGCATCTTCAAATGGATTAAAAAGTTTACAGGGGCACAGTTTCAAACATTTAATTCCACGATGGTCATACGTTGGTGATCTCCACTTGAAAATCTTACGTCTTTGATCCCTGATATTAGTCTAGTATTGCGACACCTGTTGACAAAAGCGGAGTATATTTAATTCAATCCTTCCGCTATTGGGATGGCCATTGGCTTGCTTCTCTCTCAGCCTTACATGTAAGTGCGTTAAGCGTGGTTTGTGCTCCAAAGATGCACTAAAATGGTCGTTCCTTACAAACTAGATGCGACAAAACGAACCGGGTTTCTAATGTGGTCTGGCCAGTCAGCTAATTTTTGCAAACATCAGTGCCGACTGCATATCCTGCTAAATTGCAAAGTACAACAACCGTTTTTCTCAGTCAAAACTATGGATACGTGGCGGCACGTTTCCATTAAAACAAAACTGTTTACTCGATTTTCAATGAATATTTGTTCACACTATCAATTTTGCACAGTGTTTGGACAAACAAATACATTACTACAACCAAAAACAAACAGGAACAGGTTTTGGCGACGCTCTTCTCAACAGGTGTCACTACCAGGAGCACATGAGGGATGCGCATTTGGGGGTGGCGTAGGCCTTAGCAAGTTTGGTTTTGAACAAATACATACATGTACATGTGTACAAGTTGACTTTAAACATTTGCAATATTATCAAGGACTATATGATAGTTTAAGATGTTAACAAATTAATGTTACGCATTATGAATAGTAACCACACTTGTTCTAAGCTCGAGAGCAGGGTTATTATCATGGTGTTTACACAACCTAACTAATAAAAGTTTACATATACTTACAACAGAGTGTTCAGTTTCAGTTTTCTGGTTTGATTCTTGAAGAATAATAATATAAATGAAGTATTAGTGCTGCATCGTTCATAGAGTTCTAAATTTTAGTGGCTAGATATTTGAAAACTCAATGTGGTCGTGTTTACTGATTGTATATAAAGGACTGGAGTTCCAAGAAGCTTGTACGGTTATTAAGTGGTATAGTGTAGTACAACTCTGCTCCATGCTAGTTGGCTGGGGAGATCGAATAAGTTACGATAGTCTTCTCCAACTTGCACTCTAGAATTAGGTTGAATGTCATATTGACACTGCATTACTCCTTATCATGTACATGCAGGACCCAGTTGTCATTATGTCACTCTTCTATTTGCTATGCACCGGATATCAGCACACAGTTTGTCAATATTTTTCAACCTGTCACTCACAAATGCTCCCAGGTACAGCCGTAGCCTGCTTTAGCGCCATTTTGCAATCGACCATCACACATCCTGGCTTTCCTAAGTGACTGTGAGAGGACTTGGTACAGGCTGTTACATTATAGATGGTTACAGTAGACCCTAGATAAACTAGGAACAGCATACTCATAGTTTATTCCAAAACGCGGACTCAGACAGGAAGAAGAGGGAGAGAGCACTCTAGTACAGGAAACATGGCTTAAACCCAGAATATAACATGGAAGTCCACAGATACTGGTAGAGTCCAAAGAGGATAGTCTGATACTATGACACCAGTCTCCGAACATACGCTCACTGCCACATTGCGCCACTTATCTTTCGTAATGCTGGTTAAGATTTAATTTTACGTCCACCGCACAGTAGGGCTTGACTTTCGCCAATCAATTATTATGCAATTCATGCAGTGAGTCCATGCCTTTGCTTGTGAATGTTATGTCAGTAACGTAATCGTGTTACGTAATCGTGTTTCTTATTGTACTTAGTCGGCTGATTTTTCCATTTATTTGTTGCCCGACACAAAGTGAAAGTCCTATTACTTGTTGGAAGAGTGATGCAGACAGGCAACACCTATTGCCGATGTGTTGTGGCGAACTTCTGGTGTGAGTGGACTGTTGGAGATGTTCTGGCATTTTGAGGTTGTTGTGGGGAGTTTGTTGGGTGTTTGTGTTGATTTTGAGGGAATTGTGAAGTTTCTACGGTGTCGTGGTGGTTATGGGTGGTTGGGGCACCTCTACCCTTTCCATACAAATGAGCAATTATCACAGCAACGCCTTGGTAAAAAACGACTTTACTGTATCAAAATTGGTCACTGCCAGACAATTCCAGTGGTGGGGAGTATCAGCTCAGCTCGCGTATTTGGGTGTGTTTGGCTGAGCTAACCCACCACTAGATTTGTCTGGCAGTGTTCATTCGTGATACCTGGTCTCAGGTTGAATATTTTGTAACTGGTTTCATACGGTTACCTCTTGGATTGATATAGCGCATTTTTTACCTTGTTTATAACCGTCCGGCTGATACCCCACCACTGACATTGTCTGGCAGTGACAAACTTTGACACAATGAATTACATTATAGGTATCCAAGGCAGTTTAGAGTGGTTACCAGAAAAGTTGATTTAGCTCAACTTTTAAGGGGCATCCTCTTGGCTTTTCTTACCACACCCACCAAAGCGAACCTGCTAGTCCTTTCCGGCAAGCATGAGGATATACCAATAGACAACTGTGGTACCATAGAAAATTGGTAACCTTTTCATGCCCCAAAATTCTCTGAGATCCCGGTCTTCATTTCAAACCGCTGATTATCAGACAATATTTCAGTTGCTTCATTGGTTGTCAGACTATTGCCACGTGGTGTGCCGATGCATATTTGTCTCGCCGCATGGTCAAATAAAATAACCTAGTTTTATGTGTCCTTCTTACGTGAATTCAAATCTGCTTTGTAGCACCATTAATTTGAAAGTTGTAGCGGTATTTGAACCTGGATTATGGACAATGTTAACAAGACGTGGAAGTTTTCTTCATATTCAATCATTGTCTCCTGTGATTATAGTAAACATGAGGACGATACTTACTGGGAGACATTTAATGTGTTGAGCATAATGTTTTAGACCTGCAGATCAGCCCACAAGACTATCATTCCCGACATTGTGAAATCGGAAAAAATACCATAAATTGGAGTTGACCGGGGACTGTAACTTTCTCCCGTTTACGAACAGGTTTAATTCTTGTTTCACAACGACGGGAACAACTGTCATGTGATGAAGGGCCTGTGGTGCAGGCCTGAAATGTAATGTCCAACTGACTAATTGTCTCCTAGTAAGCTACGTACCTCGCTTTTAGCGAATTTCAGTTGTCACAAACACACTTCCCACCATGCACCTTTGAAATTCTTAATTCAAAAATGTAAATACAAAATGTATCCAATTTATGGAAGTCATTAGTTCCTTTCTAACAAAGCCATGCCGAAACAGAGTAGTTCACGAGGATGTCGATGATTCGTCATCTTTTTCCTCGAAAGTGACATTTGGAGCATAGTAATTTTAATTCATTTTCAGTGTGTCGTTGAACGAGGCATATCGGTACAGTGGCTCTAAAATAAATCTGTGCCAAATCCATACGATAAGGTCCTTTTTGACGGCTTTGTATTTTAGATAAAGAAGTGACGAATGAAAGGCATGTTGTTGAGGGATGTTACAAGCTAAAGTCGTCAGAGGTGTTTTCGTCTCCTGAACATATTGATCTTGACATAAGGAGCCTTGATCAAGACCTCTGCAAGCAACGCTGTGGCAAAAGAGGAAGGAAGATGTCTATGACAAAGAAAGGGGCAGGGTGCATTTGTGGTGACGATGTAAATATAGTTAACCTATATCTAGTGGATTATAACCAATGTGATTGGTCGTGTCCCGGGAATGCTTCTCAAAAATGCGGTGGAAAAAAGCTCGTGTACATGATGGCCTCGACAAAAGGCGGGCGGTGAGACTCAATAAAAATGTACAACAGTCATGGAAGGTACTATAGAATATAATTTCCGTGTTTCAACTTCCTAATATTTCATGTTACATGATTTTACGTTCTTTGTAGTTCCGAGTGGCATTATTAATTCGATACCCCGTTGTGATTGATAATTGATAGCAATTCCACTTTGATTTTTATTACACTAGTTGTTGTTGCTTTTGAGGGTTTCCAACAAAACGCTTATTACCAGAAAACGCCCACAGGCGCTTTTTCGGACATTCAATGTAAATTTAATTTTGACCCCGGGTATGTCGACTCGTATACCTTAGGCGAAATAATATATTCTGTAACTAGACTTCTCGTAAAGAATTAGAGCAGGATATGACTGTGCATCGCCAAGTGTGACTCTCCTTAGAGGTTTATGAGTTGTCTATTTAAGCTATAATGAACAAAAAGTTAAAAATTTGCTATATTTCAAGGCTGTCTTTAAATATTTTAATGTTTCAAACGACCAGGTTGTGAATCATTTATTAAATCTCAATTGAAAACTGGATTTCAATTTCAACAACGTTAAAGTCTAAGTGTAAAGTCAATGGTTTCTGAACTGTAATGAAAATATTAAATTTTGGAGAATAGGTGACAATTTACTGTAGTTTTCAAATTAAAATTAAATGCGACACAATTTGCACGCACAAAAACGCGACTACTCGATTGCCTGACAGTAAAAACTGGATTCTAATCAGAGCCTCATAAATAAGATTTCCGAGTTCAAACCACTGAGCAACGCTGGCTCCCCTAGAAACTAGGTCGCATCTTCTCGCATAGAGATCGGTAGATGGTGAATCCATTGTTTAGTTTGTTTTCTTTGTTTAAATAAAGGCAACGGCAAGCAACCTGTATTGTTATATCCATGCGACCTGTAGTGTTATATTAAAAACACAAAGGAACATAACTATACCGTCCCATATGTGATAACCATGTGACACGCTTACGCCCGTCGCATATGCATGTACATGTACGCATCAAGTTAAACAATACAATGTACTTTGAGAGCTCCATACGTCGTC
>NMRA01000700.1:15636-72187 GCA_002633005.1 Phoronis australis | reverse complement strand
ATCAGATGTAAATCATCAGATTTCAAGACATTTTTTCGAGGAGCTGTACATGTAAAAGTACAGAGGGTATAAACGACCTCAAATTGCCAATGGAGGGCACATATGAAGTCCGACTCACACTGACGTCTTAAATATCCGTTGTTACACTCACAGGAAAATATTCAGAAAATTCCCATACTCATGTATGAATATAATCGTTCATCCACATCCTGTAACAATAATGTATTACCTACCAAGCACGACGTGTTCACTATTGATTATGCCCAAATCTAAAGTCTCCCTCCTAAAAGCATTTCCTACTGTACATGTCACCTACGTTGACGCACGAGTACTATCATATTACTCTACATTCTGCAACTACACTGGCCAAGATTTTTCAATAATACCCCGATACTGGCAATGAACCTTACATCCGCCTTTTGCTAGACAATTTGTAACGTTGGAAGATTTTTATTTCATTAGAAGCGTTGTGTTGTTTTTGGCTTTCAAATTTGCCGAATCTACTTTCTTAACTACTAACGAAAATGAAAACCCAACTGAGGTTACAGCCAGACTCGTTCGTGCTGCAAGTCAGCGCTTTTTCTTCAGTTAGAGTCGAGCTTGTGTAGCTTGTAATCTGTCGTGTGTTGAGGGTGGTTGTGGGTCGTGCGTCGAAAGCGTAGTCGGTCGAAGGGGTCTCGGGTCCAGAGGGGTCGTGGGTCGAAGAGGTTGTGGGCCGATGGGGGTCGTGCGTTAAGAGTGTCATGGGTCTGGGGCTCGTGAGACGTGAAGTCGAGATGTTACAACAATCCAAAACTCTGCACTCTCTATACAAAAGATCACTCAAGGATTCCCAAGGGCAGCGATCGTCTTCGTCCAGGAGGTTGCGTGCATGTTACAGCAAATAATCGAAGCCGATTTCATTTAGTTACCACTTTTTATATCTTAATACCAGCAATTGAATTTCCAGAACAAATTCTGCAGTGGTGAGTGAGTGCGTTGAGTTTAGAAATTCCGATTCCAAATTCCGGTTAATGATTGATTTAAAGAGTAGAAATACACTAGTTAGGTGCAAGAGCGGTGAAACTGGTGACAGTGCAGGTCTTTCGAGAGATCTCGCGGTCCATTTCCAATTCCGGAAATTAGTTGTGCTGAAAATAATGTTCTATTGACAAGTAAAACGATAAACTCTAAAATGCGTCCAACTGAATCAACATTGGCTCGCAGAAGCCGAAATAATATATAATATTATAATACATAAATAAATTACTTTTTGGTTTACAATTTTCATATATTTTTGAAGAAATTAATTATTGAATTATCTGAAAGTAGCTAAGTATACACCGAGTTGACAACGTGTTAAGATCATGCTCAATTTCGCCCACAGGCAAGTTGCAAGTGTATTCCCTATAACAATCGATATAATACAACTTGCGTTTTATTATTGACAAACAATTGCAGAAAATATCTTTAACGTACTTGAAGATGCTTAACTCTAAGTTTGAGGCTACTGACAACGGTCTCAGAAAAGTTCAAAAAAAATGTACGGACTACCTTTTCGATACCGCGGCTGGCTGTTTTAAACTTTGGGATTCGGGATTTTGGGCTGGTTAGCTGTTTTGAAGATTCAAGTAATTGTTTTCGACTCCGGAATATCTGTTTTCCACCGAGATTCCTGATTCGATGGATCACCCTGAACTTTAAGTTAAAGAATATATCATAAGTCACCGTTACTTCAACAATCTATTCGAACAGCTCAGCGAGCGAAGACGACATGTTTTCACATAGCTATTTCATCAGTCTACCTACATTGTAAGCTTCCAGCGTCCACATGCGATATATTTGTGTTGCAATACTGCTTGACTAAAGAATAAACAACACCAAGCCAATGGTTCATTTTTGCACAATCACAATAGGTCATAACCATAGCTGTGGGTCATTGAGCTCTGAAGCGCTATTCAAGAACTCAGAGGGTAACCAATGGTAGGCGATAACTGGAAATTCCTAGCCACGTCACTAGCACAACTTTATTTGGTAAAACAGATTCTCCAGGCACGGTTAAACAAGTCGACACATGTCGACACTTAATGTCTTACTGTCATCTGATGATGTCTAACGAATAGACGAAACGTCGAATCAATATGAACTGCTTCATCCTTGTGACGATTGTCTGTGTTTTGATGTTTCATAAGTTAATGACTGAATATCATGCATGCCAAAAGAATTCACCATGGAATGCGGCTTGACCGATTATTTTAGAAAATTGTTGACTCCACCTGATCCAAAATAGAAGCACCAGTTGCATTGTGAAATCGTCCCTCAGCCCAAAAGAGTTTAAGCTCATCGGAATAATGATAGAATGACTACTCAGTATACTCATGCGTCTTTTCTGCGCGCATGACAAATATGCTGAAAAAACTGCCACATGATTGCAATTTGTTGCCACTACAGGGCTCATTGCATTTCTCCATGCTATCCATTCCATATTCGAAGAAATTATTTCCACACCAACATTGGTTTCCATTACGAACGGCTGCAAACGTTTTGTCAAAAGTTCCACATAACTGACGGCAAAAAGCTCTCGTATTTTGATTCCCTTGATATTTCATTTTGGCATCGTTGTAACTCAACAATTTCTCTCTCCAGCACCTGTTAATTACACCTGCCTTTCCTGTATAGAGAAAAAGCATGTACGTAGTGAATTTGACGATATCTTGCACCCATTAGCATTCTCACTAATGTCACTATCAACAGTAAAATTCATTAGTAGGTGCAAAAACAAGTGACGGGTCTTATAAAACATGGACGGTGCCGCACTCAAATAAGTGTGTGCACGTGACCCTTGTAGAGCAAGTGTTATAATGACATGCCATTTTTTGGGAAAGGAGGGTCGGTGGCTCTAATGTGTTACCAGAAAGTGCACTATTTCCTTTGTTTATGGGCACTGGCCTACAACCTGGAAGTCAAGTTTACTTAGTGTAAATCCGTCGTCATTTGGTGTAAAAGGAGTCTATCTTATACCCAAAGGACGCTTTACTGAAATATCAAAGGACTGCAACGGAAAAGAACTCATCAGACTTGGTTTTTAAAAAGCAAATTTACTCACCAAAACTGAAACCTGAATCCATCCGATTACTTCCTCCACAGAAGGAGCCTTTGTTTCCAGGACAGTTTTTCTCCATGCACTCATTGCTATCCACTTTTTCGTGTTCCACATAGTCATTTCCACACCAACACGTGTCCCCGCTAACTGCAGCAATGTCAAACAACCTCCTCTTGCAGAGTTTCATGCAGAATTCCTTGGAGTTTCTGTGTCCTTCATAAATTCGATAAAGATTATCCGATGCATTTTTGTTGTCAGCGAAGCATCGAACTTCTATCTCCGGTTTAGATTTGTGATCCTTCTGTATGTTGAAGTCGGGATCAAACTTAAATCCTTAGAAAGAAGAAAAGAGATTACTTGTAAGTCAGGTGCACCTACACTGTATGCATGAGTAGTATAAAACTTGCTCTGGAAATTTACAATCTTTTGTAGAATTGGTTAAACGCACGGCACTTTTCATTGTTCACAGTCTTTATTTCGTTACGTTTGTACTTTCGCAACAAAACTCTACTCTCAACTGGACATAAAATAACGGAGCTAGCGACATAATTAATAGACACAAGATATTTCGAACCATAATTGTTTCATTCTCAAGTGAAGATAAAATGACGTAGAAATGCCACTACAGAACATAAGCTGATGACACACACAGTGGGATACGGTGGGTGTGAAATACTGCAAAGAATGACTAATGAAGGGGCTAACAAGAAAGTCACGCAAACAAGTGTAACGTAGGCGCGACAAAACATTTGTGTCATAAAGAGCGAAATAACATGTAGGAGAGAAAATTGGTTCCACACGACAATTTTAGAAAGATAATTAAATCTCACTTAATCAAACCCACATTTTTTAAGTATTTAGTCACATAACTGCTAGTACATGAGATGATTCCAGTAACTTATCTACAGACTGATACCATGAAAACCACGATGGCGGATCTTTTCCAGTAGTTGGAAATTGGAGGGTTCGGTCAAATAGGTCTTAGGTCATGTTCATGCAACGGACTCCAGATTAAGGACCTTGGTATAATTTAATAATCTCTGTTAAAACTAATTAAATCAGTTTTGTGGCCACAATAAGCCCGACGATCGCCGCGATCGTGCGGCGATCATCCGGTTTATGCTAAAACTGTTCAGCGAATAAATGATTTCATTTTATTGTAATGAACGTATCCGTAGTGAGACGTACTTGCGGGAGTTATTTCTCCTGTGGCCCCCGTGTCTATGTGGGTAGCTGCTTATTTACGGATTTTTCATAACCTTTACATGAACCTGTTTCCTAATTGCGTGTTAATACATGGGCTCTAGTCCATACTTTTTTCAGTGCAGCACCGCCAATGGTCGTGCACCACAGGGGGCTGGGGGGCTTCAGCCCCACTTTTTTCGGTGCTGCGCTGCTAATACATGTACCATTACTAGGTATTAGCTGTAAAACTAAACGGTTTGGTATACTGGTACATTAGGCGGGAATGGGAGCTTGAAAACAGCAATATACTTAGACGTGCTGCTAACAAGATCACTGAACTTTGATCAGAGTTCATGTGTTATCCGACTGCAGTGCAACACGCACTACATTTAACGACTAACCGTACCTACCGTGAATTCTCAAAAAACTGGTCACAAAGCAGATGGCTCCTGAAAAAATATTAAGCATTACTTCAACTTAGGAACACGCGGCATATATAGTTGATACGGCGTACGCTCTATAGGGGGAGGACCTAAATATAACGGAAGATTAAGAGTATTTTTAGAAGCAAGCAATTGACATTACAATTTTCCTAACACAATCACAGATTATTTTATATCGGGGTTGCTAAACAGAAAACCAAGTTAGTGGGGATGTTCTTATATTTTCAAAATTGCGTTAATAGTTATTGAGTAAAAAGCATTTAAAGTTGATTTTTGGGAGTAATGTATCTTCAGAGTAGTGAGTCTTCTGAGCAGTGTTTTTTCGGAGTAGAATGCCTTTGGAAAAGTGACATGTCCTCATTTTAAGGATATATTTTAGTTTCATGAATGTGTTGCATGTACCCAAGGATATGTAACTGCATGTTACCACTTAAAGAATCTGTTGTTAAGACCTCAACTCAAGTGGCCATCTACTACTTAAGGGGGTTACTAGCAACACCGTATTGGCTACCAGGGATAGGTAGATGAAACAAGCGGAAGCCCTGCACTGACAAAAGTTGGAGAAAATGAGATCCGACCAGCTTGAAGCCCTTTCTGCAATAATAAACGGGCATGACTGCGAAGGAATACCTATTAAATTACGGTGCTCTCGAGCAAAATCGTGCATTTTAATTGAACACAGGAAAAATTTAATGGCCCCAAATATATTCCTACTAATGGCTTTTATTCGATATTGCCTGATACATTTGACAACGACGTGTGTGTTTTCTTTTCAGGCATGTTCAATGCACACAAAAAAAATTGTCTAACTACTGTCGTGAAAGTATTGATGTCAAAATTAAACATGATAATGTATTTAGTCATAAAATTACATTGCCCGGCCTATCCAAATCTAGACCCACGAAGACAGTGCCGTTTTAGCGATCATTTATGTAAACACTGGCAGTTCCAAGCTCTCAATTGACAGGCATCATAAGTAGCTTTAAGCTGGTCATTTCTTAAAAACTATTCCGTGCCTTTGAAAGTCAGAAATTTTATTTGTGATAGACTGGTGCAAACCTGCTTGTCTCATTGGACACTAGGCTTGACTTTGATTTGTCCAGTTTAGTGGCCATTTTGTCATATCGTCAAACTGCCCCTCTAAAACCAGGCGCCAGGGGCTATTTCCTAAGTAATTATGAAAACAAAAAACTAATCACACTGTTAACCAAAGTTGCATTGCTTTCGAAAAAATACCCTGTATTTCAACCATTACAGTTTTGACTAGTTACCCCAAGATGGCGCACCAGATATCCTCTGATTGGTCAAGCATTCAACGTTGAAGTTCAAAGCATCAAATAGGTTCTAGTTAATAATGGTTATTCTAATTCTTTTGTTCATAACCATGTTAGGTCTTTCATATCTATGATCGACTCCCGAGTAAACACTGAACCTAGTACTAGGACCACTAAGAACGCGTATTATAAGAACTGTTTGTAGGTCTAACAATTATCTGAGTGACGAACACGTGCTTAAGAAGATTGCTTCTTGTTAGCAAAAGGTCCAGTTTGTCAGAGATTCGAGTCCCCCGTGCTAAAGGCTGGGTGAGGGTAAACCTGGTGATTGATTAAATGTAGTCATTTGTTATCAGAATATAAAGTCACGTCACCTTGTCATGACAAGCAACCCCAGTCGTGGAAGACTACCCACTAGAGGGCTCATGTAATGTTGTTTACCAATTCACATGTCATGTGGATGAATGTCTTGGTCCTCTTTCTCGTGAACAGCGTTACATTGGACACACGGTGTGTTCTCTCTAGCGACGGATGTCCATGCACTCGCAGGGCAGGTCCATTCAAGATCACTTTGTACACCAACATGGCCGAAAAATAAGTACGCGGGAAATAGTAGGCAATACCATCAGGTGCTATGTTCAAAATGACATGTTTCGGCTAAAGATTTTGGAACCGCTATTGATTAGTCATGACAAACCTGCATTGAATGAACAGCTCACAGGTGTGTATCGCACGCCGGCTCTGTTTTGATAGAGTTGCCGTTCTGCATATTTTCTTTCACTAATTGCCTGATGAAGTGACATGAAGTCACGGCATATAGCTACTATTTTTGCATATTTCTTATGTCCCTTGGTTTGTTACTTCATTCCTGCACACCAGAAGAAATGAGACTGTTTCGAAATTACGAACGTACCAGTATCGTGCTCCTAACAAAAAGTCTAGTCTTCTCTTTAACGAAGCATGCACACGTATATACAAACACAGTACTTACACACATACATACGTACATACATATATATGCATGTATATACATACATACGCATTGGCTAATGCAGTCATTTTCTGCAGCATTTCTGAATCGGCTTTCTCATCCCTTGGTGTTAGCGTAAACCTTGCTTTTCTCAAAGACATCATGAAACTTGGGTTTGAACATCGACTTCATGAGGCTAACATTGACGAAATTAACGGAAACGTCATAAGATTTTGCCTTACTCAAAATGTGGACAATACTGAGAATTACATGTAAGTTTTGTCAAAAACAATGAAAACATTCAATACATATCTAAGACGCACAAGAATCAAAGATAATAACATAGACAATATTGCGCCGACTAAACATAAAGTATTAGAAGTACTCTTTCTGCTCTTTATTACGAATCAAGTCGCATTTTAATAGGTCTTATTTATGATATAGGTGATTAAAATTCCAACATAATATAAAGCACAAGGATGCATTGGTGAGTATAAGTCTCAAGCAAATTACACCATCTGTGTATAAGCCATCAAGCTTTGACACTTAGCAGAAACATGTAAAATCGATCGGAAATGTATCTGATTAGGGAAGAGTGAATTTAATATAATTTTTAAACAATTTGTTACGTCAATTGAAATGATGAGGCGGTACAGCTATTTCCTGTTACGATGACCTTAAGGTGTGCCTATAGTCACTTACGATGCTTCGATTGAGTCATTTGAGAGTCATGATGGTAAACTACATGTACCTGATGTTACGGCAAGTCGTAACTCAAGATGCGTTCAAGTTAGTCATTTTAGATATATTTTTTGTCAATTTGCATGAGTGAAATGTTTGCCGAAAATCAAGGAAACCACGGGGACAGTTTTTGCTGTTGTTATATGATATCAAATGTAGTCATGACACCCGACAGTGCACAACGCTGTTATTTTTTTGTCCAAAGGGAACTTGTGTTTGTTTAAAAGTGGATGAAACGTCCTTCTTTTTTCTTTTGAACCGAACTGGAAAGAGGACCTACTGTATGTCACATGGAAATAATAATACTGCAGGGACCTGACAATTCATCAATTCCGTCGTCAGGAGACGTTTTGATGGTGTAGCGGGTGGTGGAAAAATGAAAAAAAAATGAAAATTTAATCCAAAAGCAGGACTGCTAAAACGTACGCTGTCGCCAACACAAAATTCTTGTATTGTAGTAATTAACAAGTTAAATTTCTAGTTATTATTTTTAAGAGTGTAAGTGAATAAGTACAGTACATGTAATTACATATTAGCAATTAACATGACGGGTGACGAGTAAACTTTTCCCAAAACATATAGTAAGTTATTGAATGGTTGTGACGTTACTAAACGTTTTATGGACGAAATGGTTTTTAGAAAACATATCTGATTCACTTAGGGCGATAAATAATCTATTAACCCCATTACTTTTTTGTGATTTAAATAACACTTGCTGTCAGGCAGAAAAGTCCAGCTCCTTCATGTTGATGTTTTGTAACTAATTAGATGACGTAACGGGTTACCAGGTCAAAACTAATGACAACAAAATAAGTATACATGTATATATAGTCTTCCCTTTCAAAATGGCTAATAAAGTCAGTGCAGAAAGTTTGTCAAGATTTGATGATGTTATTTTAACAGAGGAACCGGGTATACGGACGAAGTGTCGTGGTTTAGTCGCAACGTGTGCCCTTGCAATTTCCGACACACGTGTTCAAATACCTTGTAAACCAAGTTTCAAGTCTCAAGCCAAATAACGAAAATTACAATGCGTAATCAAGTCTCACATGTAAGTGGTTCGAACCCGTGCAAGCCTACTTTCCTCTCCCACAAACAAGTCACTCTACTCCTGGACCACTTCTGTGTCCGAATTGTTTTAGTTCTGGGAGTAAAAGACCCTGTTCCTGGGCATTCTTTAGTGCGTGATCTCGGATAAGCTCTTCGATCCTGATGCCTGTCTGTGTACTTGTTAAGGCTGATGAAATCGACAACGATTTGTTGAAAGGAATTGTTTCTATTGGTCGACACTTATTCGTTTCAATGAGGACAAGAAGCATTGTGCGGGAGTAGGTTGGTCCTTCTGCAAGGAAGCAAACATGTCCTAAAGACAAAAAAGATGTTCTGCGGCAAGTGCTGCGTCAACGCGAGGGGAATAGTTTTCTCAGAGAAGCCATGCATACGCTGGCGAGCTGTAGCCGCGCATTAGCAGGAAAGTGAAGGTGACTGATTTGATTATGTTGCATATAAATATTGAAGTGAAGCATAATTACCAACTGTGAAGATCCGTAAATTCGTCTGGTTCATTTTTGCTTTGCAGCAACGTTATCAAGACAGCTGGAGCACGAGATTGCGAACGTGTTAAAGATAGCAAAACTTTAAATACAACCGTCACACCTGGACGATTGAGAAGAATTGTGAACTCCCGACATACGCAATCAGACCACGCCCACCACAACTTCTGTTGCCCGGTCAGATTGCATCAATGACATGATTTTGTCGATGACTTTCTGGCAGGATATCTCTGAAGCCGTAACCATTATCGCAAACGAACTTCGAGGGAAAAGAAACCAGCTAATGAGCACCGCATTACCACAAACATTTTATAACATCTTCATAGATTGAACAAATCAATTGACTAGCTAATCACAACAAAACCATCTTCATCGCCACAGCATCAATAAGGTGTCCGCTTTCTGGAACTTTTTGATGTTAGCTACGACAAGGGACCGTGTGATGTAAATGTAGATATGCGCTGACTGTGAGTATGGGGTAGGAAGGCGCGTAAACTTGATTGATTGTGATATTACTGTCACTGGCGTGAGTGCAAGCTTGGAAAATGGACAAGGCATATGTCGGAAAGCTGTAATCAAACAATTTGAAGACGAACACGACTTAAGCATATACATATATGGGGGTTGGGGTTTGCTGCTTATTATGCGATGAGTCACTGACCAACAAAAAGTGTGCACGGGAAATAGCTGCAGTCTTGGATTGCAAACTGTACTTCCTTCACCGATAACGACATATACGAGAATTTTTTTTTGTTTTTGATGTGAAACTGACTATACGATAGGAATATTCCCTTGGAATTTGTTGAAGGTGTTTAGTTTTTTGCAGGAGAGAACATGCATGTATAATGTTTCTCCTCATTCACCTATCACAGTTTGGCATGGAATCGATTTTTTTCAATCCCAATTCTTCTTGGAAAAATTGGCCATTTCTCGTGTATTTGATACTAATTCTTAGAGATCCTATGTTACTAGTCTTCGCTGGAAATGCTTGAGTACTTGCTTGGACCGTCTATTTGTCGGTCGTATCTTCTTCAAGCTCTATCTTCGTTTAGTAGAACGCCAATTGACATGTCCATGTACTGACAATAATTCTAAATGAATTAACATTTTTAGGAAAGGGGCATTTTGATACCGAAAATGTCCCCTCATCGAATATCTGAGAGACTCAGTCTTTCGTACACTCAATGAAAACCACTTAATTGTAAATGCTCTCAATTCTTGTAATAATGTCCCTACTAAAGTTACACTAGTATTGAATGGTAGTCCTAAATCTGACCTTGTTCTAAATGAAATCCTCTTAAGCAACGTTATAAAATTTTTACGTATCGCTTATAAATATTGCTTCTTCTGGTTTCCAGGCATATATCTGTACATGTTTTTGTTTTTATATGTTCTGAATAGCATATCTAAATATGTGAATACTTACATTAGATACTACTTACATGTATTCACATCTATTCACTGAAGAGCTGACAAGAAGATTACCATCTGACCGGAATAACGTTTGAAACTTCTTGGTCCTGCAAGACAGCCCCTTTTCTATGTTCGGTCGAGCTTGTGTAGACTGGGTCGAAGGAATCGTGGGTCGAGGGTCTTTTGGGATGTGAAAGTAGTGGGTTGTGGGGGTCGAGGGGGTTTCAGAACAATCCTGCCTGTAAACGATTACATGTAACATGCTCTCGACCTGTTTTCCCTGAAGCCTACTATACATATCTTAATTCTAGATAAGTACATGCAAATAGCAAAATGCTATCAAGAAATTTCTGTTATTTATGCACTTCAGGAAGATTGGTTTGGAAGGGGCGTTAAGAAAGCTGTACATGAACGCATCGAAAGCTCTCTTTCAAAAATTCAGGTAGTTTCAGGTTTAATCTGGCAGTGTTCCGACCCCAATGCTGCGCCATCTGGCTAAAACGCTACCTATTAGTCTGAATACTAACAACGTACTAGCCAAGCTGAAGTACGTGAGAGACGGACACACGTAAGTTTTACAGTATTTCCAGTATTTGTTTCACTGCACCTGCATTGTGCTATCCGTCCTGTTGAAAAGAAAGCCCACTGTATCACAGCTGAGGAACAGGTTTATAAAAGGTGCCGTTAAGTGTACATATAGGCCTTGAAGTCCAAATTGAAGATATGACAACACATCACTAACAGCTACTGCCGATTTTACGTCATCATGCTGTGTAACTCGCTGGAGCCCTGCGTGCTTAGCACAGCCAGCACGCAGGTATCACGCAGAGGCAAGCGCTTTAGCATTGGTCTATGTAACATCGGCAGTCATTGGTTAGCTTTACAACACCGTGAAATAATGGCGGACTGAGAACAATTTTTAGCCTTGTCATGCAAGTGGCGTTGCAGCAACTATTTCCTTTCTGCAGTGATGTTTAATAGCCGCGCGCTTGACGGACATATATGCACAATAAACACATAACTGGCCGATTTAACACTATGGTAAACAAAATTCATCGACAGTAGAAAGATGCATTCCGAAAAGGCGCAATCTCAATTTCTAGGCTTCATATTTCCTGAATATGAGTTTTAAGCACCTATTTGTCTGTACAACAGACCACATTTCAACTTCAGTCCATCAGTCATGGCAGTTTGTTTGCGTAAACCGCTGCCTGTTGAGAATTCGACAAGCCAATCAGCTTAGCTAGGTACATGTATAAACTATCCCTTGTTACCCTATGGTGTAGCCATCACGCCCGTTCAATGCTAATGAATAACATAAACCTCCTGTTATTGTCTGCACCATCTTGTCAACTACACAAACACCACTCAGGTGGGGTACGGGTCGATGACTACGAGAAGCGCTTTCAATGAGAATTAAGTTCAACATTATTACTACTTTAGTTATCGTTTTAGTTAGTAATGCCGGTAGTTGCAACAATTTTGTTGTTGTCCATCGATAACATGTATTAACGGAAAGGTCGGGGCTGTAAACTTTCCGAGGGCGGTATTAATCTGACCCCGAAGCCCTCTTGGTTGCGGGCTTGCAGACAAATGCAACTTGGAAATGTCGTCAACTAACATCATATTTCAATGTGCGTCTGGTTGTTTTACTCAGGCCAGGTTGCAGGTAGGAAAAAAATATTTGCAAGCAAGACATTGATCTTCATGCAACTCCAATATGCAAACAAATCAATAGTTAATATGGCAGCGGTAGTCATTAATGGTATCGGTCTCTTTCAACATGTACAGTCGTTGAATCGACACAAATCTCAAATTTGACCATGGTCTGGAGGAATCTCGTGGCAGGACCTTGAACTCTTATATATAATCTTAGAGTTCACGAAATTCCACGTGCGTAATATCATGTTTGCCTCTTCTGAGATAGCATGTCTTAAAGTTGACCATGAGAATGAAATTGAAATATTATACATGTATAATATTGCATAGAATTCCTCTCTTGGATTTGTCGCCACTGTCGCGAAAGTGATGACATACGCGAGGTCTTTTGTATTAATATATTCAATAGGAGTCCAGTGAAATGACTGATGAAACATGAGTAGTATTTTAGCATGACTATTAACGTCCGTTCCATTGGGCTATTAATTACCCGGGTTGCATAATTCGTGCATGGCTATGTCCATATTGAAACTCACCCTTCTGACGGTAAAACCCTGATCTCCTGTAACGTATATGCATGAAAACATTATAACGCTGTGATAAAACCTGGATTATATTAGTACCGCCAACACACTTCCTCCGGGTGTAACACGTTTAATAATAATTATGGAAGTCACACTTATTTCAAACGCAGTATCATCAAGAAATGTACACGTTCAACAACTCACAATGTTTTTGACAATGTTACAAAAATTAAATGATCGTGACAATTGAACCTAAAGCTACTACCGTGTATCAATGTAGATTCTGTCTATGCGAATGCATTGATGGCGACAAAACAAGGTCGACAATTTTGGTTGAAAATACCATTAAAATATTGAAAAAGTGAAATATAACTAACGTAGTATTTAGTTAAATTGATTGTCTCTACTTGTTTTTCCATTAAATGCTACAGAAAAACCAACCTTTCACATGAGTTGACCACCAGGTTTTTGAAAGGCAACATGCAGATGGAAGCTGTCATTTTGCATGTCATTTGTGGTTAGCAGGATGAGGGATGAAGACCTACATGTAGGCTCACTGGAGGATTGGCTCCATTTCTGAGACATAGATTTGCCATCACAAGATTCCCTGAATGTGACTGACTCATTTCTGGCTATCGGCATGATGAGTAACACTGCGTCTACTGTTAAATTACCGATTGCCTATGTAACAGTAGAAACATGAAATGCACCAATATATTTTGCTCTCATATCAGCAATAACTCAGACGCTGACGTTCCTTCTGGAATGTCCAAAGTCGAGGGGAATAGCCAGATAATATGCGTTCCACACTCAAGCACGCAGACGGCGTCATCTTCTCAAACACCAAGAGCTGCTATTGCTAGGATGTCTTTCCCATGTTGAATCATAGCACGCAGAGAGATCACTTTCTGTGACTAGGCTTGTGATGACAAATTTGAGGCATACTATGTCTTTCTTGTCTGGGTGAAATTGTGCCAAGTTTTGTCAATGAGTAACGAAAAGATGTATAAAATACATTTATGAGCAACCACTGGGGAATAAAAAGTGTCTAGGTAGAATTTTTAATTCAGAATTTTTGCATAGTGTACTTCATGTCTCACGGAGGACCAGGTCAGTTAATTCATGTACCTATTGACTCTCAAAGCGAAAGTATTTTTGGTTTTGCAACAGTTCTAGTATTGTTTGACATATTTATCATTGCAAATTTTATGTCTCTCGACGGACCAGGGCATATTATTTGTATAGATATTGACTCTCAGTGTACACTGTACTTCTGGTACCTCGACGATCTACTCGTGTGATATCTTTTCACCACAAGGTGTTTTTATTTCAGTCGCTATTGTTGGGTCAAGCGACAGATCGACTACTTATTCTGCGGATTAAAGCACTGGTGTACTTTTGGTCTCATGGTGGACCAGGCCAAGATATTTGTATAGATATTGACGTTCAGTGTAGACATGGTTAATTGGCGAACTGGTCTTGCATATCTTTTCACCACGGTGTACAGCACGTTTTGGTTCCGTCAAAATGCTTTCAGGTGATTTGTTTCCTCATACATTTGACGTTGTATCAACTGTTGCGACATACGGTAGCCCAACGGCCAACGTGATTCTTCTTAATGAAATGATACTTAAGTGTTTCTTGTCGTTTTAAATAATGGACTAGGGAGGTGGTATTACCATTGTTCGTAATGTTTTTCTAGTAACGAGAATTGGCACAGGTTAGCAAAGTACCAATTGGGTACATGTACATAATATCAAATAGGTATTGGCCGATTGCCTACCAAGTGGGTCGAGCCATTGACAAATTAAACAAGTACCAAATGGGTACAAACTGCCACATACGAAAATATCATATAAAGTACCAAGTGGGTACACCAAACTGCCAACTGGACTATAACAACCTGCAAAGCAGGTTCCGGACAAGCTGAGTGAGCAGAGCAGACGGAGTGATAAAAAGAGATATTGTAAGCAACATGGTGTTGTGGCTCAGTATGTTTCACATGGTCACCGTTGTTCATGGATGAACAATCCTGCCACCTGTACGTTACAATACGCCATATCATAACAAGAAACTTGATTTCAGCAACTCATCAACCACAGCAGGCGTGGAACAAATTCATAAACAATGGGACCTGGGCCGCATGGCAGGTCCCTTTCCTACCCATCCCTTCGATAACCTTTGTACCTCCCCGCTAGGTCTCCTCCCAAAACCAGAAGGGGATTGTTGCCTGATAACCAACTTATACCCAGAAAAGTGGTTGTTTGGAACCAGGATCATGTGAGGAGGCGATATGTTGAGCTTGCCCATTTCTTGATGTCATCACTCCATAATAATCATTGTCGTCCTCTTGCTCTTTTCCCTTCCACGTGGCCGTATAGTATGTCTTTTTGTATGTTGTCGTGTCTCGTCGTGTGCTCAAAAATTTCAATTTACGAATTTGGATGGTGGAGAATTTTAAACTTTGTAGTAATGGTATGATTGGAAAAACATACGAGTGTTGCTTGAGGCTGGGTTAACAGGAAGCTGGAGAGAAAGAACAAACAGCGCTACCATCCGACTGGGTAGGAATTAACTAGGAGTTAAACATGAAGCATGAAGGGCGGTAGAATGGTATCTGCCCTAATACTAGGATTTATGTCAGAGTGCAATAAATCTCATGATAAAATTGTTCAAACGTCGTGTTTAAAAGGCAAGGACTGCTTATGGAATGGATAACATAAATGTAACCAGCAATCTAGAGACATGTGGTTCGATTCCCAGACAGGGTTACGTTTGATATGAATCTCAATTGGCTTATGTCAGCACATGAATTTATATGTACTGCTCAAGGTATCATTATGAATCATAACACTTGTGTTCCTGATCAGAAGACCATCGATGTTTTTGGACAGACCTGACACTTTTGGTGTCCACTTATGTCGATTGTATTTGTTACGACCATGGCCGCAGCTCAAGTTCCTTTAACTTTTATATCTGACAATGGTTCTCCATGGCAATTAGGACAGAACGAATGCCGATAAGCCCCCAAAGTATATTCCATAATTTAAATTTGTCGACATAGCCTCGGAGGTCCTTGATGTTTTTTATGACATTTGGAAACAGGTTTCTTATATAACAACATTTGTCCAATTAGTGTTGGAATTGACATATTCTGTGCCACCCAGTGGCCATGTCAATTACTTTTGAAACTGATTTTTGTCGTCTGCATGTAAATCCCCCTATACCGCTCAGAGGACAGTTCTGAAAATCAGGAGATATGTTCCTTCCGCATGAGCACGACTATGGGGGATTTTAGATGGGTCCAACGCAAATGCGGTGCTACCTGGTGACTTCATTTTCCTATCTCTTGCTGCAGGACAACATTTTGTCAAATTTATTCCTATTAACTTGACATAGGATGGACAGATCCGACCCGCGTTAGGCTTTCTAACAGCAACATTTGTTTTTTACGTCTCTATATGTTTGAGGCTCCGTGTTGTTATTTCATGAAATTTGAGTTTGTAATAGAGAGACGATGTCGCTTGGGTTTGACGGCTTTTGCGCTATCGTCTAATGGTCGTTTTTATAGTACTGAAACACTATAAACACACCGATTGAGTTTCAGATTCCTAAGCGTTTCAACGCTCTGCGTTGCTCTTGCTATTATATAATTGCGACAGTTTTCATCTTGTTTTGTTTTTTGCACCAACGTGGAAGTCACGGCCCCCGTTGGTTATGTTTAACCAAAACAGAACTTAAGAAATGAGGGAAGAAAAGAGAATGATAACACTTTTTATTGCAATAATTAACTATTTTACGAATACGTGACTTTACCTGACATTTTTTGTTGGGGTGACGTAATTACATGTAATAGGAGATTGGTGTTATGGGTCTTATACCAATGTGCTCGTAGTGAATTACTTGCACACATAGCAGAGAACTAAGTGAACACCATACTTTACATATCGCTCTCATAAGCATCCATACAAATAATCGAGGGAATTAAACTTTTGGCTCATGTCTTTTTGTGTTTTTTGCCTGTGATTGTCTAAGCAGCGTCCATAACATAAATGCCTGTTTGTGCTCCACAACTTTGCGATAAGTTTCCGGGGCACGGCATGTCACACTTAACGTCATCGGTTAGATGCACTTCATTTAATTGTAAGGTATTTACACAGATACATTCCTTCCCTTTCCACAACAGAGCCTTCTTCCTTTCTTGTTCACGGCATCGGTATACGCAGACTTCCTGGTCCAGATTTATTGGTGCAATGTCTACCTGTTTGTTAGAAGACAGCCAGCTATGCTCATCGGAGAACGTATTGTCCAACATATAACAGCCATTGATATCGTCACCGTTGACATCTGGATCTTGATCTGCAACAAAACAAATAAATTTAAGTGACGAAGTTTTATATGCTGAAATTGATATTTAATATTGGGACATGTTAAGTTACAGGTTTGATTATATTTTTTTGAAATTAAAAATATAATGGAGACATGGTCTAGAGAAAGACGTTAAATTTAAAGTGACAAAGATTTATTTGTGCATTGCTATGTTACCTGTTCTTTTTGGCAAGATTGTAAAAGCACATGGTCAGCAAAGACCAACTATAAATATAATTAAGAGAAAAGCACAATCCATTCTGGAATCCCTTTTAAACAGATTACAAGAAAATTCTGTTGTGTTTTATCATATGCAAAATATTACATATACACAACCAATAAAAAATGCTAATATTTTTATTAATCCCTTCAACACAAAATCTACAACTGAAAAAGTGACCAAAACCACAATAATCCTAAATTTAAAGAACCACAAAAACATTGGGCATCAATGGAGTTTTTTGCAGCTAAAATTAGTCTTTGATACATGCACTACCAAACTCATCTGAGGGCAATTTCGGGGTGATTTATATAGTTTCGCTAATGCCATTTTGAATTTGTTGTAAGATTCGTTTGAAGAATAAATAGTTTAAATAATGAAAAACATTCGAATTTCTTGTACACTGTAAGCCAACCAATAATCATTAAGTCATCCCAACTTTGATAGCTCCATTCTTTTTTCTGCACTCCATGAACTTATCCGAAAGGAAGACAATCACAAAGTTTTGCTTAACTGCTTATGGTCTATACATTGTGTTCTGTGTTTGTGTACAACCAATGGAACATTGAAAGTCATTAAATATGTTTTGCAATATAAATTATAGCACAATACAAAGAACATTTGTATCATGCAAAATAAACAAATTTCTAAAAAGGTTGGTTTTCGTTTTGGATTTAAAACAAAAACGTTGACAGCTGTGACATCAATTCTCCTAAATTTTAGGATAGATAATCTACTAAAATGAAACGAAACACTCCGGCAAGTCATTACTTGTCGCTGGATTGAGGAACCCAAACATGTTGAACTCAATTGGCTGGTTGCTAAGGAACTGCCAAACCCACCACAATTATCGCTAAAACGCAACAGGAGATCAACATCAGGGCGTCTCTTTTGGGAAAGGATAAAAATACTGTATACGGGTTGCTTAACTGAACACGCCAGCAGCACCGAATTATGCCATTCAATGATGTTTCCGAAAATGCGCGAGTACCGTCGAAGAGCAAAATTCAAAACTATATGAATTTGAAATATTTGCATTTTGTGATATTTATATAGTATTTTCATCAACATTTTCACTTTAGACATCGCAAATGCACTTATAAAAATGCAAACGATATTCTGTTAGCTGTATAACACTCCGCTTTGAAAACATGCCAAACGATACACTCAATCGTGTAAAGACACGTTTAAAATCACCAATTTATAACAAAGTATGCATTTTGCAAGTAAAACT
Source organism: Phoronis australis (assembly GCA_002633005.1). Classification (NCBI taxonomy): domain Eukaryota; kingdom Metazoa; phylum Phoronida; family Phoronidae; genus Phoronis; species Phoronis australis. Next base: position 53,521 of record NMRA01000700.1, on the reverse strand, counting down.
CATTCTTACAATACACAACTTTAGCATCTTTCAGTTCTGTTTTTTGTTTATTGAACCATTTTCAAAGTCGGGGTGGTTTCGCATGAAGCTCATACGACGGCAGTTGATTGAGTACTCATGGATTTCGAACCAATACATATGGGCCATGCGTTAACGGCTTAACACTGAGGATTCGACGATTCCTACTTTCTAATCTAATACAAATGCATGTATCGCGTTCCAAGTATACTGTAGCAATATCGTACAAGAAAAGGTTGACATCAAGGCAACAAAAACACTGCGGATGCTTTTGCTTATGAAAAATCTCAACAATTGCAAAGCACACGTTGGAAATGTAGGAAACTTGTTGACGAATGGTTTAGTAACTTAATTGCGGTAAATCTAATGTTATGTAGGACCTTATTGAAATGACACTGCATTGAGAAAATATCTAGAAAACTGTTGACTTTAACGCTTTGAAAATGTTTACAATTTGGCAGCGGGGCCACGCCGTTGCAGTAAAATTAGTAAAAGCTTAAGGTACATGAAAAGTAAAAAAATGGAATCAATAACACAATTTGCATGTGTAACGTGCACAGACAAAACTCGAATCTAGTCTTTTATTCTTATCTGTCTCAAACCGTGATTTTGCCTATATTACCAAAATGAGCGCCAAAACTACCAGCAACTTAAAAAGAAAACTACTGGAAGGTATTTGATGTTAAGAAAAGTCTACAAACCATAATACTCCCAATTACCTGTGCGTTCCGAGTACATAAAAAAATAGCCGTTCAACCCTCCACAAAGCTTTGTGGGGTCTCCACTGCACGGTGTGCTGCAAGAACGAGGCAAAAGTTTTATGTCTCCAAAAAACTCATCTCCACACCAGCAATTAACTCCGTACTGCGTAGCTGCAAACTGTTTTCGGTAGGTGCCGCAGAGTTGACGACAAAACGATGGGCTGTTTTTTTCTCCTGTATACACCAGATCACTGTTAAACATGTACATTGGCATCCAACACATGTTTACATTCCGTGAATGTTCTAAAATAGAAGTTTACAAGTGTAAGATAAACCAAAGAACATAAACTCACAAAATGTGTTCACGTAGAACATTTGTGTGATCCACTTTTTATCACGTCTCTCACAAGAGCAAACCTGAACGTTGGGGTTCTCATATCTCTCTGCAACCCTTAAGGCATCATAGCATGAAAGATATCGTTATAGACCTCACCTAGATGGTACTTCACCCAAGCAATCATTTGTGCAAGATAAACAGCATAGATTTGCACTCCGGCTGTATTGTTTTTAAATCCCCTCGACCCGACAAAAAACATCAACCCACGACTTTTAGCAAAATATGTATATTGGTGGTGTTTTTAAAATTCACAAGAATATTACGTTGATGAGTGACTTTCCCATAAGACTCACCTACACGCGAATCTAATCTGGCTCATATCTGGTGGTTCAAAACAGAATACGGCGTGAGAACGTCGTGATCAGAAATAAACGACTGTGAGCGTGCTCTTGTTTTCACGGAAATAGTTCCACGAGCGACTACCAATTTTCCTAATCTACTAAACTTAGTAAGAGAGTACGTGGAGATTAATGGGCATAATGTTTACATTTTTATTATTTGCTTTCTGTTGCTGACTCGTTTACAATAAATTCAGTGACATAGCTTCAGTTAACACTTGTTTTATAAAATTGTATCTACCGAAGAATTTTCGTATTCGCGGTTTCCTCGCACTCTCCCAAAAAGCTTGAATCTGCCATTCCCGGAAGAGCAGGCGAGACGATTGCTCTCTGCTGTGAACGACATTTAAAACATTGTTAGGTCTTCGATTTAGACGCGTTGATTTTTTTCTGTTTTTGGATTTCAAGGTTACTGAAACAACTCTCTTAATCCCAGGAAAAAGCCTGAGGCGTTCACAGCCAGACTTAGTTGTGTATCAAGTGAGCCCTCGTTCTACTGTACGTTCGGATGCAGCCGAGCTTGTGTAGACTATGTCGCAGGTGTTGTGGGTTGAGGGGGACGTGGGGGTGTGGGGGTTGACGGGTTTTAGAACAATCCATTTTGACATGAATGGAAGTACATGTATGACAAAACAAGTTTAAACTACTGCATTAGTAACCTGAATTCTTGCTACACTCGTCAAATCGCTATGAAAAGTTCCAACTCACGCTGCGTAGACATTGTTCGTTCAAAGGCTATTCTGTCGTGCAAGAAATCACTATGGAAACATGTTTCCAGGCTAAGAGGACGTTGGTTTGACACATTGATACTTTGGCTTGCAAGCTGGTGTATTCCGCTTTTGGCAGGATTGCTAAAACATGTCTTGCTCTAACAAGCGGTCATAGACCCGAACTACACTATCGATGCCGTTTGTGTGAGGTTACATTTTGTTCATCGAGCAAAACCTCAATATAAGCAATCAAACTTTCTCGCAAGAAAGGAGGGTGAATTTGAAAAAAAAAGAAACATAGGTGTTCTAAATCAAACGCTTGCCATAGGGTGTAACGAGCATTTATAAATGCTTCTCTTTTTGAAGTAAAGTGATGGCTCTACATTGTGATTTCTAGACAAACTGGCCCCATGAAGAATGCGTCGTGCCAGCCAGAGTGACCCAGTCCAACACGCTTCAAGCAGTATTGTTTTTGTGGAACAGTGATTTCTTTTCACATCATTGTGTCAGGTTAAGTTGGACTGGTAAAGGTGTGTATTATTTTTTTGATAAAAGAGAGTATAGAGGTTATTCAAATGTACTTCATACCTACGTGTCGTGATTTTGTAACATGGTATGATCCTTTTTAAATCAAAATTTCGTTTTTAACAAAAGTGCATTTTAGGTACATGTATAAATACACTTTAGTCGATTACTCATTTAGTTGGGTCCTAGGCTAAATAAACTCGCAAAATCTAAGAGATTCTTGAAAAAATCATCTATGGTACAGCACAGTATTACTAGGACTTAAAAAAGGCACACGCCGTTTTTGAGATTTAAAAAAATAAACAATAAAGTGTGGAGTTTAAGTGCACTCTGCCAAATTGCTTTTGGGAACTCGTCTTCCTAACTTCGGTTCAAGCCGATATGTCAAAGCTGAAAATGCGACTAACGTCATAAACTTTGCAAATATATTTTGCTTGTACATTTGTTTATTCTAAGAAAAATTGTTTTGGTCTATTTTTCCAACACATGGCTTAACTATGTTCGCATAATACCAGCAACATCTAAATTGCTTGATGTCTTGGTTTTCTGCAGGAATCTTTCTCTGCTATCAGCATCTCGTTGACAACCTTCTAAATGAACGAACGATGGAAACCGACGTAGGAGTGTGTTTCAGTCTATAATTAAATCAGTTAAGTGAGTTAAGTGATATACAAATGATCAATTGACATGAATTAAACGAGGGCTTAATATCCGTCAAGACTCTTGCAGAAACAAAAGCTTACTTAATTTGTAATCAGTTTCCATTGCCCATAACCTGTTGCTACCGCCACATAATGATGTCTGTTGTCCAGCACACTTTTGACGACATTGAGACTGACCAACGCTTACATAATTATTTAAAGGTATACCGTTGCCACACCAACACTCGTCACCATTGTGTAACCCTGCGAAGGCAAACATGCGACTACCACATGTCTTGTGACAGAAGCCCGGGCTCGTAAGACTTCCTTTATGAGCCAAAAAAGTAAACCCAGTAGACTGATTTCGGCTGCTATCGTAACACCCAAGCACATGGATAGACTTTGTTCGTCGTGCACCGTGATAACCTGAAAATAGTAATGAATGTCATCATATTTTAAGTAAAGTGATGATATTTCATTTTACTGACAAAAGCTGGCAGTTTTAGTGTTTTCTAAAATCTTTGTAGCAAGATTAGCCAGACAAACAAACTTTACTGCCTCCGTGCGACGGCAGGATCCAAACTGGTGTTCGAAACCACACGATAGGTATTCCACGATAGATAATTAAAACGAAATTGGTTTAGATAGTAGTAATCTATAAATTAGGAGTGCAGTACATTTCAGACCAGGCTAAAATCCATACAGGGGTGATACACCCTGTATGTGACGGATTTGGATCATATTATGCATTTTTGTTTATTTTCTTATGGTAATTAATAAAATTCACTTTAAACAAATTCTATTGCGTTAGGTAGCTTAAAAGTCAGGTACCTCAGTTTTCACGGAAAACCACTATAGGAACTCACCCCAATAATCACAGATTTGGTGATATTGTAAGTAATTACAGAAGCAATTAGAAAATAAAATACCCATTGTTTTGTATAAAGTCACACATTGTCTTCGTGAAAATGAAAAAAATAAAAGTGTCATGTTGCACCTTTAATTCGACATTTGGGGTTTGAAGGTTAATGGTGTCATACAAGCAAAAACATGGAAAACGTGCCCAGATTTGAATGAGTCAATCTCAGCTGAAGCCAAATGTTACACTTTGAAACATAATTGTGAGTTTGATCTATCTTAGTAGAATAGATATTTGGCTTCAAAACTACCGGCAAACACATGTCTTCATATAGTAATGAGCAATTGTTCAAAGCCCCTTCAGCCAAAGTGAGCACTTGTAACAATATTTACTTGTCATCGAAAATGTTGATTTTTGAGATCTAAAAATGCTCAAACGGTTGGAGTTTATTTCTTAGCAAATAAAATTCAATGAAAATAGTATTTTTTTTTTTGTTTTGTTTTTTCTTTTTTTTTACTGTGAACTACCATTTTGATGGGAAGCCCTACAGGTGGCTCTGGTATCACTGAAGAAAAAATGGCTGCTGATGTGGGTGAAGTATTTAATATAGTATGTTCGTTGGCATCATTATATCCTTCAAATCAGGTTTGTGGAGCTCCAGAGGTATACCGAAACAATGCAGCAAGCAAATAAAGCACTGATTGCAGTAGGTCCGTGAACAAGCCAACTGAAATATGTTAAAGTCACCGACCCAGTCCCGTTCAGTGACAGTGCTAAAAGTGACAGCTGATTCTTGCCAGAGTCAGTGTGGGCTTGTTTACAACAGTTTGACCCCCAGAAATGACTATTTGTTGAAATCACCGAGCTCAGCATGGAATCAGATGGAGGCCAAGTAAAAGCAAGATATGTGCCCACCTTCAACATCGGAAAGGCTCTAAGCCCAAGGCCAAGCTTGAGTTTGGAATGTAAGTGGAAATGCAGTCAACAAAGAATTTCTGGAAGAACAGAATGTATGGATTCCAGTTGGGTCCGATAAGTTGTTATGCAGGTGCAGGTCATCAATGCTCTATACCTGTTGATAATGAATTTATTATATTCTTTGCTTTCTCAAGATTCTGATTGTTGCCAGAAATCAATTCAAATTTTAAAGAGCCACAATGGACACAAGCCTACATGAAGTAATAGCGACTCTTGAGTACTAGAGTAATTGCAGTAACTACTTCCAGTACAGCCTTGTATTAGTAAAACTTTCTCTTTTCTCAACATTTAGGGTTTATCGAAATACATTCCATTTTCTGAATATGCATTTGTAAGAAGTGGAAATTTGGTGTCCATTATCAAAAAATTTAATCGACCCATTGTCTCCTATATGACACCAATTTCTCATCTAAATCACCTGTTGTCACTTTTGATTGGTCATATGGCTCTATCTGTATAACCAGAGATATATAATTTTCCACATATACAGTGGAACCCAATTATAGTGGGGCCTAATTTAACATGGCTAGAGCAATAACACCGTTACGGTCTCTAACATCTGAAGCTTTCAACTTCAAGAATAACACTGGGGGAAAACATTTTGGGATTCAAAATACAGCATTTTGTTGGGAGTTGTGTTATGCCTACTTTTTCATAAAATTCTATTGCAGGTCTATGCAGAAATTGTTAGCGTTCACCTAAGAAGTTAGCCACTGTTGTTGAGTTTACTACAGGAAGAGTACTAGTAAATAGTTAGTCAATGATTTGGAGTATTTTTGTACAAAACCTTTTTTCTGAGATTCTTGGTTCCTGGATTAAGTGCATCTTGTCAACAATTCATGATAGCAAAACAGTAGTTTTAATGGAAGATTTTTATTTCAGTTGTAGTGTGGTTGCTTATATACCTCGTAGACAAATACAAATGCCGTGCATTCAGCGGATTTTGCATTTCGGAAGTTTTACTGCGCAAGTTGTCCATACTTACAGGAGGTACGAACTCAAATATAAACAGGGCTCGTGTGCTTGTAAACTGCACAATGACTCAAAAACTGGTGGTTGGCTCACAAACTCATCTGCTAGGGAAACATTGCTGATGGACTGTAACACTGTTCTTGTATTTGCAGACAAAACACTTTGTATATGCTGTATTTACTGTATGTTAGCCGTGTCTCTCAGTCAAGTTGGATTTGGCTCCACGAAATGTGATTTTTGGTCGCACATGTTATGTTTTGTGAGTTTGGGTCAGAGCTTGTGAGTCAAGGGATAGCGTTAACAGACCTTGAACTATGTTTATGGTGAGGAACTATGTTCATAAATGCACAGTCTGTTTAGTTCTGTGCCAGTTATGTCAGCACACCTGTCAACCAATGAAAAATCCTCTGACGGGGAAGACTGCTTGTAATGAAAGCTTTGGTACTCCATGTAGGTCATAACAAGATGCATTGTATACCTTTTAGCCTGAAAAGCATGTAAAACGTAAAATTTTCTCAAGGCATGAAGAGTGTTGGATCTTATCTTAACTTTATGGCTTTTCAAAGCCATCGCAATGCTATATATTAAAACTGATGGTTTCCAGGTTTAAACAGTGAACTCACATTTTGATTAACTGACGGCACTTTTGTTTTTTGAGTGGTGCTTGTACACAATGAGGATTGCACGCATATGTGATTGTCCATCTTACCAAGCTATTTTGAATGGTGATAATAAAATCTTAGGGGAAACGCTGTTTATGGAAATTATAATTCATCTGTTTACGGATTAAGTTGCATATAATTGTATTATTTACAATCAAAATTTTCAAGTTGAGAAGAGGGGACCAACCATGATTCTGGCTGCCCACGCCTTTGCCAAAGATTCATAAGTCGAATCAGTTTCTCACTGCTGCATCTGATCGAAGATCAAACCTGTTAGGTCCCATCTTCTAACTGACATCGATGAATCTGTCAAAAGCTCCAAGCAATATTACAAACGGAAAGCCAGCGAAGCATTATCTGTAACCCGTGAATGTATTGCTCCTGACCAAAGTCATGTTCTGAGGAATGTCTCTCACCTCGTCCGTTTAGCAGCACTCATTCGTTCTGGGAAACTTGTACACTTTGGTGCCTTTGAAATGAAAAGTATCACTGAAGAAGATCGTCGATTTGAATTACGACAAAAGATTGTTGAGTCAATAGAATTGCCGCAGTAGCACATTTCATGTATACACGACTTGGAGACATTTGAAATACAGTATGTCAAAAGTAGTCAGAAAAAATGCTATTTCCATTTCGTGACGTGTAATCTTTTCTGACTAAAGATGTCTCATTGTACATTCTGTAAATGTGACCACATTTGTTCTATTTACTTGATTTATTGCGGGTAATTTGCCTGTGTCCTGTATCAGCCTCAATATAAACTTCTTTGGTGCTATCTTATAATCGGTTTGCTACATAAGAACAGTATAACCTGCTCTGCTGGTCTCTATGTCTAACATAATAAACAATAATTTAAATCAGGAGAGCTTTTAAATGTTTCCCAACTTTGTTCCAAAATCTTTTTGCAGGATTTCCCAAGTTCACCTATGTAAAGTCTGAATGTATGTATTTTATTTTTATTTTCATTTTGCTGCACATGCATTGTCTTATGATTCTTCGATGAAGTAGTTGACACTATATGTATATGTATTAGACTCGAGTTTGCTGAATTTTTGGAGTCTGACTTATGGTAAGCACCAAACACCATTACATACCCATCAGTGAGCATTATTGCATACTAAACTCGGGGGGGACCCAGGATTTTGATTTGGGGTAGGGTACAGGATTAACCAGAATTTCTCCACATGCGCGCGCCCAGCCTAAAGTTTAGGAATGTAGGGGTCTCGAATTTTTGGGTTTGTGGACCTTATTACTAAAAAAAGGTAAACGGGTTTTGTTCAAGGCCTATTCAATGTGCATTCGCCCCAAGCCCCCCTCTGTGCGCAAATATGCTAGTCAGCAATCCGCATCTCGAAGTGTCAAATGGTATCTAGGATAATTTTAGGGGGGGCATGGCCCCCTTGACCCCCTCCCTAAATTCCGCATCTGAAACTGGTAGATAAAAATGCTCTGAACTGATTTCCTGCTTTTATGCGTGTGAACTACTCGGTTTCCTGTGTTTTTTGATGAAAATGTCTACGAACCTTCGGCAAATACATCTCTGCGTTATGGTAAAAACAAAAGGTATTGGTATCCGTAAAAAAAAATATTCAGACATCCATATGCATATCTGGGCGTGGCTTTTCGGGGACTTTCCCGAATGACAAGCGTAAGAAAAGTTATTAAATAACGCCAATTTCACCGGCAGTCGATTGTCCTTATAACACCAGTTTTTGTAACCTCATTTCACACCATTTATCCCATACAGTTTCAATATATCTCTTTTTTATGAATGACTACTCTGTTGTCTGATTTCTTCACGGTTGGTGATATATAGAGATGCGGTTGTCTCCTTCCCGACAAATACGCCTATTATTGTTTTTTATTCTACGATAAAATTCGTTGAATTGAGATGCGTCGGGACACGATCATTCTACTTCGAGAATATAAGACCCACACATTAAAATTTCAGAATTCGAGTTCACAGACTTACTTTATAGATTTTCGCACAACCATAATTCATTTTGAAAAAAGGAAGTTCATGCACATATTAGCAGTGTTATCGTCTGGATCAAAGGAAACCAACGTGCTATGTTGTGCTTCTCATTTTTTTCTGTCACGTAACCAAATTAAAGCTTTTTGGTTTCTTTACCAAGTATGCATTTGGTATGTTCGAGTGCCTATATTAAGATTTCAAAACTGTATTTTGATGTTACTATGCAGACATTGGCCAGTTGTACAATTTTGGTGAGGTACCCTACTTATAGAGCCCGATGCGGTATGAAGAAGGGTGATTGCCTAGACGTGTTATGGTTTTATTTTGTAGAGCTAAGATCAATCTAAACACTGGCTTTAGTTTTGTTGTTTTAAATTTGGTTCAGCTGAGATATTGAGACAGGAAGTAGGGCAATTGTCAACATTTCAAAACCACCACAAACTAGCTAAACTTGTAGCTTTCGAAAACAGCTAAAATGAAACTGAATCTGTAATATTTTCTATGGCTGGCAAGTTGAAAGACCCCTTAATACAGTGATAAAAATGTAGTGTTAATACTCTTATTCTCAAGGTAAAAAGCCAAAATGTAGCTGTAACAAGGCTTGGAATTGGCAGAAAAACAAAACTTTCCCATAGCAACCAAAAGGTGGCGCATGCAAAAAAATTAATATGGGTATGAAGGTTGGGGCATCAACCCTTACCATCATGCAAACAATCAAGGAAATCCGTGAGATATACTTTATCACTTTTTCCCTTGGTTCATTCGTGTCAGTGCTCTTCTGTAATGCCTAACGAACGTATGCAGCTTCTACTGTGGCGTGCAATAATAGTTTCAAATGGCTTGTGTGTATGCATTTCATCAAATTTGCTGTTGATCATTTAACTATATGAAGTGAGAGATTTGGAAGTTTAAAAGCAACACTTTTTCCATTCGATAACAAGCCCCGCTGTCGCTATGCTTGAAGATATTCTTTTATACCAAGAAGTCTCTGATGCAAAATCCACGGCTACAAAGGCAAAGTCGGCTGTTTTCGATTTTGCGTAACTTTAGCAACTTCTCGCCCTTTTTCCAGATTTTCGCTCTCGAAGAGTTAAAACAGTCACAACAAATAAGGATTAGAAGTGGGCACTGAAACAAATATTGTCATACTAGGGGCCACTTACAATCAATCGGTGAACAAGCCCCTCTCTACGTTTTACGTGAAATGCTGGCACGTTAATAGAGAATGCCACCAAAATAACTTATTTTGTATCAATTCAGATCTTGTCGTTTCGATAACAACAAGTTCAGTTCTTTTCCCTTACACCTAAGTGCAAACTAGTTGGTGAAATTAACCAATGACGTTATAGGTTCTAACACTGTTTGTTCAGCAGTTCTCAACAACGTTACTGGTGTCAGCTTATCGCTTGACTTCATCACTTTACACCAGTAAATCAGCAAAACTAATGCAAAACAATTACAAATACCATGTCTGGGTGGTTAGAGTTATCGTGCCTAAGGGTCTGTTACTGTGTGTTCATTAATATTCTTAATCCTTAGTGACTAAAGTATCAATTCTGCGCAATAGTTCATAACATCATTTTGACATTGATGCTTCCAAAGCCTATTGATGTTAATGCAGTTGTCCAAAATTCAAATGGCCATCTGTTGGTTCTAATATAGTGAAATATATGGTATGTTTTCTCAATAAAATCTTTAAACATTCTTTTGTAATTCAAAACGTGTTATCCAAAACATGATTCATCTCCACTCCCTCATCTACGTTTCAGACATGTGTACCGAACGCAAAAAACAGTTTTGTCAACGTCTTTATCGATTACATTAATGGAGAAAGCCACCAAAACAACTTATTTCCTATCAATTTAGATAGAGAAATTTCACTCTATATAAGCAAGTTCTGTTCGTTTACCTGACACCGGGCAGCAGATGGAGGTGCCTAAATTAACGAATGTCGTCATAGGTTCTAACAGACACTCTTCAGCAGTTCAAAACACGTTTGCTGGTGCCAGCTTTCCGCCCAAATTTATCAATTTGCACCGATAAATTCGATACAAAACACTTACAAATACATGTACATTGAGCTTAAAAAAACGAGTTGTTATATTTTGCTGTGGCGGATTTATAGACATATTAAACGTAGTGTAGCTTACCGATGTCGGTCGTGGGAAGATAGTGTATGCTCGTTGATAAATTAGAATTGTTCTTCCGTGAAATACAGACATCAGATTAAAGCCGTGTGTTGCAATTTTAGACGTACGACTTTTAATCATTTCAAAACACACAAAACGTTCGTTGTAGCCCAGTGGGTCGGAGCCTGATTAGGTCGGTCGCCGGCCGCCGAACTGAAGACATCACGAACATGAACCAGCCGGGTTAGTCGGCTTCCAAATTATTAAATTATACCTCCAGTCACAAAAAGACTGGATTAGTGAACCAAAACATAACATGCACGTGAATATTTTAGTAAAAATGCCGCAAAAAATCAGATTTACTTACACATGGGTGGTGCAAAGGGAGGGTCCCTTGCAAACGACTGTACAGCGCGAAGGTGTAAAATAAGACACTCAAATACTGTATATGGACTATTTATCCAAATATAGAATCCCTTAACGTCATATTAGTCCAGTCACCCTACGGATGACCGGGAAATGATTGCAACGTAAGGTTTCATAGCAAAAATTGTGTCCTCTCACACCCCTTAGTGTGACAAAAGAAGTTGGTTATTCAAGATGTTGAACAAAATGGCCGCTAGATTTGCATTAAACCATTATAACTGGGGAGTGGAATGTGATAGAGAGTAAAATTCAAAAAGTCATCCACAGTTCTAGTGCCAGTACCGCCAAAAAGCATAGACACAGCTCTCACCAGCTTCAAATATGTCTTGCTTTAGCTGCATGTGTTTTCGCAGAATTGTCGATCACGTAGTTTCTTGAAAGGGAGAGCATTTGCTAATACCGATCAGCCGTAATGTTGTATTGCGTGCCCAAATGGCAAAACTGCGGAAGTTTCGGCACCAAGAGACAACTGTAGTTTCAGACTCTCCTCTTGCTTCGGTGCCTCTTGTTAAATTTCATGAACAATGGAAGTTGTTGTGAAGTAGCGTGATAACAAAAAATAACTAACAAGTCTGTATCGAATTCAATAAGGGTAGTTGGACCTTGTGCTGAGCTCTTTACTGCGGTCTCTTATATTAAAATTTCTACGGCACCTTGAGTTTTGTACCACTGCACAACCAGCATGTCCTAGCAAACTTGACAAGAAGTAAATGGATCGTTGTTTGTTTTTGCTCTTTGCCAAAATGTTCCTTCTTTGACTTGATCACCACGTCACCATTGAAGTGATCTTCAGTTCCAAACACCCCATTCAGTCTTCGAACATGGGAGACATCCTTAGTTGATAGTCCATCTCAGTAACTATCAAAAACAACATTAGGGTAGATGCACTTGCTGATGTAATCCACATAAGCTCTACCAAACGACTGAAACGTTGCACCTCTAGGCCATGGAATACGGTGAAGGAGAGAACTGCCGTCAATTACATGCATCACTGTGTTTTCTGGAAATTGAAATCCTCAGGTAGTCTCCCTCTGGACCATAGTAAATCAGCTAATATCAAATCATTAGCGACTTTGGGAAGATCGGATGTATCAAAAAGAGTTGGGAACCAGCACACACCTCAAACTTCAAAAGGTATGATGAACTTTCACTGTTGTCTTTTGCAGCTTTCAGGATTCCCTGAAATAGCAGTCGTGGATCCACTTGTGTAAAATCACTGTTAGCAATATGAACTGATTGACGTGTCATTGCCACAACTTTGTCTTCCTTTCTAAATGTGAAGTCATTGACACTTAATGTCGATAGACAAGTGAACCGCCTTCCACACATCTCTGGCAGTTTTGGCATTGACGCGTGTACCATCAGTCACACCAATGGCGATGTTATGTATTGATTCTCTTTAAAATGGGTTTCTGTCGTGAAGGAATTCAACAAGGCTGTTGATGTTTTTGTCGTCACGCTAGTGTTGTGCCTGGCTACCTTCTTTATGCTGTTGACTTGTTTCACAACTCAAGTTTGTCATACTCTGCATGGCGCCATTTATACTTGACCATGACGGCAAGGAAAGCCCCCACGGTGCACTCTGCATATCTCACATTTCGCAACCTTTACTAAACCCCGTGTTTCTTTAATCCTTTTCATGAGCGTTTTTTCAATTACAACATATGCCAATCCTGTCCAGAATCTTTAACTTCGCCTTATGGCGTGCTGGCCGTAGTCGTCTGGACGGGTGTCTTTGAGTTGCTGCGTCTGCTGCAAGTATATTTATGCAGATTTTCCGTCAGAGTTGTGACCAGCAGCTGCAAAGTAGGGCAGCATTTCAGAAACTGATTTAAGGTGAAGCTCCCAATCTGACGTTATTTCTCCTTTTAAAAAAGTCGAAGGTTGTTTGTCATCTTCATATACTTTAGCCAAAGACTAATGATTCGACTTCGCAAGGGCAAGTCGGATTTATGTGCTTCCATTTTTTATGGATACCTACAAGACAATCCGATGAGCATACATCACTGCACACAGACGTTATGCCAGCAATAAGATCACAGTGCAGCTTCAGCCAGATCTTAAATCATCATTGGCCATTGATTCTTCTGACGAACTATTCTCTGTCACTGCGAATTCTGAAGACCTATACTCTGATTCAATGGCAGTAGGTCGTAAGCCAAAAGAGAACTCTCTGTAGGGTCTTCCACTGTAATCCAAGGTACATAATCGGAAGACACTAGCTGTGCATTGCATGTCCCAACGTATACATCTAGTTAAGTGACCAGTTGGGATGTCTGAATAATCTGTCTCTATATTCTGACGAGCCAACATTTGTGTACAAGAATTGAATAGCTCCACATCTTAGCACGGAATCTCTGTGTTCTGTGTTGGCGACATTCTGAACTCCTGGAATTTCTGAAATACCGGAACTTCTTTCTTCGTTGGTTCTGGATGGTGTTAATTGATCTGTCAATATTTGGAAGTGGGATGTTGAATGCTCTGGCTTTTATGTTAGCATTCAGTGCTGAGTCTACCAACATACGCCCTCTCACTGCTCTATTCGCAATTTTTCCATTGAACACAAGGATCACACTGTTTGACCCATGCACCGTCTCAAGCACTTCTTTTAGCCCTGTACCTGACATTTCGGATCCAATACATCACAGAAAGCTGATTTCAGTCAAGCCTGGCTAAGAACAAATGACCGCAGATAACCATCGTTTGGTTTGATGCCACTAGTTTCTTTTAAAATCAGTTACCGATGCTCATAAAAAGCATGCATATTTAACAAATTGTGAGTAGTAAATGTTTCATTATTAACCTTTTTGCACACAACTTTATTTGTTTTCATCAAATTCAAGTGAAACCAGCAGCCAAACTCTCAACACATGCTAGCGGCAGACGAAATCATTGCTTGAGAACATCTAATAATATCTGCAATAGCAGAGAAAAAAGTCGCCGAATTTTATTTAGGTACCTGTAATGAATAAGCCAATAACCACCAAAATTACATATATTTCTAAAAATTATTATTTCTGATACCTCAAATGAATATATTTTGCAGAAACTTATTGAGTTTGTGAAATTTATTACGAAATTTAAATAAAGCCTTTTCTGAAAAATACACAAACTTTGATGTTGTATAATCTAATTTGTGATTAAAATCCGACATTAAATATCTAAATTTTAAAAACAAATTGTAGAAACAATTAACACAGTAACCTTGACTTTAAATTGTATAATGTTTTTGTGTAAACGCCAATCAGGTTACAAACAAAGTTTGCAAAACGTAAATGCGGTAAATTGGGGTTTGTGAATTGGTGGCCATTTTGGCTATCATTTTGTCAGAAATCTTGATTTTTTCTCTCCAATCATTGACCTACTGTAAATTTGGGATATGTTCAATTGTCTAACTTACAAAAGAATACAAGTTTTGCCATTTTCAGGGAAAATATTAAAGAAATCTTTTAAGATGAAGCAAATTGCCGATTCGGCCTTAATTTGTCGGCCACATTGGTTTTATTTTACGGAAAATTGGCACGTTTTGACTGACATGCCTGTTGTGAAATGTATATAATCAATGACAAAATATTTTGTTTTATTTCCAGCTTTTACATATGAGTTACATGCCAGAAAGCAGTAATCCCCGTTTTTGACGGCTATTTTTTTCGCCATCTTGAAAAACCGACATCCGATTTCGGTAGACATTTTTCTGGCCCCCAAGGATGTTTGAAGATGCCATTGATGGAAAAAACCTCCTGTTGCAATTTTTTCTAGTTAGGGCCCTCTGTGCCCGTTTCATGAAACAGTCCCTATATATTAGGGGTGTCCTTAAGTTTTAGGGACGTCGCAAAGTTTAGGGACTGTTGCATGAAAAGTTCCCAGGTAGTTTAGGCATCAAGTAGGGACTCAACTTTTGGGGTTACCCAAAATAAGTCCCTAAGTTGAGTCCATAAGAATAAAATGGCTGATCAAGCTCATGTTGCTGTTGAAAAAAGAATTTTCCGCGACACAACTAGCCGGCTCGAGACGTTTAGCGACAGTGAGCTAAACGAAAGATTTAGATTTTCAAGGGCTGGGATTTTCGTGATAGTTAGAAAGTTTGGAGAGAAGCTGGAGGTGTCGATCAAGAAAAACATGATCGCACCCTCTGTACAGGTTAGAAGTTCCATCATGAACTGAATATACAGTTACTACGACTTACCACACGTCTCACTTAATTTTCGTAGGACACGGTTTTAACATCGCGTTGGGAAGTGCAACGACTCCTGCCGGAGATTTTGGTATTCTCACCAGTTCGCTTTTTTAATTTACATTAGCGTGGGCGGCCACAATCCATCGTCTGCTTTCTCAACAGCAGTAGAAAACTCGAATTCTCAGATAATTGACTTTGACTGCACAGTCAACTCCAACAATTAAAGGTGGGACAGATGGCGTAAATGCGACATGTTTTCTCTCGTTGATAGTAATTTTCACCATATCAAGAGACCTTAGCTAAGGCAATCATCGGGATTGCTCTACTTTGGGAACTTACTTCGGATTGAGAGCGCTCCCAATAAGGACCGAGCGTAGGGCATCTTCATGCAACAGTCCTTAAAACAAAATCCTTACAGGGATTTCCCTAAATAGCTCGGAAACTTGGTTAAGTCCCCAATTAGGGACTGTTTCATGCAACGGGGCACTGGAGTCATAAAATGACTGGAATGTATGTGATCTGATTATTTGTTCACATCTCTCTGTCAGCAAATGCTGATCAAGCAAGAGTTCTCACGGCCTCGGGTGTCCGAGTTTTATTGCATCTGAAGCACAGGCGTCCTCAGCATCTGATCGTCCCTAATGCACTAAATATATACTACAAAGTATGACACTCCGGACTAGAAATTCCACGAGTGCTTCACTTCAGTCGTCCATAGCATACACAAAACTCTAAACATTTATATAAAACATGGGTTCAACAAACCATGAGGAATTGTTCTTTCTGCCAATACAATTATAGTGTCCTGCTCTACCGAGTTCGCAAAAAATTCGCTGTCAAAAAGAGGTTGGGCCACAGTGGACGCAAAATGTCTTTAAATTGTTATTGACGAACACGCCAGTAAAGACAACCGTCCATTGAAGCACTGCATTGATTAACCCGTGTAAATCTAAGAGTTACCCATGTCAATTATGATGCATCAAACAAACCGAGATATAGGACCTATTTCGGCAGCCCATGTATAATATGTTCCACACCATATAGCTTTTTCATGAAATGTTTTTATAAAACGTACGTATATCAAAATTTTATCGTTGTGATTTTTGAAACAGTGTAAAACGAAAATCGACAACACCCAGTCATTAATGACACAGTAATCTAATAAGCCATTAGGAAACGCGGGCTTCAAGTAGCATATCCTGAAGCAAACAAGTTAGTTGATATTTGGAAATGTTCCTACTTGAAGACAAGGAAAATGAACCATCTGCTTTTGATATATGTTAAATACATATACGTTCGTACATTATACATAGTTTTGTTTGATTCCACACAATCACTAAATACTTAGTACACATTTTGTGGCCCCCATTTTTGTGCCCATATCGAAAACCCCATTTATCCTTTCGAAGAGTCACAGTAGACTGGTCTATTGACTTCTTCGTTGTGCATAACCGCACCAGGGACTGATTCAGGATTTTGAGTCATTGGGGCCCAGGGCAAACAAAATTTCGCTAAAAGCTAGCATTCAGCCTAAATATGCCAGTTAGCAATTCGCACCCTGAACTGAAATAAGGGATCTAGGAAAACCCTAAATCCGCCACTGCGCAATAATCACAGCCTAAACAGTTTAATTGCCTGTCAAAAACTAAGTAGTTTGCCCAAGGAATCTCACCAATTGGAAACACCGCCAAAGTTACGCATCAACGATGATTGATCATGCGATTACTAGCCAAAACAATCGTGTCAGGTAAATCACGTTTCCAGCTTAACACACTGAGCAGTGGCGTAGAGCTAACAATTCACTCACTACTAGCATTGGCACACATGTTAAACTCCATACAACAGCTACGTTTCGTAATAATTCTGACAACAGTAAACTTACCGAAATCTGTGGTGGAAAATATATTTAATGATCAAATAAGATGTACTGATTATCCACAAACAATATCCCAGGAAATGAATGGTGTGTGTGAAATTAAGTCTGTTTTTTATCGCAAAAAAGCAAACGTGAAAATGGATACCGACGACGCTCATGGCTTGTCTTGCAGCACAAGTGGGCAAGGAATTCTCAAGCCCTCCCTTCGGGGACAGCACGCGACATACGAATGAGTCATCTGACACTCACATGTTGATACCAATCTGTCGCGTACTCCAGCTGTGGGAACTTAAAGGTGCACAATACCCAAGTCGTGCATCAAAAGAGAACTGCGGCAGTTCTAAATAAAACAGTGTACCGGCTTGGCTCGATTAAGCGTTTGGGTGTTGACTATTTGGCTACTCGAATACATGAGCTTTCCTTTCCTAAACAGGCCACCCTAACGTCACTGCATCCGTTTCAAGTCAATATGTGAAGTCACTCTTCTATATTGTATGTCATGGATAACGAAACGAGGGATACTGCGGACTAACTACTTCGTCGTGGCTTGGCGACCAACCCGCCGATCGCACCCGGATTCTGAGTGCTCCTTGATCTTAGCCTCCTTACTTGAATTGATTCCATTTTTGCTAAGAAGTCCGCGTCTGATTACTCTACTGCACCGTGACAACAAACTGCAGGTATCGTGCTCCCACGTCTTTCAACTGGTGAGACTTGAGATTCTGTTCATTTGTGCGTCTCATAAATGTGCGTTTCTGCGTTTGTAGAACCAATTAAGCAAACGTTGTAAGACTCATTAACAACTGGTGAACATGGATACCAGCTTGTTGGGTGCAAGACATATACACGTGTAGCGTCTGCGTGTGTGTACTTGTGCATGCCAGGGGGGTTTATCAATGCTCAAGTGTGGTATCATACCAACATTGCAGGGCTCATAGTTACCGTTTACACGGTCCAACCTCGTCCCACGGACAATACGACTGTGGAGACAAAACCTAGGTCTTAACCAGTTTGTAAGGCCATTGAAAAATCATGATGAGATAAACCATTAAACACTAAAGGTTTTGTCTCCATTCTGGTATATTATCTTGAATAACACTAAAGACATACCATCAACTGCCAATAACGCGGCCACAAAGGAAACGGCGCCTGAAAATTCACAAAAATTGAGACATAAAATCACGAGATGTAATTATTTACTACTGTCTAAAAATCAGTAACTAGTAGAGTTTAAGATACTAAATAATGATATATTAAGTTTGGGCCATCATTTTTCTTTGGACAAAACATTAACCAAATTGTTCCAAAATCAATTAATTTTTGATCATGTTTAAAATAAATATTTTACTGAGGGTGTAGAACTGAATGAATCTGTTTAACTGGAATTGACTTGTTAGGCCTTTTGTCTGGAGCAATCAAAAGGCAATCAAGCTGCGCACACGTCTATTGTTTATATACAGTCACACACACACACACACACACAATATATATATATATATATATATATATATATATGTATATATATAGCGGTATATATACATATATAAATCTATATACCTTAGTATATGCACACGTCATAATTTGGCAGTAATCTTTCGTGTATACATATTATATTGACTGAATCTTTTTATCTGTTTTACTAATCTAATTTCAGTTCTTTCAAACTCACTTGATGGATGTCTTGTCATTACATCACAACAGATCACTTAAATAATGATAGAGTCCTTCGAGTTCCAGTTAATTCAACCTGGGTTTTTCATACATTATTAGAAGCGACTCTAATGTTCGTTAACTGTGCACATTATTTTCAATATATCTAATGGATGTATTATCGACAATCTCCTGACCAGTTATCTTGAGACCATGAGTATTTTGAAAATGGTCTTTTATGGAGCCGTTTTGTAAATGCATTGAAAGTCGTCGCGACAAGGAACACACTGTGTGCCCAATGCAACTTTGTTTCTGATGAGAACGAAAACATTCCACTGCGGGACAACTGAACTCATAAACAACCTTACATCTAGCAACTAAGCCGACTTTCTCACGACTAATATTATTTCTCATCACTAAATTACAGGCCTTCATATTCGTGTAATAAATAATGACTTGTACTTTGTCATTAGGATTAGCAAATATTACTCTATTATTGATTATGTTCTTTAGGGCTTGTTTATCTTGTACATAACTTTTAGACATACAGTTTTTGTAGAACAGTTTTTTAACATTACCAGTTAATTCTGTACATGCTAATATTGTTCAACTTTTGAGGCAAACTGATTAATGTGCTTATCCACAAATGAATGTCTTGTGCGTTATACGATAGCTGTTTTAGTCAATCTCTTAGAGGGAGCTCACACTATTTCGTCAGACTGGAAACTGTTCATTAGTGAAGTCCAACATGTAAAACAACTTGTAACAAATAATGGTTACACAAATTCATTTGTGGATAAGCACATTAATCGGTTTGTCTCAAAACATGAACAACATTATCTCCATGATAGTAAGTAACAGCATATAATCAAGAAAACAACAACGGTTTTAAACTTGACAGGTTTCGGTGTCATTTATTAAACACGATCCTCAGAAGTCATAATACAGTGGCCACCTAGCTAGGCCCAGCAACAAGTAATGAAGCACAGATACAGTCAGTTACAGGGAGTGACAATGAAATAGACCAACAATCACAACCTGTGGTGTGTCAGTTGCCTATTGAGATTGGGCTTGCACCAACTGATATGTAAAGCCTCACGAATTTTAAGCTCCTTTGTTGTTACTGCCTGGTCTATTATTGCAAAACCATTGAAAGAGCACTGCTGATAACAATGATTGGCGCTGTGCAGGTGAATATTTACATGTGAATTACTGTCAGAATTTAGATGTTCCTTGGTCCTGGTTTTCAAATGGCGAACAGTTTCGCCTATGTAACTGGAGCCACATCTAGCACAGTATACTACCCTGGACCGTAGACCCATAGAAATTTTGTCCTTAGGGTCAAATAAACTCGACAGTTTTAGGGACTTGAATGCTAATACAACTCTTAAATTCACACGGTAATCATTCACCAATTTGTTGAGTTTTCGTTGAGGAATTTTGGTTTAAAACCCAACATAGGGTATTTTAAAGTACTGACTGTATCTGTGCGTCATTACTTGTTACTGGGCCTAGCTAGGTGGCCACTGTATTATGACTTCTGAGGATGGTGTTTAATAAATGACACCGAAACATGTCAAGTTTTAAAACCGTTGTTGTTTTCTTGAACAACATTATCATGTACAAAAAATTGCTAGTTCTAATGACAAACTAGAAGTAATTATTTATTACAAGAACATGAAGACATATAACTTAGTGATGAGAAATAATTTTAGTCGTGAGAAGGTCCACTCTCTTGCTAGATATAATGTTGATTATGAGTTCAGTTGTCCCGCGGTCGAATGTTTTCGTTCACATCAGAAACGAAGTTGTTGCACTGGGCACACAGTGTGTTCCTTGTCGCGACGACTTTCAATGCATTTACAAAACTGCCCATGAAAGACCATTTTCAAAATATTTATGGTCTCAAGATAACTAGTCAGGAGATTGTCGATAATACATCCATAAGATACATTGAAAATTATGTAGAAAGGTTACGAACATTAAAGTGGCTTCTAATAATGGATGAGAAACCCAGTTTGAATGAGCAGCTAACTGGAACTCGAAGGATTCTGTCAATGTTTAAGTGATCTGTAGATTATGTTGCACAGCAACGCATGTATATTTATATATGTGCGTTTTTATCGTCATAGTTGCGCATGTCAATTTCACGTGTTAAATTGCATTCGTCATTTCTGATGTGCGTTTCACTGTGAAATGGTTGTAAATAGTCGCCTGAAGAAGAGGTACGTCCCTCGAAATATCTCTTTTTGAATTATGTTGCATATACCTACTGATTTCGTTTGGATTTTAATCACACTGTTGTGATGTAAAGACACGATCTCTATTTAGAGAGTTTGAAAGAGCTGAAATTAGACTAGTAAAAGCAGATCAAAGTCGTGTCTTCAATAATATATATATATATATATATATATATATATATATATATATATATATATATACACACAGACTCGCTCACACACACACACACACACACACACACACACACACACACACACACACACACACACAAACATGTATACTACAAACTATTTTCTTTGCGATTGTACAACAATTGCAATCCTGGCGAGCTCCCGGTGGGTTTAACAACAATAGCCATCAGTAATGACAGGAAAATTGTACCACAATTAGTAAAGTAGTTTATTGAAATAATGAAAAGCTTAAGAACGTCGATAATTTCAATAGAAATAAGAATGAAAAACGTTAATAAAGTTATGAATAAATTATCAATTGGATTGTTAATTGATACTCTAATTGTAAGGTCCGTGTTATTGAGAATGATACTACCCAAACTGATTCCCGAGCACTTGGTCTTCATCTCAGCTTCCTCTGATGAAAGTTTGAAGTGTCTGCTTCGCTTCAACTTATATCGTCGTGACACCTGGATTAGCCAATGGATAGTCCCGACTTCTCTACCATGTCATTATAAGAGCTAATCACAGCGCAGGGAAATATAAAAACTGCTTTTGTACACCGCTTTTAACCCACTCGCATTCGGAGCTAATAAAGGCTTAACAGTTCTCGATCCGTTTACCTTGCTTAACTCTACAGATTGCGAACCAGGATAAGTGCTAGAATGACAAAACGCTTGAAGAAGACCCGGGTTATTGAATGCAAAAATAAGTATCCAGCCATGTTGACAGAAATTCATCCCAAATATCGTAAACGTTCTCCTTTCTTTAATACTATCTAGTGTGATTTAGGCCATGAACTTAATACGTGGCTACACTTTGATGGCAACATGAGTTATCTAATTGAATTTATTTTAATCGCACCTGACCAGAAATGGTCCTTATAATTCGACGTATCCCAGTCAATTTCAACTTCTTTCTTGGAAAACACACCAGCGTACATGTATATGGTCTTTTTATCGACCCTAAACTCCAATCCCGTCTATCGATGATGTTAAGCGTTGTCTTGGTACACGGTCTTCAGTTTGAGATTACCTTTACTCACTGGCTCAACATTCCAATTTTTGTCGTGTCGCCAAGGTGGTAGCGTTGGAAGTTGACTGACCTTAGAAAATTTGAAGTAAATCGTGACCGAAATGGCTTGAGATCAATTTAAATACCTATCTTTCTTGACAAGAATTATATCAAGCTGAAGTAGTCACTCAAAAATGGCACCGCGCTTTTGCACGTTTATTTGGTCGCCTCTGGTAGAAAAGAAAGGTGAAAACAACATGAAAGGCTGCATTTATGCGGTAACAATGCGACCTCAGCATGACCAACTACATTTCAGCTGTACCGAACCCCTACGTTACATGTATGCATGTCAACCTGACATAATTTGTAAAAACATTGCAATTGATAGGTGATCGTGAACAGAGTTGAGTTATACTTTCAGTTCATTTGAGTTCGTTGTTGTAGTGTTTGGAATTATAAGGCCTGCTTAGCTAACCACCGTAATCACCAACGTTGAGTTTTTTATTGATTAAACCCTGTCGAAATAGACACACATTTGACTTCTGACAAAGTTTAATGTAAACGTAATTTAGGTGGGGTTTAGCATCACGCATACATGTACAATATTTTTCACCATGTTTAGAAAACTTGAACCGTGTTTGAATACAGAAAAAACGAATCTGAAGTTGCTTCGTGGTGGCTGATTTTTTGGCAGGGGGGGCACGTTATGTTGCCATGTTGCCTGTCACAAAGGTACGAATTTTACAGCATAAACATAAACATAACCCGTCAGCTGCCCCTAGCTATGGACTAACAATGCGTCAACAAAATGATGTGTGCCAATAACACGTGGTGTACTCCTAAAATTACCCTCGATATTCTGAGCGAAGCGTAACTGCTGTTGTCGGAACAATGGCTTACTGTTTAATCTTCATATTATTGAATCTGACTCGTCCTCTGCTAGGTAATCATGTTGGCCAGATACTCGCTCCGGGTGGTCTCTATCCTTTTATCCTGGTATCACCTGGTTAGTTATCAGCACAGCTTAAAAAGCCATTCCACGAGAAAATCAAAAGAAATCTAAAAATCACTCTAGGGTTCATCTTCTATATTTATCTTAAACTTTGAATATGTGATCATGGTGTTGTTCTGAAACAAAAATCACCAATTTTACTTTTTGGAACTTTTACTTTTTACCGATAGGCCTTCGAAGATTTATGAATAAAAGTTTTTACATTCTGTAAACATCAATTTTCCTGTATAAATAACAGATAGATAGAATGCAATGAAAGGAAATCATATAATGTAATTAAAAATTTCGATTTGGGGACCACCAAATGAAATGATTCCGTTGTATTCATCACGTGACAGGGGAGGTAAATCCGTAACGTTTTTGTAGTGTTGAAATGGGGTCTCACTCAGGGGCTTGTACAACCCAAGTGGCTTTCTGTGGACGTTCAAAATATGTTTGAGGATAGATCTTGGATAAACAAACTAAGAAAATCTCTTTAATGGGAAATTTTCCTGCTACCCCAGTACACGTGACTCTTTTGGCCCAGGACTGGATACGTTTTACTTCTTACCGCGTGTACCGCATACCGCTTCACGTTTCTGGGTCACTAATGGCCCAATACCGTTCAACGACACTAACCGAGTGAACCCTTCCGTATCACTCCACGAGTACAAACCCGATTGTAATGCATGTGCGATAAACACAGACTTGAACACGTGAGGGCAGATACAGGCTAGCCCACAGTATTTAAACACTTAAACTTTTATGTATTCTTTAAGAAGTTACCATAAGACGTGTGACATAAATTTTTTTCAGTTTTCATAAAAGAAAATTTAACAACAGCTAGATCTATTACATTGTAGTTTTACTTTTTTAAAGAAAAGCTTCCTCCGGATGATTCTCATTAAAAATCGCTACTTTGAAATCTCCGTTCAAGGCTTGAGTTGTTTAGAGGTTTTCTACAGTCTGAAACCAGCGTGTGTGACAGACTGTTGAAAGATTTTGACAATGAACTTCAGATTTCTGATAAGTTTCATATTTGTTTACTTTGAATTTCGAGCCAGTGACTGTAAAAGTATACGAAACCTGAATCATGTAACAGACGTTCTCAGCTTCTGATTGTCTTCAATACAAATTACAATACACTATAAGATATGACACGCGGGATTAGGAGTTCCATTTCAGCCGCCCAGATCAAACACAGAACACAATAAATGTTCACAAAACGGGTCCAACAAACCACGGGTAATTGTTATTTCTTCTGGTAGCATATACGGTGGCCTGCTCTAGCGTGTTTACAACAAATTTGCGATCAAAGCACAAAAGTCTTCCCAAAAAAACGGATGCGTATACTTTCAATGTGCCTCATGGAAATTGCAGACTCGTCGCGGAAGGCCACGACATTAATAACTCCACACATACAAAGTCCATTGCGAAACTTTCCCTGATAAATCGGCAAGTGTCGTATTTCCGTAAGTCATGGGATGATTAAGTATCGACTTGTGTTGGACACATTGACAGTAAGCATCTTCTTTTTAGGCAGAATTTAGTGCTTCGACCGCTGTCCAGAGCAAGAAACTGTAAATGCTATCAGAAGAAAGAACAGTTGCTTATGGTTTGGTGAACTCCTGGTTTGTGGAAATTTACTGTATTGATCAAGTGGAGCACCCATGAAATTTTTAGTCCTGAGTGTTATACCTTGTATGTGTTTATAATGTATTGGGTACGATCAGAAGCTGAGGACGTTTGTGACATACCACAGGCGTCCTCAGCTTCTGAGTCTGGTCCTCCAAAAATACACTACGAAATAACACTAAATGGTCCAACACTTGGCTTTTGGGAAGATCTTTGTGTGAAGGGAATCCCTCATGGAATTCGTAGTTCCGAGTGTCATGCCTTTTGGTATAGTATTTTGAGGATGATCAGAAGTTGAGGATGTCTGTGATTTACAACGCAGGCCGACGAATTTTCCGAGGACCCATAGGTTAACCATATAAGAAATATAAAGTTTGGACAATAAAGTTTCAACTGTTCTAAATCTAAGTAAAATCTGTGTGCACCTCCTTCAGACTGGTATTACATAAACAGACCCTTACAAAAATGAACTTAAGTTTTCATCGAAAAACTTAAGTTTTTGTTCTGAAAAACTTAAGTTTTCATTCACGAAAACTTAAGTTTTCATTCACGAAAACTTAAGTTTTTGGCAAAAACTTAAGTATTTTGGAACAAGTTTTTTGGAACAAACTTAAGTTTTGGAACAAGTTTTTAGTAACAAACATAAGTCATCAAAACTTAAGTTTTTGAAAACTAAGTTTTCCGAACATAAGTTTTCAAGGAACTAACTTTTGGAAACTGAAGTTTTCTAAAAGCAATAAGTGTCAATAGGACAGGCATTCAAAAATTTCGACTTTCACTACAACAAGAGTGGAGTATAGTAACAAATTTAATGATTCTCATCAAGATTAAACAAAGTAGAGATCTATTAACATTTCATTAACAGTGATTAATTGCATACAATAAAATGCACTTCCTAAAATACACTAGTTCCTTAAAATAAGTTAAATATCAAAATCTTAAAAACCAGAAACATTTCAAAAATCAGTTCCTCAAGTGTCATGCATACAATGCAGTGAAAACTAAATGAGGCTAATAATATATTCATATTTGCATCGTTCTCAGACTATGACAATTATGCGATAACTGAGGGAGCAAAATGGAATGTACAAACAGGGAAATCACTACCAAACCATGAAACACGACCAAAGAAAATGTGATTACGTAGCCAGGAAGGACTACTACAAAAGTCTCTGTTTCAACAGCTGACTTTTTCAACTAAAATTACAGCAATGACACCAAGAATAACATATCATTTAATATGCAAAATCCAAGAATATCCGCAGAGACAAAAGCATAACATAAAACATAGCAGGTAACTAAAAGTTTATCGACAATGGCCACAGGTCTGATTTTGGGAAGTACAATCCTTATGCTAGAAATAGTGCTTAGAATCACCTATAATTGTTTTCAACCTTAAAAATATCAATTTAAAAGTCAAAGTTTCGTTTTGTTGACAATCATAATAACAGTAAATCCAATACACTCCATGGTGCGAACAAGTTTCACTAAAAGTAACCCTAAGTACAACCTGGTTATACGAGATGGAGATTGGAAAACTTAGACCTTTGACCACAAAAATATTCTTTTTCCTTTAATTTGAAGTTATTGAACTTCATACTAACGTCGACGCATCGAAGTTTTTGGGTGTTAATGTCAGTATGAACGCTTAAACTTTGGTCCTGGAAGGAAGTTAACAGCGCCAGATAACTTCGCACTAAACAGGTGGATTTTATTGCTTAGCGTCAATGCTACCACGCAGTATAAACAATCAACTTCGGTCCTATCGAAGTTATTGCCAGGGGCCACTGTTATCATTAACAATTACATAGTAGTGTGATGGCTATTATGCTTATTCCTTGCTGTAATAATCACCAATCAATTTAAAAATAAGTTTTATGTCAATTAGCACATGTAAATGTTCCCACGTTGTCACATCTTAGCGTGCAGTGCTACCTTGCGATACCTTTGATCACGACAGCGTCACCAACTGTTTACTTCGAAGTTCATTAACTACCAAAGCCAGAATGAACGGTCCAGATAACTTCGCATTATTCGCCGATGCTCCGCTCAGACAAGAGTTAAGTCAATGTGAAAGGGCCCTATGGTTGACCTCAAGCCACTCAATCTTCTTTAGCTGGATAGAGCTCGCTTAGCTTCACAGGCAAATAATCCATGTTTTGTGACTACAAACACGCGTCTCTGAGCTCAGATAACTGAATTCATAGGTTCATGAGCTGCAGTTCTTAAGTGCGTACGTTGTGCTATCTGGGTAGCCTTCCTTATCCAACGATTGTTGAAGGCACACTCTGCAATAAAGACAATAAATTTTAATAACAGACGGGTAAAAGCTATCGTTATAAGACAACTTGCTGGATATTTATCG
Organism: Phoronis australis; assembly: GCA_002633005.1. Classification (NCBI taxonomy): domain Eukaryota; kingdom Metazoa; phylum Phoronida; family Phoronidae; genus Phoronis; species Phoronis australis. The sequence goes on along the minus strand of NMRA01000700.1, from coordinate 26,071 downwards.
TGCTGTTTATATTTGTAAAACTTCCTGACTTATATACAGAGCCTAGAAAATAATCTTCAAACTCAAAATTTAACCAATCACTCCCCAGGATTCAAGTGCAAGACTAGTCTGCAAGTTTACTTCAAGCAAGCACTGCAGTGGGTCAGTTTTCCACATACTGGTTTGAATGAAGTTTTAATCCTGGAATCGCGACATTCAAAACAATTTTATTCTATACAACTTGAATACAAAACATGCACATGGTCACCTATCATGCTATCGCAATCTAGAACAAACCGTGCATATGACAAAACTTAATGTGCTAACCAGGTATCGTGTTCTGTAACTTTTTAGTTCAAGTTTCTATGACAACTTAATTAATATTTTTATCAAATGATGAAACTTTTGGCAACTGCAATAAACTACAATTCTAATTATTTTGATGAACTTTTCATTGTTTAATTTGTTAATCTGATAAGAAAATGCACAACTTTACATAATGATCAGCGCTAGTTGTATTCTAATTAGCTGTCTCCAGCCAGCAAAGAACTTCCGCATGTACTTTTTGAAACTTATAGCAAAACCAAGAAGCTTTGCATTGACCTGACCAAATGGCTACAAGAATCAGTGAGCTTGTTAAAGATTATAAGCCCATTGGCTAAACCAAGGACATATTTCATATTGTTTCAAATTCAAACCCTGATAGCAGCACTATTTTTTACTCAACAATGAAACATATGAAGCTCTACCTGCCACGTCGACGTAAACAGCCCAATACCACCCCTGGGTGATTGTTTCGATGCAAATGTTTGGATGTCTGGTTCTTCCAAGTACTCCGCCAAGTTAATAGAGACCTGAAAACAATGAGATATTAGTAAACATAACAGTATGTGATAGCTTCTTAAGAATCCAGACATAACCCATTTACAGGGAATGCTATCCATGTAAAGATCAGGGGCGGTCGGGCGGATCCAGGATTTTGAGTTTGGGGGTTAGGGCAGAGTAGGGTTTGCCCACCAGACATTCCCCCTGCCCCCCAACAGCTAATTGATCGTGTAGCATTTTAGGAGGCCGGAGTCATGGCCTCTAGCTGTCCTCTGAATCCACCATTGAAGATACTGGCATGGTCTTCACGAGAGGTCTTACGTAACCATAATAGTTTACCGTAAAAATAAAATTATTATCTCATGTACTACAGTACACAAAAAATACTATATCCTGTACTCCTACCAATCACTTTACTGTCTGACATTTGCAAAGATATTGAATTGAGGTTCCAAGCAAATTTCTAGAGGGAAAAGAATATGCCCCAACAGACATGGGGAGATCATTCTAGTCAGTCCATATTCAACTCAACTCAACTCCTAGGTAAAGTTGTACCTAGATTAACTATCACTTTCACCCTGACACTGAAATATTTGATTTCAATAAAACCAGTCGAACTCGCATTGAATGTGAACATTTTAAGTATGAATATGCAAACTTTTGCGACATTCTAGTATCCCACAACCCAGTAAAAATTCGAAAGCACATACTCAATCCCAAAGTGAAATCACACAGATTTTCCTTATTTGCATTGAATTATTTGGTGCAATTAGATAGGAATTATACAAGTTTCACTGTGCGTAACAATAGATAACATGTTGACTGGTGATAGTTCACTTGGGTACATTGTGACCTATGCCGGGGGGGTATTCCAGATAGGGTACTAGTAGTGGGATCGGAATGTCCTTTCGCATACAATAACCTAGATCCTCCGACAAACCTGAGCAAATCAGTCAAAACAGGCAATACAATAGTTACATTGGCGATTCTTAAATTTGAGAACCAGGCACATAGGGGAGGCTCTAACGAACACCCCCCCCCCCACTTGCCGAAGTGGGCATGAAAAGGTGAGCCTCATAGAAACAAAAAAAGTTGAGAAAACGAGACACGAGTCCACTGAAAAGCTGTAAGTCAGGAATGCTCTGTGCACAACTCTGAACATACCCCGTTTTTTTAGTAAAAGGTCAACATGCCCAAAAATTTGTGCACCCCCCATATTTTAGGAAGGGTGCGAGGATGCGGCAAGTGAGCCTTGCAAATTATTGACCTGTAGTGATATGAGATTTCAAAATCAGGAGCTTCCAAGAATTACAACGAACATAGACAAGCACACACATCCAATGCCAATATACCCAACTTGGGAAATTATTACACTTTGCCTTGGTAGTCCCCCCCTTGCATTGATCACACTGACTGACAAAACCTCAGAAGACAGAAATATAATGCAGCAATAGCCTAATGTGAACGTTATGGCTTCTTCTGATGGACCTCCAGAAGTATATTACGCGCTAGAAGTTTAGATAATTCACGCACAGAATGAGTCCATGTCGGTATGTGACAGCGTGACTGGCTGACAATAACATATGAAACTTACACGTTCGTTGGAAATTACACCACCGATTGTGGCCAATCGATTTTAGAACGCTCTCTGACACTAACCTGACTTCCAAAACTTCTGAAATGTCTTCTTGCTGGCTCTGCTCGTAGTTTTATAAACTTTATTGTCGCGGGCTAGCAAACGCACGACTTTTTCTTCGAAGTTGACTGTCGGTAACAAAATTCAAACTGCCTTACGAATACAACTCAACACAAAGGAAACTTGCACAATATCTACGTTTTTTAAGAAATGCATGGATTTTTCCACTGATTACATTGTACTGGCCAGGTCGGTATCTCAAGGAATTAACATTGGGTGCATTCATACTGCTGTTGGNAAAACTGTTACCCCGAAGAAATATGCAAAATACGAACGTCGTTTACGAAAGATTGTACCAGAAGTGATTCGTTGCAATGGAGCCGCACGGGATAGCAAAAACACTTTGCTGTGCACTAGTTACCTGAATGGAAAGCTGAAGCGGAAAAATCCAGAACACTCATTTTCTATTCAGGAATTGAAATCTCTGTAGAATCAAAAACAATTGGCAACCAGGATTTATTGCGTTAGAAATCTTATCACGCCAGGAGAGAATTCTTTTCATGCCCGGAGACTACGTGATCACCCATTATGCAATGATGCCAATCCAGTGTGTACCTATACATTGGCATCTATTGTAAAACGTGGATTAGACGAAAGAAATTCAACCCCATTTCGAAGATAATATGTCTGTTGTCGGCGAGAGGTTGAACATTTAGCCCTTGTTTAGTATAGTACGGACAGTATCATTTTGAAAGATCAATGCTTGGGATGGTGACGTGGTGTTCTGGCGTGAAAGTTACTGACATGGTAAGTTTTTGAACTTGACTTATTAAATTTTCAGTTCGGTCGTATTTTATTTTGATCCTGAAGTGAAGAATTTTTGGTCCTCACTTGATAAATTATAGGTGCTGATGTGATAAATAGTCAGTCTTGCTCTTTGGTCTTCTGTGTGAAAACAATCTCAATGTATTGGATTGTTTTAATTCCTGGTTAAGAAAAATGTCTGGTTTTGAGATATTTATTTTTGGTCCTGGAGAGTTTGCATGTTTTGTTTGGTTTTAATCATGCATAGAAAAGATATGTCGTTAAATGTTTCAAATTAGGCCTCCCTTAAATGGGGTGAGAGCAGGTTGTGTAGCATTGTACTGTGTAACTTCTAATATAAATCTAGGTGTTCGTGATTTAGTAATACTATAAAAAATGAGTAGTTATGACTAGGTAAAATGAGTAGTTGAGGCTTCTTTTGAAATACTGTATCCTTTGTATATGCCTGTTGTAGATGGCTCAGTGTGTTAATATCTAAGATTTATTATCGTCTATGGCTTAACAACTATATATCTTAATTCATGCCTGTAAAAGAGGTACTCCCATTATCATCAAGCATGTGTATGTTTTTATTCTAATGAGGCGTGCTTCGAATGTACAATTAGTAATTATACTTTTGCAGTGGTTCACAACAAACGGATTCATTAAACCCAGTAAATATTTTTGCAACTGCTGACTCTGCATATCAGACGTGCATATTTCATCATACCTCATCAGAGTAAAACTTGTTATCAATCATAGTAGAAAAAAATATTTTCATCATTGCCACAAGACGTTAACAAACGCAGTGAGTGTCTGTAACTGTTGTGTCTACATTGCTGATGAACTAAAGTCGGTCTACATGTATTTCCATTTTTATATGTTTTAATTCTAATGAGGCGTGCTTCGAATGTACAATTAGTAATTATACTTTTGCAGTGGTTCATAACAAACGTATTCATTAAATCCAATAAATATTTTGCAACTGCTGACTCTGCATATCAGACGTGCATATTTCATCATACCTCATCAGAGTAAAACTTGTTATCAATCATAGTAGAAACATTTATTTTTATCATTGCCACAAGACGTTAACAAACGCAGTGAGTGTCTGTAACTGTTGTGTCTACATTGCTGATGAACTAAAGTCAGTCTACATGTATTTCCATTTTTTATATCACTGATTCATGCCAAAGGTTTGAAATTGTGTCCCTTTAAGAGTTTTGACTTGCCCTGTGATCACTAGATTCCGATGCAATAAACTTATAGAAGTGTTTTTAACCAGTGTAATATAGCTGAAAATTGTGTGCGTTTTCGTTTCCGAGAGTGTTCTTTTTGAATCAATGGGTTAATCATTTTACGCTCTACATGAAAACACAGTCTACTTTTTTGAAGATTACATGTACCAGGTTACCCTGAAAACATTATTTTCAAAGTTTTACCCCTTGGAGTATACGCGAAACGCCAAGTATTGTGTTCTTACGCGAAAGGGCTCGGAAGGCTGTAGCCTTGGTGCGAAGCTGTTTACTAAATTAATTATACAAATTTGCGCCATTGTGGGTAAAAATTGACGTAATAAAATCTTCCTAGAGTAAACTAAATTATTTACCAGCGTTGAAAAAATGGTTTTCTACAATTATTCTGCTGCTAAAGTTATGTTGAAATCTTATGCTTCGACTTTCGCCCCAATGAAATATTGCGTCACCTTTTAGTCAGTTTCTTTTTCCCAGATTCTTCAATCAAACGTTCTCCCTTGAGGTTACGTAAACGTCACGACAAATGATCAGAATTGGTTTCACTTCATTATATGTTTTTGGAATTTTGATATCAGTGAACCGAATTTTAGAACAAATTTTGCTGAGATGTGTTCATCATCCAATGGGAGATGTTGAAAACATTTTGGAAGTGGCGCGTGTCACAATGAACTTTTTTCAAAACGACGACATCCTTTTTTTCGTTAAAAAAGGCAGAGAATTACGCAAGAAGATGACGTCGGTTGTTTTTTTTAGATAGGAATTATACAAGTTTCACTGTGCGTAACAATAGATAACATGTTGACTGGTGATAGTTCACTTGGGTACATTGTGACCTATGCCGGGGGGTATTCCAGATAGGGTACTAGTAGTGGGATCGGAATGTCCTTTCGCATACAATAACCTAGATCCTCCGACAAACCTGAGCAAATCAGTCAAAATAGGCAATACAATAGTTACATTGGCGATTCTTAAATTTGAGAACCAGGCACATGCGCGCACCTAGGGGAGGCTCTAACGAACACCCCCCCCCCCACTTGCCGAAGTGGGCATGAAAAGGTGAGCCTCATAGAAACAAAAAAAGTTGAGAAAACGAGACACGAGTCCACTGAAAAGCTGTAAGTCAGGAATGCTCTGTGCACAACTCTGAACATACCCCGTTTTTTTAGTAAAAGGTCAACATGCCCAAAAATTTGTGCACCCCCCATATTTTAGGAAGGGTGCGAGGATGCGGCAAGTGAGCCTTGCAAATTATTGACCTGTAGTGATATGAGATTTCAAATTCAGGAGCTTCCAAGAATTACAACGAACATAGACAAGCACACACATCCAATGCCAATATACCCAACTTGGGAAATTATTACACTTTGCCTTGGTAGTCCCCCCCTTGCATTGATCACACTGACTGACAAAACCTCAGAAGACAGAAATATAATGCAGCAATAGCCTAATGTGAACGTTATGGCTTCTTCTGATGGACCTCCAGAAGTATATTACGCGCTAGAAGTTTAGATAATTCACGCACAGAATGAGTCCATGTCGGTATGTGACAGCGTGACTGGCTGACAATAACATATGAAACTTACACGTTCGTTGGAAATTACACCACCGATTGTGGCCAATCGATTTTAGAACGCTCTCTGACACTAACCTGACTTCCAAAACTTCTGAAATGTCTTCTTGCTGGCTCTGCTCGTAGTTTTATAAACTTTATTGTCGCGGGCTAGCAAACGCACGACTTTTTCTTCGAAGTTGACTGTCGGTAACAAAATTCAAACTGCCTTACGAATACAACTCAACACAAAGGAAACTTGCACAATATCTACGTTTTTTAAGAAATGCATGGATTTTTCCACTGATTACATTGTACTGGCCAGGTCGGTATCTCAAGGAATTAACATTGGGTGCATTCATACTGCTGTTGGTCACCGGATGTTCGTCTACATTTAAATTCACAAAGACGTGTGATAATGATTACGTATTTGCACTAAATCAGTACTGACAAGCTAGGTTAAACGGTCGTCCTTTTATGGTTTGTAACTATATAAATGTTAAGGAAACAATCGGGCAACATTTTTATGAGACGATGGGTTTTGCATGAGTAAATAATTATTCTTTGTTGGAAAATAATGGGATTAATTTCGAACCAAAAATTAAATATCTCACTATATTCAAAGCTTAAAAACTTGAAAACGTAAATTTTTATCACATAGAAACCTTAGAGTTTTTAGAAAATTCAAGTTTTCCACACTTGCGAAAGTCTTAAGAAGTCAGGTAAACTTAAGTTTTTAAAATTACAAAAACTTAAGTTTTGTGATGAACTTAAGTTATCAGAAAAACTTAAGTTTTGTTAGTACAATAAAGTTAAGTTTTCATGAAAACTTAAGTTATTACTTGAAACTTAAGTTTATTTGTGAAAACCTAAGTTTTACCCCTGAAAAAACTTAGGTTTTCTGAAAAACTTAACATTGTTAAGTTTTTCGGAAGAACTTAAAGTTTTTCCTCTAAAACTTAAGTTGTTTTCCAAAAACTTAGGATTTTTCGCCAAAAACTTAAGTTTTCAGCGAAAAACTTAACTTCATTTTTGTAAGGGGGAATAACCCTTGCCACATTTGAACCTGTGCCCTTTGGGTGTTCCTGATGACAAAAAGTTTGTCTATCTTGTGTTTGATCTTGTCATTATGGACTACTCTTGTTTGAAGTGCAGCGCACAGTTGGCTTTGGTGGAGATTTCTGATGTCAGACCATACGTTTAGTTGCTTTAAATTAGCTATCGGCAACTGCCGGTTTTCGCAGTAATCTTAAGTTAGTGATTCTTCGGCTTTAAACAAGATTATTTACAAACCCGGAGTTTAAATACATTCATACCGAAATTAAATTTGTAAATGTAATGAAAATGTTGGAGCCATTTGCTCAGATTAATGTAATGAAATTTTGTTTTTAACGCCACTGCCCTCAGGGAAAAGCTGCTCAGCGTTATCCTTTAAACATGTGGGCCAAGGCCTTATATATTGAAATAGATACTGAAAAAATTAAATAATGTAAAAGACACTCACCTAGATTTCATGGGCGTGCTAAAACAGAGCTTCGAAATTGCTTCGGTAATGTCTATGAAAATTTCGGATGTGTACGAAGGTAGTCTGCAATGAATGTCAAAAATTAACCTTGATGTGTTTCAACACTTTGTTTGCAAACCGCGACTCGAAGACAGTTTAATATGGTAACGTGAAAAAAAGTATTCAAGAATTTGTTTGGTGCTGATTTCGTTAAGTTCTAAACACATTTTAGTAGAAAATTCTGAGCCAAGCAATGTTCATAGTCCAATCATTATTTTTTATTATGTAGCTTAGTGATTGACGTCAGTGGTGATCGAGGAACAGATAAACTCAAGTGCCTGGTTAATCTTTGCCGGTTTTGCGAAAGCCTGAATTTATTTGATCTTTTTAAGTGTTGTAAGGAAAAATTATATATCTTGCTAAGCTAGTGAAATAGTTCCTGAGCATCAGTTTTAATCAAACACCTGTTGGTATAGAAAAGTTGGGAACATCCCAAAGCTGAGACACAGACCTTAAAGGAGAATGTCACCTAAAAACAACATATTTTGTATCAATTTAGATCGAGTAGTTCTACTCGATAATGGCAGCCTCGGTTGCGTTATCTGACGGCAAACGGAGGTGTTGAAATTATAGAATGTCGTAATTGGTTTCACACGCAGACTGTTCAGCAGTAACACGTGTTAGTGGTGTCAGCTTATCGCTTCAATTCATCATTTAACACCAATGAATCATCAAAGCCTCGATGTAAAACCCTTAAAAATACACAGAGATCTTATAAAAAGTGCTGTTTTATTTCGCTAATACGGATTTACTGACGCACCGTAACCTACAAGTGCCGATAATACAGTTCAAGGTCCGTAGCAGGAGTTTTGGGTCTGTTAGGAGATCAATTCGAAGTTTTTCTTCCGTGAAATACAGGCAGGAGAACCCAGATCTGTGTTGTTTATAGTTGTGATTTCTTGACTTCTAAACACACAAAACGCTTGTTATCCCTTCCAGTGGCTCGGAACCTGATCGGGCCCGTCGCGAACGCCGGGACAGACACGAACATAAACCAGCTTGAGTTGGAAATTAAACCTGAGGTCACGAAAAGACTATTATAGTGAGCCAAAGAAATAATGTGCACTAAATTATTCATGTGAATTAGCCACGAAACTGAAACTCTACTTACAGACCGTCAGGGCAAAGGTTGTACAGTAACAATGATTTGAATAATGTATTTGCATTTCTAAGTAAAGATTCCTCTAACATGTGACCATAGCATATAAAATCGAGTAATTGTTTCACAAAGAGCTTTCTATAAGCAAACACTGAATTAGCATGCGCTCACGTGGCCTCCGTGCCAGGTCAATTACATTTGTTACTGGCATCAAAAGCTGGTAACCCAGTGGTTTATTCATTGCTGGCTTCTCAAAATATATACACTCACGAACACTCCAAGGCATTACAAATTGTATCTAATGAGACATACTTTGTTTCAGTTTCATAGATTTGGAATCATTTTAGGATGAGAATAATTCATTTTAAAAGAGAACGTAGAACAATAAATGTCTACATAGAACTCGCCCAGCTCCAATCCCGACTTAGTCAAGAGCTCATCCGACGAAGACTTCACGGGTCGGATCGTAAGGTTTCACAAGCTATAATTTCGAACCGGAATACACCGAACAAGAAATACTACAGAGGCGCCACGGAACGTATGAATAGCTCTTTGGTAAGCCGGAATTCGTCAGAGAAATCAGTAACGACGAAATGCCGGCCACAGACACGGAGATGTTTCACTGCCTCCTATTTGCTACTAACAGCATACCTTTCATTCTTCACTATCGCGAGCCACTTCCTAAGCATTTCAGGCTCTCGAGGAAGTAGAAAAACGATATAACAGCTTTCTTCACAGCTTCACAATTCGGACAAGCGGGAACGATACACTGCAATATAGCGGCATTCACTCTGCAGACGAACCCCTGACGTCGCTGCGTCGTTTCTCACCTTTCTCACAGGTTAACGCGACACCTCTCGGCAAGGTGAAGTCGACCGTATAAGAGAATATGTGGATATAGAGCGATTAAGACGGTTAAAAGACTAATTAAATCGGTTGGCATTCTCCATTAACGGTTCCAAAGGTAATACCCACCGGTCTAAACGTGTGTGGCTGGGGTGATCTTCTTTGATTGATTTTTTTGATTATTTGCATAACTCTTGTAAGGGCTTTTCCATAAAATAAGTTAATTACACCGAGTTAACATAGCTGTTCTAGGGATCAAGTGAAGTTGAAAATTTCCTTCTGTAACCTGTTTCTCCCGTGCAAAGTTGCTTTACTTAATTTTGAATTCGATCTCCTAATGTGTGCTGTGGGGCTTTAAAGACAGTTATAAACATCCATCTATTTATTATATGCCCATTATACGTGTTCTATCGCATTTTATTTGTTTCGAAACCTTTTGCGCAATGATTGACCGATGCCTTGACGTCATTAAAACTGTTGTGTATCTTACTTTGTCAAATAAAGTAGACACTCCATGAACTACGCAGTGAAACGAACAGAATTGAACTGAACACTGAACTGATTTATTCTACATATCACCACAATATATATACACACAACTACATAACAACATATGATGGGTTACCTATGACACACTTCCTGTACTAGGAATCGCATGACATAATACCAATTAAACTACTAAACTCATAAACAATAACAACCTACAAACATCCTGTTATTGTGTGACTAAGTACACAACACTCTCCCTCACTAAATATAAAGTAGGCTCTTGTTAAGAAAATAAACTAATCAAGTTCACTATATCAATTACATGCACACTAACATATTAGTCATCATATCCAAATCTAACAGGTTGTTTTCTATTCCTTGTTGATCT